>CM068832.1:63314088-63930697 GCA_028554795.2 Sinohyriopsis cumingii | reverse complement strand
TGTTCTCCTCTGAAATCTGAGAGAGAGAGAGAGAGGAGAGAGAGAGAGAGAGAGTGAGAGAGAGAAAGGAACAACGTGAAGTTGATTCCTTTTCATCATACTACAATCTGTGTCCTGAAGTGTTTGTTAAACATGACCTTTGCGCCTCATTTATCAAAAAGCTGACACTCAAGTTATTAGTCAGCAGAGGAAAGCCAATAATTTATTCAGAGAGTTTTTTAAATTATATCTTTTGTTGAAACAAAATGTCAGCTGTGTTCATTTGTGGTGAAATACTCAATCAACCTCAAGGCGGCAGAGTCCATTTCATCAAAAGTGTGTATTTTGTAATAAATAAAATTTAGTTTTCTTCTTTTCATAAAGACAATGATACAAATATATATTGTTCTTTTTTCATAAAGACAATGATACAAATATATAATGTTCTTTTTTCCTGAAGAGCAATCTACGTCTTGGCCATGCGTCATTATACATAACTTATTGTTAGGGAAATTACAAACACTGATTGACATTACGACTGTTTTTCATTTCTTGCCTCACAGCGATTGGTCAGTTCTCTAAATGGACTTATCAACTCTCGGATAAAACGAACATAGCCGTGATATGATAAGAAATGTTGACCAAATCATTTTAAAACTACTCAAAATGCTGATAAATAGAGGAACATGGATTATACGAATTTCTTTTTGTTTGGGGGCTTTTGTTCTTTAATTTGGGTGGTTTTGTGAATAAAATAATGATTTTGATGATTTCAGAATCAGAATCAGATGAGTGCAAACCGTACATTTTATGCGCCGAATTTAAATTAGACCATAACTATGATGAATTCGGAAAGTGAAACTGCACATTTATGTACCCACTTGAACCTTCAAAATAAATACCCTAAAAATTCTAAATCAAAATCATTTTGAAAATAAGTCTACCTTGAAAATTCAGCATCATATATTAGCGACGTTCTTGCTCTTCAACGTAAGCACACTTAAAATAAACCCACATTTATTTAATTAATATCTTTTATGCGTATTATCTAACGCTTGTACTGAGAAATGTATTTATTCAAGAAACAAAAAGTTCAAAACTTGATTAGAAAATCTACTTATAACATTAGATGTCAGTTTAGATAGAACAAACCTATTAATCAATGCAGAATCTGAAGGTTTGAAGTTTACAAAAGAATAAAGGTTTTCATTGTAGCAATATATATTTGCAGATCCTTTTAAAGAGAATGATTTTAGATTTAGACAAGACAAACAATAAATTTTCGGAAAATTTGAAGACAATGGTTTTAGATTTACACAAGAGTTTTAGATTTACACTCTAGCTTTAACCGCTCCGGTAGCTTAGTGGTTAGAGCGTCCTCCTCGGATGCGGGAGGTCGCGGGTTCGAACCTGATACTAACAGCTGCCTCGCTTGGCTCTCAGCATTAAGAGGTTAGTGTTAGGACTGGTCGGCCTCGTATCAGGATAATGTGAATGGGTGGGACATCACGCTACATATCTGCCACACTGCAGACATCGTAGCGATATGACTGAAAAATTGTTAAAGCTACGTTAAAAATCCAAACCACACACACACACACACACACTCTCTCTCTCTCTCTCTCTCTCTCTCTCTCTCTCTCTCTCTCGTTTTAGATCTACACTAGTTTAAGATCTAAACTATAGTTTTACATCTACACAAAGATCTGAGATTTACACAAGACGCATACTTCATAACAATTAATGTCTATTTGGTCACCGCGTTGGCGTGAGTGACAGCGTTAAACATATGACTAATGTAGCAAAATAACTATAACGATATATGTAATATTCGCCATTAATTTGTGACAGATACAACTGTTTTGTTAAAAAGATAATATTTTAAACTATTTTATAATTAAAATTGAAAATACGCCGTAAATGTAGTTAACATTGTAACAAGATTCCTCGGGAATCTGCGTACATTATTATTATAATTATTATTTTATCATTATTGTTATTTATATTATTATTATTATTATCATTATTATTATTATTGTTGTTGTTGTTGTTGTTGCTGTTATTGTTTTATAATTTGATATGTGTACGATTCAGTTGATAATATTTGGACATAAATTAAAAGAATAACGTACATTTCAATAAATTTCTTTTTACTATGCCATTTTTGGATAGATCAAAACAAAAATTAACCCTTTCCAATTCAATCTTAAACGCCCACACCCTTATGAAATAAACCGTGATTTTACCTGACAGTAATAAAAAATGTTTTTTTCCGTGTTAGCTCTTTCATCATTTAATTGCAGATGTTACAGAAATGATACAATGACTCAAGGGCCTGGACTCTTAAAAAGACTATAAATTCACATATCATCTCTTTTTTAGGAGGGGAGGGTGTCAAGCGAATAGCATACGTGCAACCGATATTGTTTCGTACCTATTATTTCTAAACTTGCTGTTGTATTTTACGTTAAAATTAGTTGAATTTAGTAGAAAAGATTTAATAATGTTTATAATTTTATTATTATTATTATTATTATTATTATTATTATTATTATTATTAGTATTATTATTACTATTATTATTATCATTATTATTATTATTATTACTATTATTATTATTATTATTATTATTATTATTATTATTATTATTATTATTATTATTATTATTATTATTATTATTAAAAATGAAAATAAATCAAATGTTAAAATTGTTCAGAGAACAATAAAAAAAACAGTAAAATTAAAATAAATAACAGTTTTGTATATAAGCATTACAGTGCATTAGATCATAAGAGTATGTTTATAAACAGTTTTAAAGGGACGCACGAATAGAACAGAACAACCGTGTATATTAGTTGTTAGGCAGCAATTAAAGTCATATTAATTAATTAATCATATCAATTACTGGTTCATTATATTGATTAAAGGTTAATTTGCTGTTATCGTTTTCTCTAAGTATAATATGTTATAATTTAAATAATGATACTAGCCCGTCGCATTATTATTCATTTGTCTGAAACTGGAACTGCATTCTACTTTTAGCTCTGAGGTAGTGATTCGTTACGTCACACTAAAATACCCCATTGGGAAAATCGCAGTTGGGAAAAGAAACTGAGAAACTATCCCTTTAAAATGTTATGCACATGTTACATTTAATATAACCGGTTTGTAACTAGCCGCTCGTTTTACTTTTATATTTACCCTCTGCATGTACATTTACCTTCTAACTATACGTAATGGTCGACAGCTCTTACAATCAGTTTTTGTCTATTCCCATTTCCTTTTAAATAGAGCTTTGTCTTCATCCGGAGATTTCACTTATGTTAACTTAAGTCCATTTTTCCTCCAGCAATGGCCAGCTGGACATATTAAAGTCAAGTTTTGTGAATAAGACGCTGTAATAGCCGCTTACCACATCATCCATCAAATGTGAAACAAAATCAATCTATCCCGCCCAAAATATATTTTCGAGAATATTATCCTCACAATTTAGGTCTTCAAAAAAAAAAAAAAAAAAAAATATATATATATATATATATATATATATATATATATATATATATATATATATATATATATATATATATATATATATATATATATATATATATATATATATAATATGCTGTAATATTAATTTTGGACACAGGGGATACCACCCCTATGTTTTCCTGACTCACGAATGTCGGCCCATTTTGCGCACAGCGTTGAAAAGATGTAATATTTATTAATCTAGCTATAGAAATGAAATGCATTACTTTGGACTGTTTCCGTCAGCATTTCAGTCGAGTAATTAGGTCAGGTTTATAGCTAGTTTTACAAAATTCATCGTAACGATGCCAATAAATGGCAAGATATATTAAGCAAACAAAACCGATCTTGTCAAAAAAGTTAGTAAATTTCAACATTTTATATAAAAAATAATCTATTATGTGGAAGAGAAACAACAATGAATAGGATGTAATGTGTTTACAACGTCTTGCTGATGGTGAAAAATTACTAAAGAATTTAGAAACAGACTATACGCGGGTGAATTTCTTGAAAATATATATTGTAGCGGTAAGCTGACACGTTCGGTAGCAGATGATTTTGTACGTGTGGGACAACTTCTTGCAAAAATGAAAACTTGGATTAAAATGCAGTATTGTTTTAAAGTATACATTTCCATCGTTTATATAATGTATTTATTTGTATGATTCTAAAGATACATAGTAAATCGGATTTTCTGGGTTATCGGTTCAAGAAGGTCATGGAGTGGGTCTTCATACTGAAATTTAGAAATCACATTTGCATATGCATTTCGAATGCCGGATATTTTTGTATACTATATGAATATACAAATTGCGATCGTTCTTTCTTGATACAAAATGGATTTTTGACCCAAAATAACACGTGTGTGTGTGTGTGTGTGTGTGTGTGTGTGTGTGTGTGTGCATAATGAAATAAAACTAGCGTTAAGAGAACTTTAAAATAGCAAGCAAGGAAAATATTGTTTTCTGAACAAAAAGAGACAAATAAATGAACGATCGCCTTAGTAAAATATAACTGAGGACGATATATAGCTATTGGAGACGAAACCGTTATACAAGTGAATTAGAGTCAGCGAATATAAAATTAGGTTTTCTTTTTCTTCTTTGACTGCATGATTAGAATGATTAGACATGTAGCATGATGTCCCATCCAGTCACATTATCCTAACAGCAGGCCGCCAGTCCTAACACAAACCTCTTAATGCTGAGCGCCTAGCGAGGCAGCTGTTAGTAAGTCTTTGGTATGACTCAGCCGGAGATCGAACCCACGACCTTCCGCTTCTGAAGCAAACGCTCTAGCCACTAGGTTAAAACAGCAGTAGTACACGTTGCTGTATTTGTAACCCATGTGTAGTAAAAAGCAGTATATGCGCACAAAGAGTAGCATTAGTAATATAAGTGTACAAGAAACTATTTCTGTAGTTGTTGTTGTTTTTAGTTTTAATGCCATTTTTCATCAGACGTTAGGCTTTACATGGCATTCAGTATAAATGGTGGAGGAACAACCCGGGAAAACCCCGTTAAGATCCACATACCCACGGAGAAATATCGGGTAAGATTCTTAGAGACACACATTGGCCGAGCTCGAGATTCGAACCCACGTGGACAGAGATGAGATGGCAGTAATCGGTAATGGGGAGCTCCTTTAATAGTAGTAGTAGTAGTAGTAGCTACAGTATTAGTGATGGTAACAGTTGTAGTAGTAGTAGTAGCAGCAACAATTGGAGTAGAAGAAGAAAGTGTAGTAGACGTATTAATATTAGTAGTAGCAGCAATAGGCATAGCAGAAGAGAGTGTATTAATAGTTGTAGTAGTAGTAGTAATAATAAAACTGTTATAACAACAATTTTTGTTATTTTGAGTTTAACGTCGTTTTTAAGCACACGATAATCTATCTGTATATCGTGTCCAGTATAATTGGTGGAGGAAGAACCCTTTAAAATCCCGGTAAGAATCACCGACTAACGGAAAGTTATTGGCATGCTCTCTCGCATACCCACTGTAATGGTGCGGCATTATTGTGGCTGTTTTGTAGCAAGCACATTTGGTCGTGGTCAGAATGTCACGTAACCATTAAGATTGACGTATGGGCTAGGCTAGCTATAAATTGGTACCTGTGAAGGACGGCACATATTCTGTTTAGGGGCATGACTGGATTTTAATTAGGACCCGCTAGGATAACAGTCCGACAGAGATGATAATGTAGGGTCAAGTAAAGGAACATGGCAAAGTGGAGACAATCCATGGACATTTTGCGCCATTTTGAAATAAGTGTCATGACATGAAATTGTCCAGGAATATTTATTTATAACGGAGGACCAGAAATAATTTTTCTGACTTGAGTGTTAGAATTTTGGCGGTTAGATAAAGTTAATCCTGATTGGCTAAGTTAAACGAGGTGACGTATGTTCCCAGGCGAAATCCAAGATTTAAGTAATCTCCCTCGCGCAATTAGTCAGTCTCTGTGTATGTGGAAAGACATGATTTAACAAGTATTTCTCGTTAAATCGTTAAAGTGACAGGGGTCTGGAAGAATTTAGGAGACTCAGAATCAGAGAGAGATTCGGCTGCCTAGAAAGAGCGAGTCTTGAAAAGGCACAAAAGTATTGTCTCAATCGCAAACAAATATGTTCACTATTGAAAGTTTGTCATTATTTCTTTAGTTTATTCGCGTGAAATTCATAGTTAAATTTTACTTTAGTTCAGAATTTAATCATGCTAAGATTAGCTTGAATTTAATAAGATTCATGTATAGTAAAAATGTCATACAATAGTTAATTTATATGGATATGTTCGGATTTAGTGGTTTGAAGGTAACGGAAGTTATGTATTGTATGGATTTCATGCATTACTCTGATAAGAATTGTAAGAATTAATTTATCCGTCTAAAATTATATGTAGCATGTATGCTAGAATTTATTTTACTATGTTAAAGTCAATGAATCGATAGTTAGCAGGTAATGTTGTCAAAGACAAGAGGTTAAGTCCAATAATTAATTCGTGCAATTAAGTTGTGTATTCTCTTAAACACGAAAATCGGCGTTTGGCGCCAGGCATCGTTCAGTTAGTAATTTATAGTCCATATTGGGGTGTAATAGTTTATCTAAGAGGTCAAGTTATGTCATGGTTCTAGTTAGAAACGCATGTAGCATCTAACTTATGAGAAATTAGTTTGATGCCAATAGGTTGTGTGTATCAGGTTGCGAACTGACCACATTACTTTCGTTCTGTTGAATTATAATTTATATGATATCTTATGTAAAAGAGTGAAATCATTTTAGATTGTGTATTATTTCTATTTGGAGGCGATAAAAGCTTCATAGCCGTGCTACACAGTGAGAAGGAGTGCAGAATAAAACCAAGTTACGGTTCATGACCGGAATATGTCGGAGAGAGAGAGAGAGAGAGAGATATGGCAACGCTGACCTGCCGCCAACAGCGATTTGGGAAGGACCGAAAACAACAAGGTTATGCTGATATGGGGGCAATCTGAGTTCGATCATTCACTAGATTATATGATCAAATTTGCCTTAACGGTATAACAGAATGGCTACCTGTATGTGATGTTTGTGCGATCTATCTATCTATCTATCTATCTATCTATCTATCTGTCTGTCTGTCTGTCTGCCTATCTACCAATCTCCCTAACTTTCTATCTATCTATCTATCTATCTATCTATCTATCTATCTATCTATCTATCTATCTATCTATCTATCTATCTATCTATCTATCTAACTAACTAACTAACTAGCTACTAGCTAGATATATCCGACTACCAAGGAGGCGTCAATTAAGCGACTTTAGATGCAGTCAGGACATAGGATTTTTAATTCACTTGCGATCCATCCATTGAATAAGACAACTTTGCTTCAGAAAAAGATACCTCAAATAAAGAACATAGAAGAGGGCTTCTACACTATGATACCGCTACTTCCTTGATACCAATTCCCATCCTCGAAACGCCAATATATTCACTACTAGTACTTAATATGATAATATATCAGTCCTATGTTATGTTCAACACGAAATGCAAGAGGGTTCCTACATACCATACGGATTCAGTACTGGAACGCATAGGACCGACCCCTCGATATAGCCATCAGCTGATGATAAATCTAGAATCACTTAACCGGCCATAAAGTTAAGAGAGCAAAGTGAGCGTAAATTTTCTAGAAGTGAAACACGTCCATAAACTTGATTTATGACCTATATCTTAACAAGCGAATTTATTGTGCATGGAATAAGGAAGGTTACATTTGTAATAGGCAAGATTGACGACGAATTTCTCGTTGACCTAGAAAACCTGTACTAGCGAATACATTCTTTCTATAAATCCTGGAAACGTTCTGGGATGACTATATGATCTTATTCAAAGTCCCGTTTTGGTAACAATAAGACGGTATAAGAAAACGAAGGGGGTATAAAGGCATAGAAGTTCACATTACATTTGCAATCTTTTGAAATTTGAAACGTATATTTCTTGGTGCTTCTTTCTTTTTGATCTCTCTGGAGAAAAGGTACGATGTATGACGGAAGCCTGATCAAATGTGTTCCAGATACATTTGTTCTTTACATACGCATGTTTTGTCTTGACGTACAAATTCTGATTAATTAATTTATTGCATGTGCATTCAATTGAAATGTACGAATTAAAGTCAAATTCTAAAATCCTAATTCTGCAGCAGTTCATGATTTAATTTTAATTTTGTTCGAGTTATAGTCAAATTAGTTGATTTTACATGTGTCAGCCTCTGTATAGGAGTTATTACCAACTATTGAACCTCTTTCAACTGAACGCAGGCATAGATGATTCCCATATGTGTCAGGACTTCTAAACCTCTTATTCATAATTAGGTTCCAATCCACGCTTATTTATGTCTTTAATCGAGAACATAAATATGGTGTAAAATGAGCGAAAACATCACGGTATTCCAAATAATACATTCAACAGCTAGTTGTATACGATTTATGTCATGCTCAATACAGCATAGAGCAAAGATAAAGCAATAAATGTCATCATGTGAATAGTAAAGCATAACATTTCTCATTCGAATTATAGCAAGTGACATATTAATTATTAAATTTATTTATATGCCATATGATGTCATTATTTATAGTGTATTTACAGGGATACAACAACATCTGCCTTTCTCAAAACCGCTGAGTAACTGTTGAACAATATAGCAATAGAATGTTGATGTATGTTCTTCAATTACAACGCAGTAAATGCATTAGATTTATAGTTCTTTTGTCAAATTCTCGCCAGCACTTATCAAAGAAATAAAGAAAAGAAAATTCTTAAAGGAATCAGCAACATTTACGAGCAATGATTAAAAACACCAAAGCGATACATTATGTTGTAACTGCATATATGACCTTCCAGTGGACTGAAATCGTCTTGTGTTAATCTCAGGGATTCCTAAACCCAAAATCCCATTCCCACCAGTCGTTTCATTCCCTCCAAAAGAAATTTTAAAAGGGTGTGCTAACTCATAAATCGCACGATAAAAAGTCTCTGACTTAATTCTTACCACCTAGATCATACACAGAGGATACTGTTTCAACGTTCATTTGAAAAGAAATGGATCTTAAATTTAACTAAGTTTTGATTTTAACTGATTGAACCAAGATGAGAGATGAAGATATTCTGTATATTTATAAATTAAAAGATTTCGAATTTCAATATTATGATGATTTTAATGCTTTATTATAGCAACTGAATTCGTTCTTTTGTCATTGTGCGCATGTGTTTATGGGGTGGGGTGGGTGGGTCAACAACGTATATACACCGGACAACGCTAAGCGATTCAGCGCTATCGTCTTTCTAGCTAACATCATCATTAATGTTTATCTGCGTCACTTTGCTATATGCACAGTCTAGAATTAACTATGGACAGGTTGATAATTCTCTGCGTCACTTTGCTATATACACAATTTTGAATTAACTTTAGACACGTGGATAATTCTCTGCGTCACTTTGCTATATACACAATCTAGAATTAACTTTGGACACGTTGATAATTATCTGCATCACTTTGCTACAATCTAGAATTAACTTTAGACAGGTTGATAATTCTCTGCGTCACTTTACTATATACACAATCTAGAATTAACTTTAGACAGGTTGATAATTCTCTGCGTCACTTTGTTATATTCACAATATAGAATTAACTTTGGACACGTTGATAATAATCTGGCTCTTTTAGTTGTCTTTGGTTAGATTTTTCAGTTTCCTTATTTAGTTGGTTTCTCCTCTGTGTATTGTTGTTATTGGTTGGTGTTATTCGCGTGAGAAATGTAGAGAAAGACTGATGTAACTGTTGTAATCAAGCCTCCATTTATGTCTGTCTGTCTGTCCTCCCTTTCTGTCTCTGTTTCTCTGTTTGTCTCTCTGTCTGTTTCTCTCTCTCTGTATATATATATATATATATATATATATATATATATATATATATATATATATATATATATATATATATATATATATATATATATAACCACATACGGTAAATGTTGTTTGTGTCTGAATATAAAACCATACAAGAGTAATTTTCGGAACATATTCTGTCTACAACAGTCTCATTCCACGAACTTGATTCAACTTATTGCAGTTGTTTTTTGTTCCAACACATGGCTCATGTTAATCTACCGTATGCATTTGCTTAACAGACAATAGCACATGAATTGGGAGGGGGGGGGATTTCTAACATCCATATGCCTTGGAACTAGATACTTTCACCTGCTGACACGCCAGCTCTAGAAATTAATTACAATTCAAATCTGGTTCATGCACTATACATTACCTCAAAGAATACATACAAACACTCAAGATGCCTGCTAGAAGTGCGACTCGACATGTATATTTATAAAATAATGGTCATAAAAGTAATGGTACGTCTTATGCAAGGAAACATATAATACAGATGATGTGAAATGCACTATAATTATAAAATTTATCAACAAAATTCTGACAAAAATCCACGGGTATTGAAAGTCATCAAGAAAAGAAGAAAAACCCCAAAGAAATCAACGTTACATTATATATCAAGAAGAATAATCCTTATAGTTCAGTAGTTATTCTTCTTCGTCTCGCCACAAAACATCCAATATAAAGCAAAATCAGTAATAACTAGCCCAGTGCAAACCCTCTACCTGTTGTAAAAAAAAGGTTTACATTCAATATCAGATGGGACAGTACAAAGAGTTTGCAGTAATCGACCTGAAAAATATTTTGTCACTGCAAAGTTTCTACCAGATTGTAAATGAAAAGTTGTCACCAAAGATAGATATATATATATATATATATATATATATATATATATATATATATATATATATATATATATATATATATATATATATATATATATATATTGCAACTACACATTTGGTGCTTTCTATTGATCTGCATTGGCTGTAGCGATGTTGCCTGCCGCACGGAAGTAAAAACCTTCCTTTCACAACGGCGGAAGTGCGCTCATATGTTATGTTTGCCTATTGCAAAGATGGCTTTTGCACCGTTCTAGCCATAACTCAAACCCATCATACCAAGCAGACGTTATATTTAAACGTATCAGCAGTATGGAACCACAGCGAACGTATATATACGCATACCTTCTGAAACTTTTCGACTCTGGGATGTTTCACTTGCACAGGACTGTTACTAGTTTTGAGATTTGATCTCTCTCTCTCTCTCTCTCTCTCTCTCTCTCTCTCTCTCATCATACTCACCAGGTAGTAAGGTAGGCTGGTGGCGTTCGCCATATGTTGTATACTTGACTTTGGCAAGCACAGTCGATGCTACGCTCAAACCAAATTGATAGCCTTTGAAATTTGCTTCTATAATAATTTTCAAAGTCTGCAAGAATGTGGCTGTATGACTACTAAAGGTAACGTCGTCATTTTTGTGGTCCAATCACTGTTATTTAGAGTTTGACTCTACATTATAGGATGCTACGAAAACAAGTGAGATTTACGAAAATAGTCTTTTGTTCGATATTTAAGGTACGTTTACCGTCAATCAATGCTATACAGAGAAATGCTATACAATGCAAGCTAGTATCTGTACATATAGGCCATACTTAACATAGTAAGGTACTAAGTACACATACGCTCTTTGGGGCTGTATTTTTCTCGTTGCATGATACAATTCCTGGAGTTAGCTGATATCTATGCATGAAAGGCTTATTAAAATAAATTCCACTGCCAACATCTGATCCCGATGTCTAATCAGTTTTAATTTAGAGCCCAGGCGGGTTACTGAGTATCTTGTCTATATAACTTAGCATGTGTTTTATGGAGTACGAAACATGTCTGCTTAAAGCCTCTCTGGGTGCTGTCAATTTAAATTCTCTCTCTCTCTCTCTCTCTCTCTCTCTCTCTCTCTCTCTCTCTCTATATATATATATATATATATATATATATATATATATATATATATATATATATATATATATATATATATATATATATATATATATATATATTCACATACACCCCCACCGTCCCTTCCAATCTTTGCTCTTTGCTTTGTAATACGAAGATGAGAAATAAAAACAACCTACTGTCGTGCATTGACAGAATCGAAATGACATTTATGTACGAAGGCTCCTTTTTAAGCACGCTAGTTTCAACTGTCATCGACGCGTTTTTCTAACAAAAGGTTCTTCCTTACGCCGTTAAGGGACAGGCATTGTTGCTTGACTTGTAGGAGATGGTAGATCCATAGTAAAACCGTCCAAGCAAGAGAAAGCGCACACATGCTCATGCAAGAGTAACTAAAATTTAGCCAATTGTTCCTTTATTTGTTCATTTAAAGTAAACAATAGATGTCTGCATGCTGACATTTTCTGGCGCAACAATGGCAAGCATGATTTATGTCTTCATTCACGTCGACGTGCTCCCCGCGTTGCTCACGAGAGCCAGGAACAATTTATCACAAGTGCACATGCTAATATTATTATGGTCAAATCGCCACAGATTATAAATTTATAAATTTATTGCCTAGAGTTGTAAGACCAAGAGAACACAATCAGTGAACCTGTTTAACTTTTGTTTTTTGTCCAAGATGAATGGTCATTTACACATACAAGGTCACAAAAATATGTCCAAGATGAATGCTCATTTACACATACAAGGTCACAAAAATATGTCCAAGATGAATGGTCATTTACACATACAAGGTCACAAAAATATGTCCAAGATGAATGGTCATTTACACATACAAGGTCACAAAAATATGTCCAAGATGAATGGTCATTTACACATACAAGGTCACAAAAATATGTCCAAGATGAATGGTCATTTGCACATACAAGGTCACAAAAATATGTCCAAGATGAATGGTCATTTGCACATACAAGGTCACAAAAATATGTCCAAGATGAATGGTCATTTACACATACAAGGGGAATACATTTAGTTTTCATTCTACCTGATAACATTGGTACCATGAATAAAAAACATTATCCAGAACAAAATTCTATCTATTAGATAAAGAGACCACAAATAAAGGTGTTGGACTTATTTTATTTCAGTTTTCATTGTGATAGTACCATTTAATACCAAACAGGAATTTCTCTTTGGAATAGGCAGGTGCATATGTGCGATAAGATATCTAATGCAGAATTGACTGCTGTATTGAAAAGGTCGTAGATAATATTTGTATATATGTTCACACGAAGACCGATGACTATTAATCGAAAACTGTAAAGGTTCTTACTGCTAGAGGTAAACGTTTTACGTCAGTTCTCTCTCTCTCTCTCTCTCTCTCTCTCTCTCTCTCCGCCAAACTTTCCCTTAAGTTTCTTTAGTCCAAAATTGTTTGTCCATCTTTAAGTATCGATGCATGCAGTACAGGCGTGGGAGTGAACATACACAGTATGTAATTAATGGATCTTTGGCTCGGAACCCCAGGCGGTTAAGACCGAAGAAACTCCTGCATTTTACACGTTGGCAGACCATACTTTTAGCCATGTAACTGTAATTTTATGGGGTTGATGGCTGAGTCGACTTCTGAGCTCCACCCGGCTCCGCCCATGTATGTATGTATGTATGTATGTATGTATGTATGTATGAAGTGGAAATAATGAAAGTGCTGGACCATTAGCGAAACTAAACTGATTGCAATTATTTTTTAGTTGTAAACATATAAACAAACAAACAAACGTTATTGAGAAATTGCGACAACTAGCTGTACCGTTTATTAAATCCTCCATTCTAGCGGAGTTATATCCTTCTAGTACGCTCTTTGAAATGAGTGGGAATGATGCAATGGTAATAAAAGCGAATAGCCATGCCGATCATGTATTCCAAAAGTACAGCTACTAGGTCAATACACAAATCCATTCGTACATAACACAGTAACACAATATAGAAAATCGATATTCTGCTGACGCTGCAAGACTCTATGAATAGTATCTTGCATAAGTCGGTATTTACTGACAAATATCTACTATAATGCCTTTTAAATCTTACAAAGAGAAATACAAATTATGTTGGCATTTACGTGTGCGTTTCTGTTGACCTGCAGGTGGAAACATTATTGCACATTAGAAAACCACTGCCATGCACATTGTATATTCCATACATTTAGCCAGGTAGGATGTGTGAAAGTTGTTAAGAATTATGTTGCTAATTACTGTGTGCTTTTCGTGTTCATCAAATGAATATTTAGTGGTTTCTGCTAAATTGGTGTTTTAATTTGAAACCCTAGACATTCAACCATTAGCGGCCTTTTATAGACACTGAGATTTTGTACATTGCCGAGTTTTAAATTTTAGAAAGAAACAAACAAACACGCGCTGACGGATTACTTTTTCCACTTTGTGTATGCATATGTGTGTATGTCTCTGTGTTTATGCATGTGTGTATGCATGTGTGTATGCATATGTGTATATGTGCATGCATACGTGTCCATGCACATGGGTGTGTGTATATGGGGTGTATGAGATTGTATTGGAGGGGTAGTACCTCAGGTAGGGGAACAGTCGTGCCTCTTTTGGGGTAGCTCACACACCTTTTGTCCCTACATGCACCAAGTTCTCACCTGTGGCTCCAAGAAGCTGTAACATGCACAGCAACCACATCCCGGTAAACTGTCTCAAACCCTCTGTGAGTCTGGGCTTGCCTACCCAATCACGTGAAGACTGGATTCTACAGACTTCGCAAAAGAATCCGATAGCTAGTTCATCGGGCAGAAAGGTGATTCTCAGCAACGCTCTGTTGGGCGCATAGTGCAGGACGAGGCCTGTAGATAGTCCTGGTCATCCACTGCATCAGATTTCATCTCCAGCCGTCTTGACATTGTCTTGCCACTGGATCAAGATGGTCTTGGACGAGAGAGTGAGGTAGACAACCCGCAACGTGTGCTCACTCTAAACCAAGTCAACGCGTACAAAACTTGGTCGTCCTTCTAACCAAAGTCCCGTGGCGACGGACGAGCGACGAAGCGCAGGTGTAGGTACACTTGCATCCGTAGCCGCAAATATTTACACAGGCGGCTCAGGCCATATGGTCTTTCTTCACTGACACAGACCATCAGTGGACTTCGGCAGCCACCTGAGCGACTGAGTAGCCCTTTTAAGGATGTGTACTGCTCATTTCCATGGCATGAGGAAGGGGCTAGAAAAGGTGCCCTAAATATTACCTGCTCCATCCTTCTCTAGCCAGCTCATCTCGGACCGAGGGGACCCTACATCAGCGCTGAAAACACTACTAAGGAAAAGTTGAAAATCATTCAAACGCTCCAACCATAGCCAATTCAGGTGGAACAAAGGACAAATCTTATGAAGAACTCTACTCTTTCATAACCTCCGTTCCCAAATCTGACAAGCTCATCGTCCTTGGTGACCTCAGTGCAAGAGTTGGCTCTAACAACATCTCCAGGGAAGGGGTCATTGGAAAGAATGGTGTCGGTCGCTGAAACAGGCATGGTCTTCTATTGCTTCAGACCTGTGCAAATCATGAACTGCTCATCACCAACACCGTCTTCCGCCTCCCCACTCGTAACAGGACGACATGGATGTATCCCCGATCTGAGCACTGGCATCTCATTGACTACGTGAAAGTTAGGAAGATGGAGAGGAAGGATGTGCGGGGTGACCAACTCCATGTGTGACGCAGAATGTTGGACTGACCATAGCCTTGTAGTTTCCAAGCTAAACGTCCGTATCCAACCTAAAAGGCGCCTGAAAGGCAAAATTACAAAACGGCTGAACATCGTCAAGCTGAAGAACTCGAACTCCAAAACGACCTTTGTCAGCACTCTAGAAAACCATATTCAATCCAGCCCTCTGAACACCCAGAATGTGGAGGCAGCCTGGGCGACCCTAAGAGAGCTGGTCTACAACACCGCCACAGAAATCTTAGGGTCTTCCCCCAGAAAGCGCAAGGACTGTTTAGAACTGCGAAAATATCTGGCAGCTGTTGGATGAAAAATATCGCCTCCACAAAGTATACCTAAATGATCCCGTGTTGACTTAAAAAAGATGCCTTAAATAACATCCGCAGGACTGTTCAGCAGAAACTCAAGCAGATGCAAGACACCTGGCTGAGTAACAAAGCTGATGAGATCCAAAGCCACGCTGTCATGCATGCTATGATGATATTTTATGATGCGCTGAATGAAGTCTATGGCATATCATCATCAGGATCTTTCCCTCTCCTCAGTGCGGATGGGAACATGTTGATCACAAAGAGAAGATCCTCGAAAGGTGGGCTGAGCACTTCAACTGCGTCCTGAATTGCCCAACATTCATCACTGATGAAGCCATTTATCGTGTGTTCCAAGTGCCAGTCAATGAATCACTGGATGACCCACCAATCATGTTAGAGACCCATACTCAAGTTTAGCAGAGATATACAAAGAAGGCGGTGCAGCTTTGACTGAAAGGCTCCATCATTTGTTTCATCTCATGTGGCAAAAAAAGATGATCCCACAAGAATTCAAGGACGCTACTAGTATACATCTGTAAACGCGTAAAGGAAATATTCAGGCTTGTGACAACTACCAAGGTATCTCTTTTGCTCTCAATCGTAGTCAAGATACTCGCCAGGATTGTCCTCAAGAGTCTCACATCACACCTTGACCATAGACTCCTACCAGAAAGCCAGTGTGGATTCCGACAGGAGCGTAGAACCATCATCATGGCGTTTGCTGCTTAGGCAGTTGCAAGAGAAAAGCCATGTCCAAAATGCTGAACTTTTCTCTATCTATGTCGACCTGACCAAGGCCTTCGACACTGTTAGCAGAGAGGGTCTTTTTAAGATCATGACCAAGTAAGGATGCCTAAGGAAATGTATCACCATGGTGCAGCGATTCCACGATGGTATGGAAGCCAGAGTTCGGAACAATGGTGAGACATCAGATCCATTTCCTGTCTCAAACACGTGAATCAGGGCTGTGTACTGTACACATTTCAGTCTCATGTTCTCAGCCATGCTCGCTGATGCATTCAGAGATGGTGACGTGGGAATCAGCATCAAATATCGAATTGGTGGCAAGCTGTTCAACAGCAGGAGGCTCCAAGCAAAAACTAAGTTCACAACATATATCATCTGAGGCTTTATATTTGCTGGTGCCCTCAACCCTGGCTCTGAATCCGACATGCAACGTAGCGTCGACAAGTTCTCTGATGCCTGAACAAATTTCGGCCTTACGATCAACGCAAAGAAGACTGACATATTGTATCAGCCGCCCCAGGAAAGCAATAAACTGAGCCAAACATTACAGCCAACGGTTACAAACTGAGCACAGTGAACACGTTCAACTATCTTGGCAGCACGTAGTAACCGATGATGAAGTTAGTGCTAAGACAGCAAAGGCCAGCGCAGCCTTTGGCAGACTACACGCCAAGGTCTGGAACAGAAGAGGCATTAGTCCACAGACAAAGATGAAGGGGTACAGAACGATAGTACTCCCTTTGTTATTATACGCTTGCGAAACCTGGACAGTGTACCAGCGCCATGCGAAGAGGTTGAACCACTTTCACACAACGTGCCTCAGAAGACTCCTCAAAATCAAGTGGCAAGACGGGATCTCGCATAATGAGGTCTGTTCCCAAGCAAGCCTGCCCAGTATCTACACGATCTTGATGCAATCACAGTTGCGATGAGCAGGCCATGTACCTCGCATGCCAGACCACCGGCTTCCAAAAATAACCTCTTATGGCTTGAACAAGGTAAACTCAACAAAGGAGGCCACAGAAGACGATATAAAGACACCCTGCCGACGCTATTGAATAATTTTGGCATTAGCTATGACACATGGGAACAGACTGCCCAGAACAGATTCATGTGGCACTTTTCAATCACTAAAGGTGCTGAAGTTTGCGAGGCCAACAACGTTCAGCGTTGCTACCATCACATGTCCACAATGCCACATACATTCAGGGCTCACATCGGCTTCATCGGTCACCTACGTACCCACAAGCCATTTGTTCCCGCTTTAACAATGGATGACTGAAGTGGTCCTCATCAACTTGACGGGAGAAATATATGTGTGTGTATGCATATGTGTGTGCATGCATGTGTATGTGTATGGATATGTGTGTGTGTATTACAAGATAAACTGTTCTTACGGGATAAAAGCGTGGGTATCGTTAAAGTTGTATTTGTTGCAATGTGGATAATTCTCTTCCTAGTTATGTAGAAGAAGGGTTTAACTGTATCAATCTTTCATCTTTTTTTCTTTGACTGCACCTGCATTTATAGTAAGCGTTGGCTCCAAATAAGTGAAATGTATTCTAATTCCTTTCATCTTTTCTGTCTCACACGCATGTTAGTAATATATTATAAACTGATTTTTCGGTTTCCAGTCTCGACACCAGCATGCAACGTAGTGTAAACTTCAGCAAATATAATAGTTTTTACCTATCCGATCTATTATTCAGATCTGTAATAGTTTAATCGTAAGTTGATTTCTTGGCTCTCTTGATGCTGAGTTTGACATTTATTATGACCTTTTTGCCATTCAGCATTTTGGTGTTCTGTATTAAATCATTTTGCTTCTGCTACTCTCTTAATGTTAACTATTGCTTTATTGTTAATTTCTGTACTTTTTATTTTGCAATGATTTGTTACTTTTTTTATTCTTTCCATCGTTTTCGTTGGATCTCATCATTGTAATCTCCACATTCCAGATGAAATTGCAGTAATATAGCCTTCCAGGAGTTTGTTTATTTTCTCCATATCGCTTTCTAAGGGGTTAATTTCACATTTATTATCTTCTTCATTGTCTGTTGTTCGTCAGAGGCACCTAGCTATTGGCTGTAAAATAATGTATAGACCCATGTACTCCTTTGATGTTGTCCGTCAGAGGCACCTAGCTATTGGCTGTAAAATAATGTATAGACCCATGCACTCCTTTGATGTTGCCCGTCTGGGACACCTAGCTATTGGCTGTAAAATAATGTATAGACCCATGTACTCCTTTCAAGTTGCCCGTCTGGGACACATAGTTGTTGGCTGTAAAATAATGTATAGACCCACGCACTCCTTTGTTGTTGCCCGTCTGGGACACATAGCTATTGGCTGTGAAATACTGTATAGATCCTTGTACTCCTTTGATGTTGCCCGTCTGGGACACATAGTTGTTGGCTGTAAAATAATGTATAGACCCATGCACTCCTTTGATGTTGCCCGTCTGCGACACCTAGTATTGACTGTAAAATAATGTATAGACCCATGTACTCCTTTGATGTTGCCCGTCTGGGACACAAAGTTTTTGGCTGCAAAATAATGTATAGACCCATGTACTCCTTTGATGTTGTCCGTCAGAGACACCTAGCTATTGGCTATAAAATAATGTATAGACCCATGTACTTCTTTGATGTTGCCGGCCTAGGACACATAGTTGTTGGCTGTAAAATAATGTATAGACCCATGTACTCCTTTGATGTTGCCGGCCTAGGACACATAGCTGTTGGCTGTAAAATAATGTATAGACCCATGCACTCCTTTGATGTTGCTCGTCTGGAACACCTAGCTATTGGCTGTAAAATAATGTATAGACCCATGTACTCCTTTGATGTTGCCCGTCTGGGACACGTAGTTGTTGGCTGTAAAATAATGTATAGACCCATGTACTCCTTTGATGTTGCCGGCCTAGGACACATAGCTGTTGGCTGTAAAATAATGTATAGACCCATGCACTCCTTTGATGTTGCTCGTCTGGAACACCTAGCTATTGGCTGTAAAATAATGTATAGACCCATGTACTCCTTTGATGTTGCCCGTCTGGGACACATAGTTGTTGGCTGTAAAATAATGTATAGACCCATGCACTCCTTTGATGTTGCCCGTCTGGGACACCTAGCTATTGGCTGTAAAATAATGTATAGACCCATGTACTCCTTTCATGTTGCCCGTCTGGGACACATAGTTGTTGGCTGTAAAATAATGTATAGACCCATGCACTCCTTTGATGTTGCCCGTCTGGGACACATAGTTGTTGGCTGTAAAATAATGTATAGACCCATGCACTCCTTTGATGTTGCCCGTCTGGGACACATAGTTGTTGGCTGTAAAATAATGTATAGACCCATGTAATCTTTTGATGTTGCCCGTCTGGGACACCTAGCTATTGGCTGTAAAATAATGTATAGACCCATGTACTCCTTTGTTGTTACCCGTCAGAGACACCTAGCTATTGGCTGTAAAATAATGAATAGACACATGTACTACTTTAATGCTGCCCGTCTGGGACACAAAGTTGTTGGCTGTAAAATAATGTGTAGACCCATGCACTCTTTTGGTATTGTCCGTCAGAGATACCTAGTCTCCAACTTTTCTGTTTGGCTTGTGCTACAAGGTTGGGTAATGTACAGACTTCGCTGTTGTATGCAAAGTCTTCTCCTGTTGAACTTCGTACATTACTTTATACTGTTACTTAGTGGTGGTGATTTTAGCGGACACTAAGATTCTGTTTTGCAGATGTTTGCCGTTTCACCAGCTTTAAACACAGAAACAACTTTGTATTTTAACCAAAGGTGCAAGAGACACAAAAAGGATACAGCACCACATATCAAATAACATATTTTGTCTCATCGTCAAAACGTTGTATCCTTTCCTTAACGTACTGTGCTTGCATCATACTATGTTTTTGAGTATTCTTGTACTTTCCTTTATAATTCGTTTGAACAAATATATGTGTCACGTTCTACACAACATTGCGAGTTATTGCTCTTTATTACGTAACTTTGATTTCCTTTTCCTCTACTACTTAGTTCAGCTTCAAAATGTTTGCATGTAAAATTACAAACTTAACTCATTATGAATCGAACTCGGCATAATATTTACTGTAAGCCCTCCCTCAATGGCACTTGAAATTATTAAAACATGTCTGACATTTATTTGGGTAAATGAAAGCAATGAATATAAAGAAATGTCCTAAATGTTCAAGTTAAATAAACAACTAAGTTGAACCAAAAATTAAAACTAAAAGTAAACCCTTTCAAATTAAATAAAGCAATGAGTGGAGTGTAGAAAGCATACGAATCCATCAGAGAGTACGCGAAAGAACGGACACAATCATAATGTTAAATCATAAAATATTGAAAATACTCCATCAAGTGACTTCTACGCTTGCTATGTTACATAAGCTGCCAGTTTTGGTGGTTCTCCTCCACGTTCTTCGAGTGATTTGTGCCATCTTGAGAAATAAATAAAGCGTTTTCATTTTTGAAACACTTACTATAACAGATCAAAACATGCCAATATGTCTTCTTAGAAAGATATACAAGAGAAACAGTTTAATATTTTATGGACAGACTTCACCATCTAAGAATTATTATAGTATTGTCAATAAGAGTTTTCATTATTGCCTTGACGCATGACAAGAAACCGCTCCGGCAATAACAGCAATTTTGACAATTATTTTTAAAAAGTCAAGTCCATCGTCAACAAAGCAACCAGTACGCGTTTATACATCAAACATTTTTCGTGTTTTCTATTTGCTACTTATATTATGTTGTTCTTTAGAAATCGATATGCTAGAATGTAATGTAACTTCAACTGAATGCTGACAGAGGAATACTATTCCCTTGCATGTCGTGCAAACTTTTTTAAGTTCACAATATAAACTTTATTAAAGTTCTCGATTGAACAATTTTACTAATCAATGATGTCAAAATGTATTAAAAATGTTTCAATAATATAGGCCTCCGGCAAATGATACAACATTCTATTTATCATATACACAGTTGGAACGCCGCATTTTCTTTAATACAGGTGAGATATAAATTCTTGATTTACTTCTACAACTATTTCTACACATATTTCCAAATAGTAACATTTTCATATGATCTTATTCGGATGGAGATAAAAGTGCCTCTCTCGTAACAATTTATCTACACAAGTAGTGTGATAAATTAAATAGCGTCACTACATTACTGCTAGCCGTAAGTGAGACAAATTTGTCAACGCTTGGTTGTGCATAATATACATGTTTAAGAAATTTTCTTTTAATAATGTCATATTCTGGGCAAATGCAAACAAACTGGAATTCATCCTCGATCATCCTCTATGACATACATATTTCTTTTCCTGCACAGTTCTCATAATCTGAATGCTTTATCATTTTGTCCCTTTCGTTCTGTTTCAATCATTAGTTTACGGCTTGAAGACAATAGTAACACTATATATTTGCTTAACTTAAAAGGCATATTGCAAGAGAGGTAATTCTCACATTGTAGTAAGGATTTACACTACCTATAGGAATAACATTTTGAAGAATAATAAGCTATGACCAACTTTGAAATGCAGTAACTCTAATCGTTTGTGGGAAATAAGAAATAAATACGTCTTCATCGCCAACATCTTGCGTTATCGATACCTATCGAAAGCCATATTGATAGACCATATCTTAAGCCCATGTGACTCTACCAACTTTGTCTAATTTTTTCAACATAATAAAACATTGAGGTTGTTATCTATCATCTGATAATCGCATAATATTAATCCAATATTTTATACATCTTACCATATATCAGGTTAAGAAAGGGAACCTACCGCATTCCCTTATACACACCCAATTAGTTGCAGTGTTTGAACCAGAGAGGTATATTTGTACAAAATTGAAACTGCACTTCCTCAGTATGCTTAGAGTGTTTAAAGCCCCCTATGTCAGCTCAATAACATACTATTGGTTTCATCATTGCGTGAAATATTTTAAACATATCTCTACCGCTCTGGATAGAGCGTCTGCCTTTGATACGATATATATATATATATATATATATATATATATATATATATATATATATATATATATATATATATATATATATATATATATATATATATTTATCCTGATGTTTTGATTATGTCATGATATAAACCTTTTTGTTTATTTGTTGATATGTTGGTATGTTACGAATCTATGGTCTTGAACTAAGTAACAGAACATAGCGAAAACTAACAAGTTTAGCAAAATTCAACAAACAATTTATTTTCCTATAATAGAAAATGAAAATTTGCAAGATAACTGACATTATAGTGAATTAAATCACAAATAATCCTAAAAGCTCTATCAGAAGTGCAAACGTTAGAGCATTGTGAACGAAAGCCGGAGTTGTTCCCAATGCATTCCAGTTTTGAATGTGCTGATGTACCAATATCTTTTAATATGGCAACGTGCTAACATTCTTGATGTATCACAATAATATAAAACAGAATGTCTTTAAATGAATAAACAATAATCTCCAAATAGTCATCTAGTCCGAAAAGTCGATGACTATATAATATCATTGAACAAATGTTAAAATCCTATCACGTTTTAATTGAACATATATAAAAGACTGACTTAAATATATTAAGAAAGTGATAAAATAATTATAATGTAAATAATCGTACTACAAAAAAAAACTGAGAAAAAGATGAACAGGATGAGGGTCAAAAATTATATTTATGGAACATTCTTAGTTATAAATAAGGTCAGGTCTTTTACTAAATTCTGAATAAATAAAATGACAAACATCAGGTAGAGCAAGAATTAGCAAGGGGAAAACTATTGTCTTGAAATCAAATCTAAGTAAACATGTTTACCATTTACCTACAAGTAATAATTATCTTAAAATATAATCTACAATTAAAAACAAATCTAGGATATTTAATATGCTGCTTAACGATACAATCTATGATCATGGACACAAGCCAAACACACAATGTATATATAAATAACAAATACCATGCATAAAACAACGATAGTTAATGTTTTCTCATTAAAATATCTGTATGGTGACGTAACGTTCCAGTACACCAATAAAATCTTTAGTTTCAGTATAGCAAATTTGATCTCCTTTGAAATATATGAAATGCCTAGGTCAACGGCAAGAAACCAGGGCGTTGAACTAAGTTGTAGGACAATAATAAGGGGATGTATATTTCCGTTATTGGAAATTGAAATCAATTTTATTATTATTATTATTATTATTATTATTATTATTATTATTATTATTATTATCATTAGTAGTAGTAGTAGTAGTAGTAGCAGTATGCCCTAGAGTCATATTGTTCAGGTAATGTTAGGACATCATGCCAGTATTTATATTTGAATTTCTTGAAATGTCTAGATGTATTAATTCCATTTACAAGTGGGATATATGGATGTCGTTAACTTTTTGATGTATAGCTATAAATGGTCTTAACAAGCATTTGTGATATTAAATGCAAAACTTTAATGTGATTTTTTTGTAGCTCACCACTCTCATTTAAATTCAGTGAAATCAAAGCATTCAATATTTGTTATTCATTGCTTTAGGCATTTTTATCTTTCTTAAAATTTACATATTTACTTTTCTATATGAAACATCCTAAAGCCATGGACAAAACTTCGTTTCTTTTTAAAGGAAACTAAAATCGATTATATGACCTTACCGCCACCCTACACTCCAATCCACCACGAATATGATCGGATCAATCGCATGTAAGATGTGCTTCTTGGTAAGACCCTAATTAGCTGCACAAACTGTAGGTACACGTCATACCGTTAGCATACAGTATACGTGAACAATAATATGGACATACACCATACTGTTAGTATACGGTATCTGTGAACAATAATATGGACATACACCATACTATTAGTATACGGTATCTGTGAACAATAATATGGACATACACCATACTATTAGTATACGGTATCTGTGAACAATAATATGGACATACACCATACTATTATCATACAGTATATGTGAATAATAATAGGTACACAGTAACTTTGAACACTAGTATACACACAAGCCTTAAACAGACGCCATACATGTAGCATACAGTAACTTTGAACATTAATATACACAAAAGCCTTAGACACACGCTATACATTTAGCATAAAGTAACTTTGAACATTAGTATACACACAAGACTTAGACAGACGCTATATATTTAGCATACAGGAACTTTGAATATTAGTGTACACAAAAACCTTAGACGCCATACATTTACCATACAGTAACTTTGAACATTAGTATACACATATACCTTAGACACAAGCCATATATTTAGCGTACATTATCTTTGAACATTAATACACACAAAAGCCTTAGACTCACGCTATACATTTAGCATACAGTAACTTTGAACATTAGGATACACAGAAGCCTTAGACACAAGCTATACATTTAGCGTACAGGAACTTTGAATATTAGTAGACACAAAAACCTTAGACAGACGCCATACATTTAGCATGCAGTAACTTTGAACATTAGTATACACACACGATTTAGACAGATGCCATGCATTGAACATACAGTAACTTTGAACATTAGTACACACACAAGCCTTAGACACATGCCATACATTGAGCATACAGTAACTTTAAACATTAGTATACACACAAACCTTAGATACACGCCATACATTGTGCATACAGCAACTTTGAACATTAGTATACACACAAGCCTTAGACACACGACTGTTACGTGCTTAGGCTCGATTAAACAGTAACACAAGAAAGAGTGAAAACATCAAGCTTTGAAAAATTTAACAAATACTTTATTTCCCTGGAAAAATACCGTAAAAGAAAAAATGAACTTACGGATTCAAGAATCTAATCCAAAATTAATCCAAGAATAATCCAAGAATACAATTTATGAAGACCTAATACTGAAATGTCCTAATGATTTAAAGTTCGAGTCCCGACGAAGAATCCAAGATGGAAGGCGATGACGCATGCTGTATCGTGTATAGTGTGGTTGTCTACAGTTCCTTGTAGAAACACAAGAAGTAATCCGGCATTTGAAATCCGAATATTTTTTTTATAAAGAAATGTCCTTGTTCAGGAATTCTGTATGAGCACAAAAATATTTCCAGAGAAACGAATTAATCTTATAGAATCAATATAACCTGAAGAAAAATGAACATATAACTCGAAAACTGGCTACAGCAGAAGGAAACAATTTGACATCAAGCGTTTTAAAGCACAGACTGTGAGATCTCTCTCTCTCTCTCTCTCTCTCTCTCTCTAAGCAATGGTTTAAAACTTGAATAATACGTAAAACAGATGCCCGGATAACTGTCACGAAATCATGTTTGCATATAGGAAATCACGAAGCCCCAGTATGACCTTTATAAAAACAAGCATTTTACTAATAGAACAAAACGTTGTTTACTTCACTAAAACTATTTACAAGCCTAGTGTCACTTATTAAATACAGCCTCAATCTCAACATTATTATTCCCACAATAAAAATGAATTAAAAATAACTTCACGTGGCTGTTACTAATTTTGAATTAAGGTCGTAAACCTGGTCAGCCTTATGTGTTTACTAACATGAACAGTCAAGGTCAAACTATTTTCTGGACAAGTATCCAGTTCCTATTAAACAGAACTACTTTATTCTGACATATAATGAAATTAAAATATAAATTATTTTTTAAAACTTACAAACAGTTACATCAGATATAAATTATATAAAATATAAATAACACGACATACATTTAGCATACGGTAATTTTAAACATTTTTACACACACAAGCCTTAGACAGACGTCACGCATTTAGCCTACAGTAACTTTGAACATTAGTATACATACAAGACTTAGACAGACGTCATGCATTTAGCATACTGTAACTTTGAAAATTAGTATAGTATACACATACGAATTTAAGAACTATTTTTATAAAATGTAAAGGTTATACTCACTGACATTAGCATCATGATAATTGCAATTTGCATGAACCAATTTTAACAAATACAAATCTGCGCAATATGCTAATAATGGTTAAGGAAATAGATGTCTTCTCTTGTATGGCCAATTTGTGTTTTCTTTTTTATAATCGTGCCCGGTTAGTTAGTTCGGTTAATTCACTCTTCTACTGATAAATGTTCGTTTGTTTTCTATATATATAGTCTCTAAACCTCACAATTATTTACAAGGTTTTACTGATTTGTCATTTATTATTTACAATATATCATTTGTGTTTTTGTGTCGCTATCCCGTCTAACAAAAAATGGGTACGATAACCGGGTCTATGCTCACCGTTCGACCATCTCCACCACAATATAACATTGGGAAACGTGTAGTGTTATGTTAGGCAATACAAATGTATCCATATATGGAGAGTCCATTCCTATATTCTGAGGGGCTTTTGTCGCATCACTGTTTCTTGTTTAAATATTCGTCTTCCAAACATAAAAGATAAAGATTTATGAGCCAGAAACTGCTTTCTCATGGACCGAGAATTTGTACTTTCTATGAATTCGCCTTTCTGCGACTGAAATTTCGTTTTTATGATATTAAAAAAAGGTAACTCCAGTGACAGTGTTTTTTGCTTTTCCTCTAGATTTATGACCATGTTTCATTCCGTCGACTAAATTAATTTCATGTATACCTATTACCGGTACGCAATCATTCCTGTAACATATATTTAGTGCCAAAGGTAGCTTGATCGTAGATAAAAAGGAAACTGTCTCAAAAGTTTTGAAATAGTTTGCAATCTAGTTTCTTGCCCCTAAGATTTCATTTTTGAACATTCTCTCTGAACTTATCAGAAGTGTTAACTTGAACATCATCGCTTTTGGAAAAGAATAAAAAGTATTCACCTTTAGATGAATTTTAAATTGTCCAAAAGATGAAATCATGGGATTAAATGACATATTTTCAACCGTTTTTGTGACACATCCAAATCTTAATAGTATAAAGGATTAATTAACAACCTTTCATTCAAATTCATGAATTAAACGGAAAAGGTAACTTTAACAAGAGATGCTTATTTATAGATCAGGAACATAAGCCCAACATTTGCTTATTTTGATTGAGATATAAATATTGATTATTTTTTGTTTTTATTTTTGTCATGATCATATATCATGTAAATAAAATGACTCAGGTTGAGTTGGGATTCGCTCATAAATAATGCATGTAGACTGGAGTGTTCTTTTCCTGCCGTCAACATTACTGGAGACATCATGTCCACACTTCAAAATGTTCCTCACAATAAAGTTGAATCTATTCATGCTTTCTTATTCTGTATGGCCCCCGTTTGTCGCTGGCACGATTATACAGGCCTATTCTATTGTTATGTCAATATATAAGAAACACATAATGTAAAATCTTCTCAATGATGCGACAGAATGTCGGTGCTATGATTCGCACCTTTAGAATCATAACAACAGCTACTTTCAAAATGTCTATCATTCGACAGAGACGTTGAAGTGTTAGATTTAATCCTATCACCCGTCATCCGTTCACTTGTGAGAAGTTTTGTAACTTAGATAAACGAATGTTGTAGAATAACACTCCACGATTTGAATAAATTATCTCTGAACAAACAACTTTTTCAAACTATACGAATGCCTTGCTGTCAATGGGCGGTAAAGTCTTGTATCCGATTCAACGTACCATCAAGTTTGAAAGACACTGGCGACATCCATTGCCAAGTAAAGGTGAGGAGCCGTCTATTAATGTAGACTTAAACAGTTGAAATTCAATGACCATAGTTCGTTTCCCACTGAGGAATGACAATTTGTTGGCAATATCTGGACTTTTTAGTAGATAAGACATTCGACCCCATGCAGCTATTGTCAAAAATATCTCATAATGATTTTGTTCTTACTCTCTGCGGTTTTTTCTTTCAGTTATAATTAAGCTAAAGGTGCCATCGTGTTAGTATCCAATAGCGATATAATCGTGTAGCAATTATTGAATAGAAAACCTATGCAAAATGTGCGAAAATGATAACGTTACACTTTAAAAAAGGATGATTTGAATAATTTAGTAAATGGATGGCTATGATTTGTATCAATTCCCATTTGATCAGGATTTGAAAGGATATGCATATTTTGACTACTTTTCCAATTTGCTTTATAAATGTGACCATCAGTTTGCATTAAGCGGTTATAATATCAACTGTACATGTCAAGCAGTCAACATATAGCCATAAACCATATAAAGCGACATTTACGCTCTTGTAAATTTTTGCGAACTTTTCGGATCTTTTAAATTTCCATGTGTTTAACGTCCATTACTTTGGAAATTGATGATACAAATGGTTTCACTCGATCAATTTTCCAGGCGGTAAAAATGTTTTGCGTCTTACCACTAGAAAGCGAAGGCGCAAAAATAAAGCCAAGGGTAAATATTCTGACATATCGTAATTAGTATTTTAGAAGGAAATAATGTTTTGTGACTGACATTACCAATGCAATTTATTAAAGAAATCTTATAACAAACCTTTCCTACGAATCTGAAGAAAGAGATATAATAGAAAATGTCAAAGGCCGTCGATCCGCTTCGATCCAAATGGAATTTGACATACACATCATGTTGAAACAAGGTTCTAAACAAGTGTGGATGAAATAACTGCCGCCCGTAGCAATCACAATCAATTGGTCAATAGAGAACTCGTTTCAGGTGTTCGTTAAGGCAGCTTCTTTGATGCTCAGGTGCACTGAATAAAAAATGAACCTGTGTGCGCAAGGTTTAATTAGAGAAAGGTACATGAGATATGCGTCGTAAACTGAATCAGATATGGATAGTTTCACCTCCCGAAATAAATATAAGGATAATTCAAGCTGTAGTGGTTTCTTTCAGCTTCATTTAGTCTGATAGCGACACGGTAGATATTGCTTAGGGTGTGTACACACTCCAGCGGTCGATGTGAAAAGATGTGCTTCGACGACCTTAGCGAAACTAAACGTCAGGACATGTGACTATTTTGGTAATTATTATCATTATTACTATTACTACTATTATATATGTATATAAGCTTCGCTCTTTATCAGGATTGCAGGATTTACATATTCTATTGCATAAACTATCTTCACATTGTAAAAGACTGCAAGGGTCTTCTGAATTGATTTGATGCCTCTGTTGGATCATTTATGTTCTTCTATTGATTTTGTTCAACTTTTGATGAGTTGAATTCATGTTTTAGTTACATTAAAAGAAAATATTCTCTTTAATTGTTGACAGAAGTGACTAATACTTAGCATTGGAGTTTTTAGTTATGTGCAGATGCTTTTGAGCAAATTATCTCGTAGTTTTGAGGTTGTGAGTTAGCTTTTTAGATATAATCGCAATATTTGCCATATTCTCTTTACATTCTAGTTGCTGTCTGTTGCAAATGTGGTATCCGTATCAACTGCATAAAAACTGTCGGTGACACAGATGTTAACTATGGTAAAATACAAGTGTAACAATTATTGCTCTTGCAAAATATCCTTATCTTTATCAAGTGTGTACCCGGGTAAACATTACCTGTATATGTAACACGATCAAAGTTGTGTTAAATAAGTTATAACCGTTATTTTGACAACTGGAGTCTATTTGGAAGTGATCTCTGGGCTTATCCAACCAATATCTGCTGATAACCGTTTTAAAGGCACACACTCTCCTTAAACGTTCATCTTTCCAAAATAGGAAGCAGAGTATGTTGATTTAGGAATCGTTCCAAACAAGTATGATAGTTTGCCGTTTCTCTTGGCTACATTTAAAACACTAACCTTTCAGTTTTGTTTATTTTTATTTCACCATGAAGACGAAAGAATATATATATATATATATATATATATATATATATATATATATATATATATATATATATATATATATATATATATATATGTATATATATATTGACTGCCAAGCAAAATAAGGTTTAGAATTCCAAGAAGCATATTAGATGTATGAAGCCTTTAAGCACGTAACCATGCCCGACACATAATCTTCAGTTTATGGGGTATTTAAATTATAAAACCATCATCTTGTATGTTAGTTTCCATTATCATATATTAAATTACAGAAAATATTACTTTTGGCAAAACCAAAAACCAAGAGAGTTGTGTCAAAATGTGGCCATTTTCACCTTCAACAATCACAAAGAACGAATAACCGTGAGAAGAAAAACAACACAAGCATCAAAGTACACGCATATACAAAGCTATTCATAATTAGGTCAAATAATCTCTAAGACTTACTTATAATCAATCCAAGTGAGCATAGAAACTCGCCCAATATATTTAATCGAAAACAGAGTAAAACAACTTACAATTATGTAATGTATACTTGATTTCAAATTCAAGAAATTAAGACACAGTACTGTGTCATTGTACTGCAACTCAACTTAACAATCCAATTAATCAGAACTATTTAATGAGATATAAATCTATTGTAATTAAACTCATTCGCTTACATATAAAGCAGAATAGGTTTTTGGTGACTACAATTTATGAGTTCAAATGATAATATAAGGAACAGATACAGAGTACAGTAAAACGGGAAAGTTTGGAATAATGCACTAAAATAGACAATATGAATGGCAACAGTTGCATTAGAAATAACTTACTGGAATATAACACATGATAATAAACCATAATAATTCAATCAGGATGCAGGATTCATAAAACGTTTAGAAAAATTAGTATATGAAAGAACAATACCATTGACTGCTGCCAATAAAATTTAAAACATCGTGATTTAACAGTGAATTAAATGTGATATTTCGTATCAATGCCGATAAATTTCTAAATCTTGCTTTGTTCTGTTTCTGTTTCTCCGATTTATTAAGTAGTCTTTATGTTGTTCTTTCCAATTTTTGTATGCTGTGTTATGGGGATATAAATGTCATAGCTAAAGATAACAGACACAAGATGCAAAAAATGTAGTCGGGAGGAAGGTATCGAACATAAAGAAAACAATACATTAACATTCTTTAATGATAATATTGATGAGGAGCGAAATAAATTGAAGTCAATACATGCAAATAGACAATCATTAATGTATCTTATACACATGGAAATAAATATAAATTGTTAATGTATCTTATACATATGGAAATATATATAAAGTGTTAATGTATCTTATACACATGGAAATAAATACAAATTGTTAATGTATCTTATACACATGGAAATAAATATAAATTGTTAATGTATCTTAAACACATGGAAAGAATTAGAAAATCAATAATGCATATTATATACATGGAAAGAATTAGAAGAAGAAACAAAACATTTATATATTATTTAAAAAGGGAATAATTCATTATTATTGACAGACAACAAAAAGAAGTAATCTATTTTATTTATCTAGTTGATAATAGAGATAGTAAACAACCGATTGCAGTACAGACCAACTGATAATGTTACTTAATTATGCAAATCAATATTTTAGCTGTGTATTGTTTATATGAGATGAAATCAGTTTTGATAAATGATTAATCCGGTTGCATGTAATCTATGCCATCACTTCATTCATCCACTAACTCATAAGCAGTCACTGATAAATCAAATTTGTGTTACAAACTGATCATCTTTTATCTTTTGAGGACACTTTTAAAACATTCATTTTGTGATCTGCAAGATGTGTGCGAGTTGAAACTATTGAATAAAAAAGCACCTATCGTCAAAATGTTTGACATCAAACAGGATTATGTTTCGTTTTTCATTTTCTTTCAACCACTTCGACGTTTATCTGTATGACCTTTCTAGTATGTCTTTATCTAAGTATAAGGCAAAATAATTGATTCAGAAAATTTGTAGTTACACTCCTTTGTATATATAATTTCAAACGATAACTCCGTTATATTTTCAATTTCGTTTATATTTATTTTGTTCTGCGATTTTTGTTTTGAGTAAGTGATACCTGGCCACTTGTTCTGAGTAAGTTATACCTGGCCACTTGTTTCTGGTTTTATTGATTATTTAATTGTTAAAGAAATGTCTCGTAAGACATATATTGAACCGAATCTTCTAAACGTCTAAAAGTCTAATGTTTATATTTTCTTAAGTAGTTGTTCGACGTTGTTAAAAAAAAATCAATGAAAAACCAGATTGCTTTCTGAAAATGTCGATATTCATTTAATCCGAAGCATATGTAGTTATTGATTTTAACCACTTTCAGTTGTCAATTTAAAACAAAATATTCTTTTTCTTGGATTATCTTCCTTTTAAATCTTTGTTGTTATTGGTGAGTCAATTATTGTGGTCGTTTATTATACTACCACTGACTTAAATATTTTTTTTTAAATCTTGAAACTTAGTTGTTCTATAACCAGGAGATGAACCTTTGGTTATAATCTTTCATTATCCAAGTGTCATTTGACCGTTATACTTTCTAAATGCATTGTACCCTGAATATCAAGCTTGATTACGTTGTTAACAGTTATTTAAACAAATTATAGAGAAGGAATATCTTAACCAGATATGATATGTCATGAAAGTCCAGTTTCTTACGAAACTGAATCAAACATGCTGAACTGGACAGAGAGAGAATAAAGACTGAAAGAACGGCTAACTGAAACAGCTACCTATACACCACAAAAGCAAGAGTAAATGTTTATTAAATAACATTGATTTTCAGTTCCTGGAAGATACAGTATATTCTTTCAAGAATTCTAATCTGATAACAACGAATGTAAATATATTTTAACTGAGATAAATATTTTGTCCAAATGCGCATGGGTTAAAATGGTGCATTAGAAAAGAGATGATGATATGCAACATGTATTTAAAAGTAACTTTAGAGAGCGGAACTCTGCAAAGCTATAGTTTGATTCACATAACACACTCTACAACAGGACTGGTAAGGAGTTACGTGAATAATATAACGCTTAAAATGTATTTCTACTTAGTCTGAATAAAATTAATTAATGGATTGATTACAACTTGAAATAAAGTATGTGAAAGTGTAAATGATGAAAATGGTCAAATATATTGCCTACAGTGATCGATGGATTGATTACAACTTGAAATAAAGTATGTGAAAGTGTAAATGATGAAAATGGTCAAATATATTGCCTACAGTGATCGATGGATTGATTACAACTTGAAATAAAGTATGTGAAACTGTAAATGATGAAAATGGTCAAATATATTGCCTACAGTGATCGATGGATCAACTAAGTGTAATCATTGAACCGTGAACATAAAACAAAAAGAACGAAGATAGAATAAATTCAGTATAAATTCTGGTTTAATGTAATTGATTGCCTCCTACTTGATACCTTTAGAACGCATAAATATGCAACAAGTGATATAGTAAGAATTTCAAAATAGTATTCAAGTTTTACAAAATGATACTCACATTCTGTATAGTCCAGATTTGTAAAGTTTCAAAGTGAACATTATTAGATCAACTAGATGTATACAAATTGGGGATATTTTACGAGGAGTTGTCGCTCTACGATAAAGTAAACAATATGAAAATAATTTGAGAAACTCAAATATTATCAATAAAAATGTATTTTCTAAAATCGAAATAGAATAACGAACCTTTTAGCTGCTGAGAATAAACTGTAAATATTGTTTCGCTAATGATTTAAAACACGTAAAAACTTTTCTTCTTGTTATCTTTTATTGCATTAATTACAACACTGTCTGCAGATTCTGCCACTCGGGATTGTTACATTTGGAAAACACCGTTTGTCACCACCATGCTGAAGGCACGTTTTCAACAACAGACCTGTATGTATACTCCATGATCATACTTTGGCCTTTGTAAATAGGAATCTTTTCTCTTACGCCATTTTACATGTGATCTCAAAGCGGCTATACCTCGCGTTCTTGTATATAAACCACGCAATATAAATGTGAGACATATTTTACATTTATGCAAGTGTTTTTATTATGTTCTAATTTTATTATTGTATTTTTCTCATTAGTTTGTGCGCACATCGTTTACCCTTACATATAACATGATCATTTACTATTAATCCATTTGATTTTATATAGTGCCAGACAGTAGAGAGCCAGGAGGTTTTAAATTAAAGAAACATGAATGTATGTAATAAGACACAACAATACATTAACAAGGACATATTTAATAAACTACTACAAATGCAATTTCAAGGTTGTAAAACTTCACAATACATCATGCATGTATTGAGCTTCGACGGTCGCGGGCATGGGCATTATTTCATTCGTAAAAGTTTCAGTTTTTTTATATATATAAATTACATTTTTAAACAATCTTGTATTTGGTGATCAACATATGTCCTCTTCATACGTACGATCAACATATTTCCTCTATATACCGATATATGTCCTTATATACCGATATATGTTCTCTATATACCGATATATGTTCTCTATGTACCGATATATGCCATCTATATACAGATATATGTCCTCTATATACCGATATATGTCCTCTTTATACCGATATATGTCCTCTTTATACCGATATGTCCTCTTTATACCAATATATGCCCTCTGTATACCGACAAAGAAAGAAGAACATATTGTTTCAGATCGGACTCCTCTGCCAATATTGATGCCTATTGACCATGATGAAAACATCTCATTACACACACATACACACACACTCTCTCTCTCTCTCTCTCTCTCTCTGACACGCAAACTCGGGGTGCGGTAGCCTTATTTAAAACAAATTTTGGACTCGTAAGCCACGGGTTGCAAGTCTGAGACACGACTAGGCCAGTCCTCGTCTTCTTTCACGTCTAAAGACACGGAATTCGCATTTCTTCGGCAAGATATAGCCAACAAAGTCATGAAAGTGTCGTAAAAACAGGCAACCAACATGTTTCTTTCTTTCTTTCTCACGCCCTTGCTCAACTTGCGCACATACACACATACATACATACACACGTATATACGAATATAAAGCAAATGAGAAACGTCCACATTATGACTTTATATAATGGACTTTAAGTGTAATAGTAATTTCACTCATGACAGAAAAATGGACTTGGCACAATGCACGAAACAGTAAAATGAGCGTCTCCGTATGATCAAAATAAAGAAACATTTTTTAATATTACAATTTCTAAAAGTCATCCTTGTGTCTTGATTATTAAAACAAAAGACATTATCAAAGCATGATATGTTATTATTTAGGAATAATAGGCCAAATTTAAAATTTCATCTCAGGTTAATAAAGGTCAGAGCATCAGAAATAACAAATCAGCAAATAAAATATAACCCTTTTCATGGTTTTTGCTCATATCTTGTGCAAACAACATATTTTCTTACCTGCAGTAAAACAATTGTCTCCAAAAATTAATCATTTTTGTTTTTGTACAGTGTATATCCTGAATACAAAAGGATGCTTTATTGGATTAATGAATGAAATAGGCACTAGATAATATAATCAGACTGTTCTTGAAGTATAATTTACAAATGTACGTGGTACATAAAAGGACATTTTGGGGAAATGTGCCTCGGCTAATACAGAATTTGGAGCTTTAATTACACAGAATTTATAATGATGTGTGTATGTCCAATCTAAAAGCCAAATTATGGGAAAAACTCGTTTTTATTCATGTTTTATTCACGTGAAAGTGAAAAACAAAAGGAATTCGTAACATCCACCTCCTTATTTTGAAACAAAAATCTATAACGAAAATGTAGCACGACAATCCAGGTATTTATTCTTTATAAATGCCTACTTGTATGCTAATTGTTTTTAGACCAATTCATCAAAATAATTTTGTTTTTATGAATGCAGGTTTACATATTTTTTCTATAATATTTCTTATGAAAAGTTATAATACTTCTGCATTCCCACGAAACAAAGATAAGAACCATAACGTTCTTAACTCATTCCACATTTGGACATATAAAGAAAACCTCTCCCGCATCAAAGCCCTCCCTGGTCCACATTTTGTGGGTTTTTCAGGAAAATCTTACTCCGAGCCGTATCAAATTCTTACCAATAACAAAGAATCTCAATCAAAAGCCAAACGGTTTCCTTTGTGCAGGTTATGACATAATGTTTTCCAGCTACTCATGAAATTATCCAAAAAAATTTAAAGAATGGGAGCCCCGTAACGGGGAGTATCCTCTCTGTTCAAAAATAGTAAAATGGTGGCACTCGGTCCGACTAAAGCGCCCACTAGATACGTTGTTATCGCTATATTATTTTATATAGAAGAGCGTGTGGAGAGGGAAATGGCATAGAGACAGTGTTGTAACAACCGCCTAACAGATCAAGCCGGACCCAAATTACCCTCAAACTACGTTTGTTATTGTGAAAGTCCCATTATTTCTTGCTATGATACTGCGCTAGGCTAGAAATACATGACATTGTTTATAAACGATCAGTGAAAATAAGGAAACACTTACCCTTAAACGGCTATTAGATTTCGCTTTCAAAAGTCTGTTGACACTATCTGAAAAAGAAACAAAATAAATAAAAGTTTTGCATCATTTAGATTCAGTAATTTAGGGAAGGATATTTATTGCATTCTAAAACCCGTCCTGGACAGCCCAGAAAGATAAATAGTCCTTTTTCAGAAAATATAAACTAGAAACAACAATCGTTTTTGAAAGATCATAGCTGAAATATTTTCTTGTTCATCAAATATATATCTGATACTCTGATGAATTCCCTCCCCCTCCATTTCGTGCAAGACCATTCTAGTGTGGTGCAATTCCATTTGTAATGGAAGTATTCATTGTGCATGCACATAGAGTGGCAGTCTTGAACTCAGTTGTGAATGTATTAAATACATTGGAAGATAATGTTTTCTTTTGTTCCAAATCCCACCTGTAATATACATAGAAGCGATCAAATAGATATTATTTTAAAATTCTAATACATATTTTGTTCGTTTCAATATTTGTATTCCAGTCGTTAATATTTGACCCCTGCGAGCTCGGGGATGCAAAATATACTTAATGCGCCATATTAAATGTCGTAAGAGACGACGAATGGCGGAAATTGTTAGCTATTTGACTCGCGACCTAAAGAGTGCAGGTTCAGATCTTTGTATTGGGTTATCCTGGGGCTGTTATAGTGGAATGGGAGCTCCATAACAAGGGGGCATTGAGCAAGGTTCTTTACTTCAACTGTCCCATGTTTTGCGGTGCCATAAAAAATGACACCAAACCAAGTTTCAATATAAAGCATAATTGATATGACACGAGCATTATACAACGCAATTCGACCTACTCGACACGAAACAAAATATATCTAGGTCGTCAGAGGATTTTACCATTTAATAAAATAAAAAAAAATACTGTAGCGTTATAGACGGAATTTAAATATTTCTGAATCTTAAATGAATGTCTCGCGGAACATTGGAACCACGGTTCTAAATCTCTTTGACGTAGTATTCACGCACGGGTACAAATTTAGTCAAAATGACTACTTGAATCTCTTGAAACATTGTACTGTCAACCTGTGGCGAAGCCATGAGTGACAATACAAAATATGTCCCCTCCACTAGTGAAATATGTCAATATATCTACTCAGAAAAGCACGCTTTATTTTCATAACCTAATTTTAAAAGCAAAAGCCGTCTATTTCCATAGATGTTCTCCATTAAGTGCCGATGCATTTCACAGCTGCAGTACAAAAGATTACAACTTCCCTAATTTTTACACTAAATTTGTAACAGCGACGTTGTACAAATTTAGCGTGTACATATACATCCAATTGTGTATTTTGATGAAATAATTACTGTACGAAAATAAAGAGATTCCTTAAAACACGTTTCATGCGTTGATTATTGATATTGGGGTGGGGTAATGCAGAAATATCACAGAGCAGATGTGTCTGACAGACTTCAGAGCATGACGTCATTAAACAACATATTTTAATAATTTGGTTTTCTTGTTTCTTTCATTTCTTTATTTCCACATTCAAGTGTGAATTTTTGTATGGCCTTAGCAAGTTTGCGGTGTAGGTCGGTAGCAGACGTTGTAGCCAATTTTCGATTCTCACCTAATTTCGGTTTACAATCAACACTGATCAATGTCCGATGTATATATTATGATGCTAGTTAAAATTGCAACTGATAAAGTTATTGTTTTCTGTATGTAAACATGACAGTTTTGTCTTCTATGAAATATCGTAGATTATCACAGGTATACAATACTGTAGGTGTGACAAATAGCAACGGTCACGTAAATTCAGCCAGTTTCCATGTTTCATATAGGAACCTAATTATCAGCAAGAGTCACTGGAAAACAGTCCCTCTGCTATACAAAAAGAAGTTTACTTGATTTTCAAGATAAGACTGTTTATTCATTGTAACTGTAGAGTGTTGAAACAATCTCTGGTGTTCTCAGTGGAAACAAGATTTTCAAATTAGCTGATGTGATACAAATATTGGAACCGGAACCATTTTCATTTCGATCACAATAGACATTAGTAGAGGTCTTTTGGTGAAAATACGATCTCATAATGATTATCCGTTTAGGGAGTAATGACAACAAGATTTTTAAGACGGTGTTCGTGGCAGTCATATTGGATATATTACTGGCACCATTTGCATTAAGGACCAACTAGGTATCATAAGAAATGTATTGGTGAAAAAGCCACGTTGATATGGCATACGTTAGGAGAGCAGTATACATAACAATATGCTCATAATATGACTTTCCTTTCAGGAGGAGAAGCAATATCGATTTTCAATGTGACTGCCATATTGGACGTTAGAATGGCACAAGTTTTATTTAAGACCAACTTGGCATAAAAAAGCCCTCTGGTGAAAACCTCAGATCAGTATATATTCTGTTCAAGTAGGGTTGTGATAACGGCCATACTGGATATCAGATAGGCACCATGTTTATTTACGACAAGCTAAACATCATAAGACGTCTTTTACGACCATCCTTTCAGGAAGAGTAGCAGTAATAGTATTTTTAAGTTGGCTGCCGTGTCAGCCATATTGTATATCAGACCAGCACTATTTTCGTTCAGAGCCAACTAGACATCTTAGGGAATCCTTTAGTGAAAACCCATGCTGAAATGACCATCCCTACAGGATGAGTGGCGATAACACGATTTTCAAGATGGTTGCCATGATGCCATATTGGACATCATATCGGCAACATTTTATACAGGACAAACTGGATACCGTAATAAGTCTTTTAGTGAAACCCTATGTTGATATATCCATCCAGTCAGAAGAAGCGATAACAATATTGTCAAAGTGGACACTGTGGCAGCCACCTTGTATGTCCGAGCAGCACCATTTTCGTCTTGAACCAATCAGATATGCAATGAATGCGTGTGCAATGTTTCAGGGCAATCGTCTATAAAGTTTAGGAGAAATAACGATAACAAACGTATGCTAGCGGATGGACATACGGAGGGCAACTGACCATGACATCCCATAAACTCTTCTGGTCTATAAAAGTAATATCATAAAATCGTTTTAAAGCATTTACCTCACTGATTGCATACATTTATATATAAGGGTATACAATTAAACCATTTTAGATCTGTACAACCTGAGCTGGAGGGAGAAAGATGTGAGTGAGAGAGAGAGAGAGAGAGAGAGAGAGAGAGAGAGAGAGAGAGAAGAAGAAGCAGAAGAAGAGACATGAAACATGTCTCAATATGGACAGGTTTGCATAACACGCATAAGGGCATATATATTTATAAATTATTCCAAACATGAAATCGTCACAGTGTCGCAAAAAGTAGTATCGCACACTATTATATTTAATTATCTCATTATGAAATATTTGCTAAATAAAGATCTTCCTAAAAAAAAATGCTACATTTGTTTGCATGTGAAATTGATAACTTTACATTGCCTAAGGGTGTGCCACAGTCTTCGTATGCTTTGTTTTCTTGTTTCTTTTGGTTATCGTTCCATAGATTTGTTTGGTTCTTCTTTTATGTTTGCCTAAAGGTTCAAGGAGTTATTCTTGCCTTGTGTCTTTTTTATAAATTGTCATTCTAGGCATTGCTTTTTGCAATTTAATTTGTATCCTACGCTTTGTATGTCATGCCCCTGGGTGTGAAGATGCTACAGTACACGACAGCGTCACGACGTCAAATTGACACGGAAACACGCGAATTTACACACAGATCAGGCAAATTTTATATGAGAGTGGGTCCCTTGCGAACATCATCTGAAGGCTGTAACGTCTTTATCAAATTATAGCTCATTCCTGAAGAATGGTTACTGGCCCAAAATATGCTATCTGATTCTATCCTCGAGTGACAAAGACTTAAAAGGATGTTCAGGGATGTGATTCAAGTCTAAATGTATGCAGTCACTAATTGAATAAGATTAATGAGTTGAGTAGTTGATAGACGTAATTAATGGAATTTTCAGTAGTATATCTTGTATAAGTACGATGTGGAGAGATTGTTGTCAAACTATATGCAATAGTATTCCACAAGTCTTTCAAGGACTTTATGAAAATTAAACTTAGCATGAACTCTTTTGAACAAATGGACATATATAGACCAATCAGCTCCATACATTATATTCTAAAACAACAAAGCAGAAGGCATTAAAACATTTGAGGTAAGAATGGTGGGCTTCTTGGCATGTGAAAACAGTCCAGAGATCAGATGAGTTTTAAAATAGCTAGTTTTATTCAAATAACTTTGTATGTTAAATTTCAAAATCCACCACATTTCCTGAATTTTAGATGAGCTAAATTACTTTAAATCGAATATAATGCTAGGAACCCTATTCATTTCGTCACACTCGACCAAGGAGCCAATGTTTTGAATCTCTATTTTGTATCATTCAAACCCGTATTCGTCATACATCAACTTCCTTACTCAAAATAAACTTATATATAAAGTTAAATAATTTGTCTTTTACGCAGACTAAATATAACACATGACTTTCGGTCTGCGATTAGCATTATTCTCAGTGATTATTTACTCTCTCTCTTTATATATATATATATATATATATATATATATATATATATATATATATATATATATATATATATATATATATATATATGCGTAATTTTATTTTAGTTACAACATTTTTTGGAATTGGGTTCCATTTCTACAAGTACAAGACACATGTAATGTATTGTGTTAAAAGTACACAAAGCATTGTATTATTCTGAATGTATAAAACTAAAACAATATATTTTGTATATATTGTATTAGACTGTATGTCTACAAGTACAATTCAATAGCTGCATTTGCTACAAATCTATAAACATCATCTATTTATTAAGTTGATGATCCGTCGTATCAATTAAAAATAGAGAAAATCATATCATGTATCGATATTATTTGGCGAAAGAGATTTTACAAATTGTTTTCTTTTGCCACACTGTCGGTCTTCCACAAATATTTATCGATTTAGGATTTGGCTGTTGACGGTAGATGTCAGCTGGGAGGCAAACATTATGATATTTTTTCAATATCAAGAATGAAGTGAAATTTTATTCAAGCATATAATGTTTGATACGTTGATTTATATGTTGAATCACTAAAAGTCAATATGACTGACCCATAGCCTGCCGGTTTGTGAATCATTCGAGAAAACCGAGACTAATATGTATTACCAGTCCGCTAATTCAGTTATACTGCGCCAAGTGATCAAAAGGTTTCCACGCAACCATGGGCGCCCGCAGGATTTTTTGCTGGAATGGGGGGTCAGTTTTTCACACCCGGGAGAGTTGGCTGCGTAGTTATTATAATACGCAGTCTGAAACTAATGCTAATATTTACTTAGCGTTTTGTACAAAATCTTGTGACACACTTTCAGCTTCATTTCCATTTGCATGATTAAACTTATATATATATATATATATATATATATATATATATATATATATATATATATATATATATATATATATATATATATATATATATACACAAACAATAATTTATGTCACCAACGGATCACTGTTTGTTACTTCAGGAGAAAGGAGAATGTGAGGGGAAATGCATTTGCATTTGCATGATTAAACTTTAAAAAAAAATTCTATAATGTGAATTCATTATTTTTTCGTGCGGTATCGGTTGCGTCTATAATTCAAAGCGGGAATTTAAATTCTCCACGAATAACGTTCTGAGAAAGTAAAAGGTCCCCTTCACCAAACACTAATGGACACACCAACCAAAAATTAAATCATTATGGCTCAAAGAAACAAAACAAACAGCCACGCCAAAACTTCTAAGTTGCTCTTCGGATAGGTCTCTGGGGGGAACCCTGATGATGCGTGCATTGGCGACCGCAGCATAGGACAAGATTGGTCACCACGTGACCCCCTGGAAATCGTACCGCAATCTGATATAGATATAAACTTGCAGTATGATTTCCAGTCGGTCACGTTGTGACCACTCGAAAGCCAAGTACTGAACCCAATTCCACGCGAGAGTGGACACAATTTATTTACCAGAGTAACTGGATATTTAACGAGTTCAACGCACAAATCAAACGAAAATAATCTGACCATACTTTCGCTTTAAAGTTGTGTAAATTTGCTCTTTCTATGGTACCAACGTCACAAAAGACGTTGGTACCATAAAAAGCAAATTTACACAACTTTAAAGTGAAAGGGTAACATTGTGAAAAAATTTAGTATATGAAGTTAGTCAGTTTTAACCCTATATTTTTGAGACTTTAACGACTAAACAGGAAATAAAATTATCAGAACCCTGAAAAAGAAACTTCTGTCAAAGAGATATCTTGATTCTCCTATTATCTTATTATCCTAGGTAAAGATTTGCATGTTTCCTGGTGCGAGAACTAAGAATGGATTGGAGTTTGTGTAACTGTTTCTCCCACCCTAATGCTTACTTTTCTGAGTCTTACTTGAAGCAGAGTAACTGCTGCGAATATAATATGATAAAAGAGATGGGGACCAGCCAAGGAATTTGAGAGGCACTTGTGCTAGACTCTTTGTCGCGCTCAGAACCACAAAAAGCGAGATCGCCTCTGAAAGGAATTTGATACGTCATTATCTAAGATATAATAACATTCTTGCCATTGAGTTTGTCCCCCTACTTTTAAAAGACTCCTACCTATAATGAACGAAACATTTCCCCTCACATTCTTCGTTCTCCTAAAATAACAAACAGTGATCCGTTGGTGACATAAATTATTGTTTGTAAACTAACCGGGTTTTACCCTTGAAGAGAACATTCTTGTCAATGATTATATTTGGCTGTAATCTGATGCAGAACCAAACAGTTCTAGCAATGTAAATTTTGAATGATTCACGGAATATCTTGATGGTTGGTTGCCTAATTTGGTGCTTTTATGGCTCAGCAACACAGGTAGATTATATAGTGCCGAAACATTTGCAGTAAAGCGCTTTATCAAATGATACACAAAGGAAGGTGATCCAGGCTGGTCCAATGGTAGGATTCGAACCCGTGCCCTTTTGGTCATGAGTCTTGCATGCTAACCATTGTTGGAACTTTACTCCGGGAGAGAGAGAGAGAGAGAGAGAGAGAGAGAGAGAGAGAGAGAGAGAGAGTATGTGTATGTGTGCCCGTGTGTGTGAAGGACATTTATTCATCATATACATTTACATTGCTCGTAACCTTATATTTTGTGTCTTTCAAGTATTCAAGAGAAACTTTTCATGATAGACAGTTTGTATTAAATGTAAAATATGTAGAATTTCAATATTTACCTAGTATTCTTTTAAGCACAACGTGGACCATTCATATGGAAGTTAAAGGACAAAATTCACTGGAAGTTTCGATAATTGTTTGTAAGTTTGGACATAATTTTTATTTTATATTAACAGAACACATCTACGTCATATCTGGGAGTATCTTGATTAGAGATTCGGTTTTTAACAAAAAGTCAGTTTTTTTTTTTTTTTAAATTCTATATTCGTTCGCTAGAAACATAAGCAGACCAAGAATACAATGCCGACATTCAAGTATAAAACCGCCAATAGCTTTGTGGAAAGTTGTTCCAATTAGCGAAATAATCGGCCTGAAATCGACAGGACTAGAGCTCCGGGAAAACAGCGAGTGGTTGTAATTAATCAATTTCACTGGTCGATGCCTTATTAAATCTAGCCAATTAAAATCAAGAATGGCTGGCATGTATCCAATCAAACGCTCTGATTGATTAAATGTCTTCACGCGCAGCTGGAAGCATGTCAACTTGAACGTTCGGCTAGATCGATTGTTTGGTACTGTGTAAATCTGAAACTCGCAGGCTAAAACTTCAAGTTACTATAATGTCTGAGGCTGGATTGGGTTTAAAATTTTCTTTCCTTTATTATTTGATAATTTTTAAAGTTTGAAAATTAGCAAACTATTCCATATTTTTAGTAAAAAAGCCTTGTTTAAATTATTACCTTGAACACAAACAGAAGTGGTGTATTTCAGATAAATCTTTTTGGTATATATTCCGATCCTATTATTGTATTGATTCATATTCAAAATGGCCATATCCTCATAACATAATTTGTAAACGCTGTTACAATTACTATGATTAAAAAGCACCAACATAAATTCTCATTACCCCATATATTGCAATGTAAATAACAATTACATACTTCGGTGATGTACAACCTAAAAATCGATAATGACAGAGATGGGAGTGGGAGAGAGAAAGCGGCACGATGATTCTAGTGAACCGTGGGCAGTCTTCTTTTAGGGCTGCCTCTTTTTTGCAACAAAAAACAATTTTTAAATATGTTGCCTTAATATAAATTCTGTGAAGAATTGTTAAAGTTAGACTAAGGATAAGATGAAATAAATTTAGTATATTGTGAAGAAAATACAATTTTCCCGCTTTCTAAAGTATCAACTGATTTCTCTGAAATAAATTTTACATTTGAAGCACCATTGCATTTTCTAAACCATTCCATTTAAAGGATCTCCCTTATAAGTATGTGTGAGACTGACTCAATCTGAGTTGATAAAATCACATTTTGCCTTATTTTGGTGTATATCTCCCGTATCAAAGTAAGTTTATGCAAAGTCATTTTTGTTTTGTTGGTAATTTGGTTCTAGCTTTAATGTACACTTTTTTGAGGGAAAGCATTCCATAGAATTATTGTACCAAGAAGAGTAAAGAAAAGTGAATCGCCATTGGTAACTCGTTTATATCTTTGCCACTTCTTAAATATAAATTAATACTTCTACCAAACAATGCACTCAGAAGTACACGTAAATGACCGTGCGTCATATTTATTTTATATTATGTGCAGTTTTCTAAACTTTGTTTGATACTTCATACTCTCTCACCAAGGTTCCAAATATAAATCTTCTTGGCTTGAACATTCAGGCAGTCCAGTTACAATTATTTCAATCTCAAGTTATTCATGAACATTCAGGCAGTCCAGTTACAATTATTTCAATCTCAAGTTATTCATGAACATTCAGGCAGTGCAGTTACAATTATTTCAATCTCAAGTTATTCATGAACATTCAGGCAGTCCAGTTACAATTATTTCAATCTCAAGTTATTAAGAACATTCAGGCAGTCCAGTTACAATTATTTCAATCTCAAGTTATTCATGAACATTCAGGCAGTCCACTTAGAAATATGTCAACATCATTTCTTTCGTGACTATACTGGCAATCTAACTAAAATTCACCCTCAATTTGTACTTTTTATTGTTTTTCAAACTCGTAAATAGTGAGATTATCCCAACTTCCCATACATTTTCAAAATTAGATCGAATAATAGCTATAACATTTCGATATAAATTTTACCATGAAAATGAGAATTCAATTTGTTACGCTTGTTTGATTCATGTGCCATTCTACTAATATAATCAATCGAATAGATCTGTTACGGGGTACAAAAGTTGCAAACAATAACATCCAACACAAAGTATATTCCCAGCCAATTTTTAATGTTCACCCAAGCTAGGGCTCAAGACGACTGCTCTTTACAGAGAACAATTCTTTAGTTTTACACCAGGGCAATAGTTTATCAAAACAACAGTGATGACAACTGCAGACTCCAACTCCAATGGGTCAGAATCTTTATCAGTATCAGATGTGAACTAGGTAGAATTTGTTTCTAACATTACCATATCTGACCGCTTAAAATCCATTAAACTAAAACTATCATGTACACCACTGTCTCTTGTCTTAATGATAATCAAATATTTATACAAATAAATTAGAGGGAAATGTTAAGCATTAATATGACGGCAACACCTACCCCCTTAAGAGAAAACTAGTTTTCGAACAAAATTATAAAGGATGGACAAGCAAGATCAAAGGGTTAATATTTGGCTGTATACAGTTCTATGCAATTACCTTACTTCAAGAAATTTAAAAGTTCTAGCATCTCCCTGGCAATTAGAGTTCTATCAAATAGCATACAGTGCAAGCATTCAATGAGTCACTAAATATTTCCATATTCCGAATACAACATTTAGCACAACATCTAAAACAAACATTTTGGATTCACTTAAAATCAAATTGATGTGCATTACGAAAGTACTTAATTAGTACACAAGCTATAACACACATTATCATATGGGTCTTAATTCAGATAAGTCCAACAAGAATGAACACTAAAACACATAGTCTTAGACTCCAGCACGTGACAATCCATCAGCATTTGCATTCTCTGCTCCCCGACGGTGTTTGATCGTGAACTCATATGGTTGCAGACACAGGGACCATCTCAGAAGCCGTTGGTTTTTTCCTTTGTTTTGGCTTAGCCAGGTTAATGGGTTATGGTCAGTTTCAACACTGAATGGAGCACCACACAAGTAGTAGTGAAGAGATTCTATCGCCCATACTATCGCAAGGCATTCCTTCTCAATTGTAGAATAATTCTGCTCCCTGGGCAATAGTTTGCGGCTGAGATACGCTATCGGATGTTCGTCCTTATTGTCATTGTACTGACTCAAAACAGCTCCAATGCTCGCATCACTTGCATCCGTTTGCAGTACAAATGGGCGTTCAAAAACAGGATTGATCAGGATAGGTGCCTTTACAAGTGCATTCTTCAAATCACTGAATGACTTAACAGCTGTCTCATCCCATGTAACACGATTTGGCTGACCCTTCCTTGTCAAAATACAAAGCGGAGCCGAGAGCTCAGCGAAATTCCTGATGAATTTTCTATAATAGCCCACCATTCCTAGAAAGGATCGAACCTCTTTCTTTGTTTTCGGAAGTGGGAAGTCAACCATAGCTTTGACTTTGCTGTGGTCTGGTTTAATTTGCCCTCCGCCAACAACGTGACCAAGGCAAACAATAGTATCCTTTCCAATGTCACACTTGGAAGGTCTAACTGTCAGATTGTTTTCTCGCAATCTCTCCAAGACTGCTCGTAGATCCTGAAGGTGGTCATCCCAGGTCTCACTATAAATAATGATGTCATCAAAGTAAGATGCAACATTACGTAATTTGGCCAGCAACAGGTCCATCATGCGTGAAAATGTAGCAGGTGATGTTTTCATCCCGAAAGGCATAACGGTAAATTCATAAAGTCCAAAGGGTGTCACAAAAGCAGATTTCTCCTGCGCTTCTTTTGACAGAGGTACCTGCCAGTAACCTTTGGTCATATCGAGTTTGCTAATATATTTTGCATTTCCCAACTTCTCAAAAAGTTCGTCTATCCTTGGTGTAGGATAGGCATCAAAGAGTGTAACGTTGTTCAATTTTCGGTAATCAACACAAAGTCGCAGACTTCCATCTTTCTTTTGAACAAGGACAATTGGTGAACTCCATGGGCTTGTAGATGGTTTTATCAATTCTTGCTGTAACATTTCGTCTACTATAGCTCTGACTTCAGCCCTTTTTGCATGGGGAATACGATAGGGTTTCTGCGTGATTGGAATGTCTGTTGTTGTTCGAATGTTGTGAGTGATCAAGTTGGTTTTGCCTGGTTTTGAAGTTAGCACGTCTTCAAACTCCGAGCATAATCCTCGCACCTGTTCTCGCTGTTCTTTCATCAGTCTACCATTCAGACTGATTTTGTCCAAACTTTCCATGTCGGCCAGTGGGAATTCAATCCGTCCTCCTCCATCAAATTCATCACACACAGTTGCTGATAACAGTACAGCTCTCTTGTACTGACGTAATAGGTTACTATGGTATGTTACTTGTCCTCGCCTACCACCAATGTTAATCTTGTAATTAACGTCATTAACCTTACTAATGACACGATAAGGTCCCTTCCAGTGAGCTTTCATCTTCGATGCATCAGATGGCAACAAAACTAGGACCTCATCTCCCGGCCTAAATTCCCGTTTGGTAGCATTTTTGTCGTACCATGATTTAACTTTCTTGTGACACTCTGTTAGATTTTCTTTCACTAACTCACTTACATCAACCAATCTCTGGCGAATCGAAAGCACATGTTCAACAACTGACTTATGTGTCTCACCCTCACCGGTGAATAGATCCTTAAGAATCTCCATCGGCCCTCTTACTGGCCAACCATACAGCAGCTCAAACGGCGAAAACCCAGTTGCTTCATGTGGTACCTCCCTATAGCAAAACAGTGCATAAGGCAGCATCACATCCCAGTCTTCACCGTTCGTGGAACACAGTTTCTTCAAGACAGCTTTGAGTGTGCCATTCAATCTTTCGACCTTTCCATTGGATTGTGGCCTGTAAGGAGAAGTTGTGATCCCCTTGATGTTCAACATGTTGTAGAGTTCTTTCAGAAGTGTGCTTGTGAAGTTGGTACCTTGGTCTGTAAGGATAATCCTAGGTATACCAACCCGACTAAATAGGCCAATTAAGGTGTTGGCCACTGTTTTGGCATCAATGTCCTTCAAAGGAAATGCTTCCGGATACCTGGTAGCTTCATCTACTATGGTTAGTATATATTTGTTCCCCGCCTTTGTGCGCTGTAGTGGGCCAACGATATCCATCGCAATCTTGACAAAAGGGTCAGACACAATTGTTGGACACACCATTGGAGCTTTCTCTTTCCCTGTTCTCCTTGCTGTCTTTTGACAGATGTCACAGGCCTGACAGTGCCTCTGAATATCCCCAAACATTCCTGGCCAATAAAATGCGGTTGTTATTCTTGCTTTCGTTTTCTCCCTTCCTAGATGACCAGCAAGCGGTCTATCATGTGCCAACTCTATCACTGCTTGACGTAACTGCTTTGGCAAAACTAATTGGATTCCATATTTTTCTCCATCCGACGACTTCCACTTCCGTTTTAAAATTCCATGCTCCCAGAAAAATGCATTGTCCATGCCTTCTATTTCACTTGCAGATGACAGGGCCTTTTCTCTCACTCCAGCCAACGAGCTGTCATTCTTTTGATACTGAGAAATTAATTCCACATTAACATTGTGCAGCTGATCAAGTGACAAGTTCTTGTTATCAGCCTCATCTTCACAATGGATGTCATCCTCATCCTCATCAAGACCATGATCACTATTTTCGTCCGAAAATAGCCTATCTACATGCACGTCATCCAATTCATGGGATCGGACCCCACATTCTTTTATTTTCCTTTCACTTTCTTCAGCATCCTCTTTCTGCGCTCTTGCCTGGTTCCTCGTTACTACCATAGTCCTTTTTTTCCTACGTAGAATGTCCATACCCAGCAGCGCTTGTGCTGCCAAGTCAGATACCAGTCCAACCTGGACATGACCCTTGTAGTATGGCGTGTCTAATTCTACTATGGCTAATTTCGCCTCAAAAGGCTGTCCAATGGCAGTGTAGAGTGTCAGGTTCTGTCCTTCAAGGATACATGACTTATCGACAAGGTCGTCACGTATCAAGGTCATTTCTGCGCCTGTATCTTTAACAAATAATACTTCCTTGTTGTTCACTGTTCCCGGTACATTTATTAACCGTTCACCAATGGTATTCTGGACAAAGTAGGTTGCTTGATTTTGTTTTCTGCTGGGACAGTCACGCAAAACATGACCCTTCTGGTGACATTTATAGCACTTTTTGTCTCCATAGGATTTTTCTATCAAACCAGTTTTCTTGGACTGAGGTGAACTTGATGCTTGGTTATTTGCTTGTTGTCGGCTGTGCTTATGGTCGAACTTGCTGTCACTGATGGGCAAAACATAATCCTCAGCAGCATCGACAACAGAGCCATTGCCTTTATTGCGCCTTATCCACTGGGCCTGCACTGGTGGGAGAGCCTTCAAGAAGTATTCATCTGCTAAACATCTATGTGGATCACGACTATCAATGAACCGTGTTAAATACTGCTCTATACGTGCCATCAGACCTCTGTATGTTTCATTAGCATCCCTTCTTATGCTAACTAACTGGTTAAAATATTCATGAGGTCTTTTCCCAAACCTATTTATCAGGGCCTTTCTTAGCTCAACATAGCTTTTACTTGTTTGTTGTGCTACCTCTCTTGCCTCCCCTGTTAGCAGTGTTCTCAGTTGCAGGGTTTTCATTTCTTCGCCCCATTTGGCGTGATCAGCCACGGCATCAAATTCTGAGAGAAATGTAAGAATGTCTTCATTCGCTTGATGATTGTAAGTTTGAAGCTTGACTTTGACTGGGAGGCTCTCATTCCTTTTATCTATGTCTTTCTGATGTTTCACCCTCTCGATCTCTAACTCCAGCTCTTTAAGTTTAAGACTGTGCTCCATTCGCAACTTCTCCCTTTCAAAGTCTAATTTTTGTCTCTCAATTGCACATTCCCTCTCTAACTGTAACCGGTCACGTTCAGTTTGCTTTTTGATGTCTTTGGATGTTTTTAGTTTGCTCTGTGTTTTCTTTAGTTTTCTTACCGGTTGCTCTTCCTCTATTTCCATGTCATATGGTTCTTCACCACTGAAGTCTCCCTCAATATCTGTGAATTGCATCAAATTTGTTTGCTGTTTCCGTCTGGTTCTATCCCTTGCAATGCTGTGCTCTTCAACAATCGTTCCTACTTCCTCATCTATAACGCCACCTTGGGTTGTCATTTCAATCCTTATTTTGTTTATCCTTGGCTTAACAGGAATCTCACCCACACAAAGTTACAGAGTATATCCAATAGCAATTTACAGCTACACTACTCAGACAAAACTTTGGTACTTGTGCTGTTTCAATGTTACTGTCAAATTTCCAACAACTTTGCTTTCCCGCCGCTGCCACCAAAATTGTTACGGGGTACAAAAGTTGCAAACAATAACATCCAACACAAAGTATATTCCCAGCCAATTTTTAATGTTCACCCAAGCTAGGGCTCAAGACGACTGCTCTTTACAGAGAACAATTCTTTAGTTTTACACCAGGGCAATAGTTTATCAAAACAACAGTGATGACAACTGCAGACTCCAACTCCAATGGGTCAGAATCTTTATCAGTATCAGATGTGAACTAGGTAGAATTTGTTTCTAACATTACCATATCTGACCGCTTAAAATCCATTAAACTAAAACTATCATGTACACCACTGTCTCTTGTCTTAATGATAATCAAATATTTATACAAATAAATTAGAGGGAAATGTTAAGCATTAATATGACGGCAACAAGATCCATGTACCAGAGTACTAATATGATTAGTCGAATAGATCCATGTGCTAGAGTACTAATATGATCAGTCGGATTGATCCATGTGCCACAGTACTAAAATGATTAGTCGAATAGATCCATGTATTATAGTACTAATATGATCAGTCGAATAGATCCATGTACCAGAGTACTAATATGATCAGTGGAATTGATCCATGTACCATAGTACTAATATGATGAGACGAATTGATCCAATGTATCATAGTACTAATATGATCAGTCGAATAGATTCATGTACCATAGTACTAATATGATCAGTCGAAAAGATCCATGTACCAGAGTACTAATATGATTAGTCGAATATATCCATGTGCCAGAGTACTAATATGATCAGTCGGATTGATCCATGTGCCATAGTACTAAAATGATTAGTCGAATAGATCCATGCATTATATTACTAATATGATCAGTCGAATAGATCCATGTGCCAGAGTACTAATATGATTAGTCGAATAGATCCATGTATTATATTACTAATATGATCAGTCAAATAGATCCATGTGCCAGGGTACTAAAATGATTAGTCGAATAGATCCATATATTATATTACTAATATGATCAGTCGAATAGATCCATGTGCCAGAGTACTAATATGATTAGTCGAATAGATCCATGTACCAGAGTACAAATATGATCAGTCGAATTGATCCAAGTACCATAGTACTAATATGATCAGTCGAATTGATCCATGTACCACAGTACTAATATGATCAGTCGAATAGATCCATGTGCCCGAGTACTAATATGATCAGTCGAATTAATCCATGGACCATATGATCAATTGAATTATTGCATGTAGCATATTAACAATATGATCGGTCGAATTGATTCACATACCATAGTACTTGATATGATTAATCGAATTGATTCATGTACCATAGTACTAAATACGATTAGTCGAAATGAGCAGATTTGAAAGTGAATTCTGGGTCCATCAGGAATGCAAACTACCTTTGGTTTAAATATAACTGAGCATTATCGTCTTAGCTCTATGAGAAAACAAATGTTACATTTTTATACTTATAGAAATAAAGACTTTCTGATAAATAGAGAATTCTCAACATGTTAATTTGACATGTAGAACACTCACTCCATTTGGAGAAGGAATTATTTCGCAAATAATAAGCACAGATCATATCGGGAAATAATTTGCTTTTTATTGTCCCCCTCTCCTCTATTGTTAGAATAAGTGAAGATAGCTTAAAAAACGATGAGAACGTTTGGTATATTTCTTGAAATAATAAACATTATGCATATTCATTTTTAATCAACATAGAGATTTGCTTGACTATTCTAGTCTTGATGTTCAAACGGGTGAGATACTATGCAGAAATTACAGCTTACAGAATGGAAATAATGTTACTTTATTATAATGCTAAATGTTCAATGAATGGATATAATGTTACTGTATAATAATGCAAAATGTTCACTGAATATTTAATGGAAATTGTGTTACTGTATTAAAATGCCAAGTGTTAAATGAATATTTAATGGAAATAATGTTCCTTTAATCAATGTTCAGTGAACATATGCTCAACACCAGGCTAGTTTGTTGGTGCTTCAGTACTTTCTGTATCTACACAGAACTCTTGCTAAAGAACTTTTCAAAATAAATTCATAAATTCCTATCGTTTTTTAACCGCTCATTAATGACACATTTTCAACCAAAATATCCTAAGAAAAGAAGAATAGCATTTATATGCATTCAAACACCTATACAGATACAACATATAAAGATACAAACTCAAACACCTATTCAGATACAACATATAAAGATACAAACTCAAACACCTATACAGATACAACATATAAAGATACAAACTCAAACACCTATAAAGATACAACATATACAGATACAAACTCAAACACCTATAAAGATACAACATATACAGATACAAACTCAAACACCTATAAAGATACAACATATACAGATACAAACTCAAACACCTATAAAGATACAACATATAAAGATACAAACTCAAACACCTATAAAGATACAAACTCATATACATATAAAGCTACAAATTCATACACATTAAAGGATACAAACCATACACATACAAAGATACAAACTAATACACTAAAAAGCTACAAACTCATACAAATATAAAGATTCAAACTTTTATATATATATACATATAAAATGTACATATCAGTGAATAATATAACGAATAACCATCTGCTAGTGAAGTTGGTAGAAAACTGTAAAATTACATTAGTCTCAAACATAAAGATACATCTCGAAACCGAATTAAGAAACGCATTTCTTCGCCACATGAATAGCTACAAATCCGTCATGCTGGGCCTGAATTTATCAGAGATATTCTCTGATAGACATGGAGAAGCATTTATTTACAAGCATTCTAAATGCTATGGCAACGGCATAAAATACCAACAAACGGACAAAAAGAAATCAATGTGTAAAGATGCAAGAGAACATTTTTTTAAGATACTCCCTAGACTGCAACGCTATAATTTTTTTTCTTAAAGTCGGTTAAATGGATAATAATATAGCAGTAAAAATCGTACAGGTGCCACGTGGATTGGGCTTTATTATTGATATTCAATACATGTAGCAATATAAAGAATGCATTTCATTCGATCTTTATGTCAAGTACGAGGGGAAACAATTGAGCCGTGATTTATTGCTTAGATCAACAGCATCTTCCGGAAGCTTTTGCCACTAATTTCTGACTTTAGCAGAGACGACATAAGTGCAATTTCTATTGAAATTGACCAGTGGAGGAAATTTGTATGTGTTCGTTTCATTTAGAACGGATTAAAATTGACATACCTATCGAAGATGGTTGACTGTATTATGACTATACCCGCTGATATGGAAATCTTGTAACTCATTTAGAAGGAGTTAGAAAGGCAATCTAAGCAGAAAATTAGTTCTAGAGAACCACAATGGTTATCAATGAGAATATTATATTTAAAATTCACTCATGCCTTTCTCTTAATTTTTGAGCGAAACAAATTATGTTCTGCTTATAAGGATCACTTTGAGGAAAAGAAAAGATGTTCATGAATGGCGCTAATAAATGTAAACGAAATAGTAAATATCTTAGCAGAAAACAAAAATTTTGCGAGTAAAATGTGTCGATAGTATGAAATATACAGAGTGACAAAATAAAATAATATTGGAATTAATGAATGCTGTAATTAGACTTAATTATTACGTGAGTCAGATATATTGACAATTTGAAGATTATTCATTATAAAGGCATTGTAAATGAAAAAGGTGTGCATTTTGCCCAAATCAGTATCGAGTTACACTCGAGGGCTAACTGAGAAAAAATATATCTTGTCATAAATCTGTGTATAAAATCCCAACATGTTTTATCAGCTATCAAGAAGGATTACAGTGATTTTCTAGCAAAGAAATAGATTAAAGATATGTTTGTTTAAAAACTACATTAAGGCGTGTATCCTGTAATGTTGCTACAATTAATCTCTAGAGAAGCTTGTTATCTGCCATTTGATTTTAAAAAATACAATTGCGCGCGCGCACACACACACACACACACACACACACTCACACTTCTAGAGAGATACCCCCATGGCGGCCAATTCTGCGCGTCGGGTAATTCTGCGCAACAATACTTCATTTCTGTAAACATTGGACCACGTGCTATTCTGGGTCGAAAATTCATTTTGTATCAAGAGAGAACGATCGTACATTAATTAAGAAAAGTGAAATTCATAAAGTGTACAAAAATATCCCACATTTCGACTCGAAAGGAATGTGAAAATATGATTTCTAAATGTCAACATGAAGACCCACTCCATTACCTTCTTAAACATGTAACCCAGAAAATCATGTTTACTATGCATCTTTTAGAATCATACAAATAAATAAATTATATAAAAGATGGAAATTTATATCTTAAAAAATTCTGCATCTTAATCCAAGTTTCCGATTTTGCAAGAAGTTGCCCCACGCGTACAATATCGTCTGCCACCCAACGGCATTCTCGAGAAATTCTCCGGCGTATATTCTGTTTCTAAATTATTTGGTAATTCTTCCCCATAAACAAGACATTGTAAACACATTACATCCTTTTCATTGTTGTTTCTCTTCCACATAGTAGCTTCTTTTTTATAACATGCTGAAGTTTACTTTTTGTTTTTTAAAAGATCGGTTTAGTTTGCTTAATATCTCTCGCCATTTCTTGGCATTGTTACGTTGAAATTTGTAAAACTAGCTATAAACCTGACCTAATTACTCTATTATTAGCTGACAGAAACATTCCAAAGTAATGTAATTCATTTATACAGCCCAATGGATAAACATTACATCTTTTCAAACCTGTGCGCAGAATAGGCCGACAAATCGCGAGTCACGAAAACACGGGGGTGGTATAACGTGTGTCCAAAATTAATATTATTTTGAACAGAATATTCTGGTCACAATTGCCTCTTTTCAAAAGTATTGCAGTATTTTCTTTCCGTAAACCGGTCGAATTCGGTAAGCGTTTTGCTTCAATATTGGAGACGGAAACCATAAGTGCGCAGAAATGCCCGATAACATTGTATATTAGCTTCTGGTTAGGAATCGAACCCAAGTAATGGAATTTATAGCCTAACTCTCGTGCATCAGAGCTTTAATCTACTCGACCGTGCGAACATCTCCCAAAAATGACGAAATAAGATGGAGGTGAAAAAATTGTTCGAAGTCCAAGAGAACCGACTTGCTAGGAAATTCACTCTCACCTAATGCACAAACTCAATGGAGTTCTATTTAGCAATGCAATGTATGCAATGCTGTCGGGCATTTCTACGCACTTAAGGTTTCCGTCTCCAAATATTGAAGCACAAATTCGACCGACTGACCAAAATAAAATACAGCAATGCTTACCATTTGAAAAGAGGCAATTGTTACTAGAATATTCTGTTCAAAATAACATTCATTTTGGACATAGGGGATACCACCTGTGCACAACTGTGAAAATATGTAATATTTATACATCGGGCTATATAAATTAAATACATTACTTTGGACTATTTCTGTTAGCAGTTCAATCGAGTAATTAGGTCAGGTTTATAGCTAGTTTTACAAAATTCAACGTAACAATGCGAATAAATGGCAAGATATATTAAGCAAACTAAACCGATCTTGTAAACAAGTTAGTAAAGTTAAAGTTCAACATTTTATAACAAATAAGCTATTATGTGGAAGATAAACAACAAATGTACATTGCTTATGGGGAAATATTACTAAAGTATTTAGAAACAGACTATACGACGGAGACTTTCTTGAGAACTTATGCTGGCAACAAGTTGACACGCTGGGTAGCAGACGATTTTATACGTGTATGACTTCTTGCACATTTGGAAACTTGGATTAAAATGCAGTATTGTGTTAAGGTATACTTTTCTATCTTTTATATAATGTATTTATTTGTATGGATCTAAAAGATACATAGTAAATCGGATTTTCTGGGTTACCAGTTCAAGAAGGTCATGGAATGTGTTTTCATGTTGACATTTAGAACTCACATTTTCGAGTCTAAATGCGGGATATTTTTGTACACTTTATGAATATCACTTGCCCTAGTTAAAGTACGACAGTTCTTTCTTGATACAAAATGGATTTTGTAACAAACATAACACGTGATCCAATGTTTACAGAAATGACGTATCGTTGCGCAGAATTACCCGACGCGCAGTATTAGCCGATATGGTGGGTACGCATGAAATTATAGTTACAAATTTCCACCTGTATACATATGTGCACCTTCGGCCCATTCCCTTCACTTTTTTTTCCCACCTTCGGCACATTCCCTTCACCTTTTTTCCCAAACTTGTACATAGATGAACGCTTAGCCGAGTAGATTAAAATGCAGAGAACGAGATCTAGGCGATGAGTTCTTTTTTTTTTTTTTTTTTTGCAGTGTAAGTTCGATTCTTGGTTGGAATGAATTCAAATTCTATCCAGTTTGATTATATCTGTGTCACTCGATACTTGCCCTCAGTTTAGTGTATTGGCGTAAATTTATATTTATAGTTTCATTTACATAACTTGCATTTTTTAACAGAAATTGGGTGAGTTTATGCGAGTAATGTATTTAAATGACTCCTATTGTTTTTGGCAAGATTTAGATCGAACCTAAATGTACCGTCTACTTAGAATATGTCTGCTTACAAATAATAGATCCGTCGATTTTTGTGGTACATACGCCAGATCATTTAGCGCTTTCCTTGAAATGTGAATTGTATTTCTAAACTGAAGATGAACTAGGGACTGTATTGTGAATATTGTGCGGTTATCCTGGACGTTTACAAATTATTATCAATAAATAATAAAGAAAGACAGCGAAATAAAAGAAATAGTGATGTAAACGCCTTTACCAATACGATTATTATATCTGTAGCTTCAAGCGAAAACTTTATATTCCTTATACGGATGTTAAATACTGTATGTCGGAAATAACTTTACAAACGAAAATAAAACAAAGCCAGCGCCTGTTCTTCACCCTATTAAAGAGAATGAATTCCCTATCATTTAGTCTATACCTTTCTGTCATGTTCTTATAGATTAAAAAGTACTAAAGCAGTAAATTATCAAATAGGTTACTTATAGAGGGTATCAAGATTGCTGCGATAATTGTATTTGACTTCAGTAAAAACAAATTCACGAATAAAAGCAAGTTTAAATAGAGAAAGAAGATACAACCTAGTGATGAAATCCTGATATAGATGTAAAATAGAAGTATTTCGAGGTCAATCAGTAGTTATTAAGAACGAAAAAAAAACACCTTGCTATGGCCCTTATGCAAATTCATCTACAATATTTTGATACAAATAAATTAGGTACTGTCATGGCAGTTAATTTAGTGTTTCCATTTAGATACAGTCACTTATGGCAGTTAATTTCCATAAGGCATATCGAGTTACTTGGAATGTAAGGGCAGAGTTAAGAGCAAATAGATAGAAAATATCAGGGTTATAATTAGTGTTTAGCAATTATTGCTTTAGTTTATTTCAATTTCGACGATGATGATAAGGACGACGATAATAACTATGATATTCAGAGGTCTGCTAATAAGAGAGAGAGAGAGAAAGAGAGAAAGAGAAAGAGGCTAGAACACATTTCACCTTTTTAAAGAGTGTGATATATATATATATATATATATATATATATATATATATATATATATATATATATATATATATATATATATATATATATATATATATATATATATATATATATATAATTGAGTTCCAAAAGTGTAATGCTACATATTGATCAAGTTTAACAAAATTAGAAGAACGAATCGAAATTTTCAAATAGGTGATAGTTTGTCCTAGCTTTATCAGGTGACATGATTAAAAAACGACGTTTTGCTTAATGATTCTTTTAGAAAGCTATACCAAATATGCTTAGTTTTAATAATAATAATAATAATAATAATAATAATAATAATAATAATATAACATGTCAGAATAAGAGGGTAACTGTAAAGATTAAGACAAGTACATCTTTGTCAGACTAAATATATAGATTAATATATAAATAGAAAGACAGAAAGAAATAAAGTAAAATCAATAGTGCAAGCAAACATGCAAACAAATAAAATAAATGTGTGTGTGTGTGTGTGTGTGTGTGTGTGTGTGTGTGTGATAAATCTGGCAGTATTTCTTCCTCAGTTAGGTTTAATAATGTATACTGAAATCATTAAATTAGTTTTTACATACAAACTGCATCAAAGTCACCCGAGGCTTACTAATTGTTACATGTGGCAGTCCATTAAATATACATAAAACCAACAGACATAGGCTACTGAGCTCTGCTTTCCACTGTGACATACTGATTGACATCGAATATTTATAATACGGCCGGCACGCACGTGATGTTAGGAACAAAAGTGATTTTCTATAGGATCTCTCGCGTCTCTGTCATACATATGTTTATTCAATAGCTGTCAAGGTTGTAAAGAGTTTTCTCCAATTTAAATATCGCAATCAGTCTTTGGGGAAATGTTCATTAACTTTTGTTAGGCGCCGACAATTTATATCAAGTGTGTGTGTGCATGTGTGTGTGTGTGTGTGTGTGTTTCTTTTTTAAAACACAAAGAGTAGCGCTCAAGCAATCTGAGGACCATATATAGTTTTCCTCCCAAACCACCGAAAATTAAATGGTCCATCCCCTTACTTTTCGAATTGGAACCACAGTTGGATATACCTTAGCTTCATCAGTTTGTTTCGAATCACTTTCAGAAATCATGCTCAAATTCATAAGTTGATAATTTTTAAATGGCCTCGCTTTGCTTGGTTATTTTATTTTTAAATGTGATATTGTGCAACACTTATGTTCACGATAGCCTAACGATCTAAAACAACGCAAAGTGTTCGACGTCCATATTGGAAAAACGAAAATCTGTGTAGGTTCCGCTATATATATATATATATATATATATATATATATATATATATATATATATATATATATAATGGAATCTATGCACTTTCTAAAGCAAACAGCCGATCGTAGGGGTCTGAACTTTTCTAAAGTACATTAAATTTAGCAAACATTAAATATATTAAGATAAGGAATATTAATTTTGGCAGAGAAGACAATGACAGCTTCTAAAAGTGTAAAAAAGGAATTATAAAGTACATAAAATGTTGTGTTTAATGTTTGTATTCTTTTCCAATTTACCTTTAAAGTATCGAAAATAAAATGACCAATTGGAGCTAACAGTCGTTTGAGATGAAGCATATTTTATAACCCAAATTACAGCCATCAATCATGCACAAAAATTAGGGAATTCAAAAGTTTACAAAATATCTAAAATATTTAAGGTCGTATTTAAATAACCAAGATAACCAATGAGGAAAACCTGGGAAATTTCTCTTTTTAACAAAAAATCAGACCCCTGTTTGAAGTGCGAACCTGAAGAGCAAAATCATAGGACAATACAGCGATGACTGGCTTTGCTATCCATCACCACCGTCCATTGTTAAGAAATGTGCGATATATAGTTCCTTATTGTCCTTTTGTACCTACCATCAGCAGGAAACGGCGGTTGTCTGTTTCACTTTTCGTTACCAAGGACAGGATGCAGATTATTCCATTTTTCCACTGAAGGAAAACAAAACATTCTTCCGGTTTTGAATTCAGATCTTGTTAAACAGTTACATTCCCCACGAATGTTTATATAAATTAGTTTTATTTTAGTAGTTTATGTATAGACTTGTGGATGGAAAGTTATATGTCTATATTCTGAACTTTTTTTTTTAGCAACATCCACAAATCGTCAAAAAATAAATTATTCTTCCTACGTTATAACTCCAGGAAAAAGTGGTATGATCCGAAGTAGATAGAAAATATCTTGCTTTAAATTATTAACTACACGCAGCCATGTACTTTTAACCTCTGTAGAAAACACGTATGTCTCTTCTGTACATTGATAAAGGAAGTGTATCGTGAAAACCACATTTTAGACGAGAGGCTAAATTACTAGGACCTTCTCTATCTACTGTTAGCTGATAATATCACAGAGTGTCCCGTCAAAGTCAGTGTACCTTAAATCTACATTGCAAATTTGGTCTGGGTTGAACTCACTAGCTTAGGGGCGCAAGGGTTTCAATAATATGCTTGACATATTTTGGCAGGCTGGAAAAATGATACATACAAAACTGGCATACAAGGGTGTGGAGTTTTTATCCGTAATCATTCAAGCTTCCCATCTCAGGTTTCGACGTACTATACCTCAAATAAATATTTACAGATAGTGTGCCAAAATTTCATTGATATAGATAGATAATACCGTGGAAACTTAGACCCCATTATACTGAATTTTAGCCCGCAGTAGAATGATGAAACGATTGACATTATCACTAACATTCTGCCAAGAAGGCAGACATTGATTCTTTTTCTCTCTTTCGTTTAATGTTAAATTTGACAGCTAATACATACACAAAAGAACGTTGTTTTTTATAATTGCTCCCACCCTCCTCCACTTTCTTAAAATATGAAAATGTGCAAAATTGTAAAACAAAAGATGGATAAATGCTGGTAATATTTTCTGCACGAAAAAGATATTGGTTTTAATTATGTATGAATTGTTACTTTTTTATGTAATTAATATATTGTCAAGTTCATTAATTTTCTCCATTTATTATTAAATAGATTATCTTTCTGTTAATCGATGTTTATTTATTCATATACCAGGTCTTTTTGAAAGTAATACGTACAATTTTCGGCTTGGATCACTGATCTATTAACATAAGATTGAACTGCAGTATTGTCCCAAATTTGAGGAATTCTTTAATCACCCATTGTTATATAAATTACCAGTTCGTAGGACCAAAATTCCTTTAAACGTGGTTCTGGTCCACATGAGAAATCACGTGGAATCAAAGTTATAAAATATTATCTTCGAAACGTTAAAAACAAATTTAATCAAAAGAGATTAAATCTTGTATTTTTTATTTATTTGTAAGCTTGTTCAAGTACGTTGCTCAAATTATATTAATACATAATAGGACTGTTTTCGAAAAGAAAATCGCATTTTTATTTGTTATCGAAATTTTTTATTCCACTATTGGGTATGCTAGCAAAATCTCTTTTCGAAAGCATACAGTCTATCCTCGGGTGCCTATTATCCTTTTCCACGAAAATAAAAATTCAACTCACCTACCACATCTCCATTACTGAGTATTCTGATTACATGATATTGCATTTTGGCTTTAGCCCTTGCATTGTGTTCCCAATCAACGAATATAAGCAAGATTCTGCGATTCTCCATATCTAACCATATAATATAAGCAGTGTCCAAATTACTTAATTTCCATGGCGAATGGACTGGACAAATGATTTAGCCGCGACTCATGGCACTGACAAGATGACACAATGAAATCACTGAGTTTTATTGTAAAACAAAGAAACCGGTTATTTGGATCAAATAGAAAACAATAATTTCTCGTTACACTGATGTCTTATTTCGAAAATTAAGTTTTCAATATAAATAGACTGCTCTTTTCCCTCCTAACTGCCCATATTGTAAGCAATGCTGCATCCTTTATTCGAGGCCCCACGAGATGACAATAATCGATATCCAGTTTTTCGTTCTGGCCATTGAAATTGACAACGATGGCCGAATAACATAATTACCATGTACGGAATTGCTTGGACAAAACAGTAGCAAAGAACTCTGATCCTGGCAAGATGTCAACATGCAATCATAGACATTTATTGCACCTTCAAATGAACCCCATAAATCTTTCAAAGCTTAAACACGGGAATTCCAGTAATTTTGGTCATATGGAAGTATTTTACAAAATTCAGGTAATTTGACCATCATATATGTGAATCCCAAAAGTCATACATTTGTACTAGGGACCTTTTATATGATTTAACTGTTTTCCATTTTTCTAGTCTTGTACATAGTCAAGTTGAAAAGAATCAACATCTTCCAAAACAATACAAGCATAATCTTTACAGCACACTCACCCCATGGCCTCAGGTACATTAATCATTTGGTTTAACAGGTCTAGCTCTATGGTCTATGTAAGTGAGAACAGGTATTTGTGTTTATGCAAATTAATTAAATGATTATTTGCAGGACTTACAATTAGTTTTAGATTTTGAAAATGTTGATGTTGTTAGAGACAAGATAGTGGATTAAGTTTCTCTAATTAGCAACAGTATCTTATATATTGATTTTAAAGAAATATATATTTTATACCTGAACTCTGACAATATTTACCAAACCTTACACTTAAACTAAATTTATTTAACATTTATATTTTGAAGAAGAAGTTGAAAGTGAGTGTGAGTCTGGTCAGATATAATTTAATCGTTTATATGTTTTCAAATCAGCTTCTAGACAACTCATTAGGGAGATATCAGATGTTTAGTTTAATGTAGGAAACACAGATCTGTGTACCAGAAACAATCAAGCCAGTTATATAAATATTATACCAGGATGTATCCTGTGAAGTCTGCTAGGCTGATATATATACAGAGGCAGAAATGGTTAGAGAGAGTTTTTGAATTTGAATTAAATAAATATGTAACCTAGATGTTTGTTTGTTTGTTATATCAGCAAATTCTCCAATGTAGCTGTCGCCCACCCCACACAGCTACAACACATTTTGCTTGTTCATAAACATAAGGTTTGTCAGTATTTGTATAATCCGAATAAACAGTAAAGGGTCATACATTTTGTTTAATGTGACTCTGAAAGAAGCATATCCAGTCGATAAACCAACATGATGTTAATTTAATATTTTTGGACCATATAGCTGGTTTTAAAATGTGGATACTGATCGTACTTTCAGAGTTGGAAAAAGTATATAAATAGGTTGTGCAGTTTGGTTCCACTTTTACGAGAAGCCGCGGTGTTGCGTATACTGGATTTAATTCATATTTGATTTCATTAAATTGTTTGTAATCTTTATTTTTTTAAATTACATATCTGAATAATGCAGTTTTGTATACTAGGAAATCGATATTTTTCAGAAAATAGTTTGACCTTGACTCTTCAGTTGTAATCACCTAAACCTGACCAAGTTCCCGACCTTAATTCAGCAATCAGCGAGAGAAGTAAACAACGTTTTATTTTTATCTTCTTCTTAGAGTAAAATGATTCGTTTTTGTCAAGGTCATTCTGGGATTATGTGTTTTGAGAAGTAATTACTTCTCGAAGATTCCGGAAAGTTGACCCTCATTCTGGAATCTGTTTTGCGTTTAGGATTTTTAACACAGGAGTGTTATTTCTTGTGTTATGTACAGTGTAATTGTCTATAGTTCATTGTAGAAACACAAAAATAACACTGTGTTAGGTAGTTTGCCTTTTTCTGAGAAATCTTCTAATGAGAGTTTTCTTATTCAGGGAGTAGAGTGTAGCTTTGCTAATGTTCGTCTCCAGTGTGTATTTGTTTTATCTGTCTTTGTCTCAGCACCCGTGACAGTCGGTACATTGTATGTTTTACCCGCTGAGGGCATTCATTTATTACTAGGCAATTACCTAGCTGGAGATAAGGTGGTAGTTAATCCACTTGTGACTGACAAGCCCTGTTTGGATCAGAAAGTCGATCCAATTTAAAACGAATTCCCTGATTTATTCCCAGCTTGTGCTGTTGCCAGATCAATGGCAAATAAAGCTCTTGAGAATGATGTTGATAAGGAACGTATTCCTTTAGCTGTCAGATGTATTGGTCAGGATTTTGATGAGGTAACTTTCAATCCTTGTTTCGATCAATTAGAAGGTATTGGTCACAGTGATCCTCTTTTAACTACTCATTCACTTTATTCTAATCCGGGTGACAAACGACACTCACTTGTCGTCGAACAGGAAAAAGATGTCGGAGATCTCCTGTTTGTTTCAAGGGGCCATTAGTGAAACTGAAGCCAAATATGTTCATGTCTGTTATTTCTTTAAAAATGGAATTCTTATGAGAAAATGGAGACCTCCCGAGGTACCTGCTGGTGATGAGTAGTCAGTGGACTATCAAATTACACTGGACAACAAATTTTTACAAAAGTCATGTTACTGAAATAAAATTAGTCAATTCTTATCAATTTTTATGTGCTGAACACGAATATGACATTCAAATTGCAAAATTGGCTCTAGTTTTTTTGTAATCTGCAAGAAATTAATGTTTACATAACGAAATGCATTCCAATAGTAAAAGGTCAACTGTAATAGCCTACCTATAAAAAATCAAGTCATTGACTACATCTTAGATTTCTTCGCCTGTCTCTTGTACAGCTGTTCGGGAGCATCTCTGAGGAGTGTCCAGCAGTAGTCAGCCAGCATTGTAGTGGACCATTTTCCCTGGTATCTTTGTTCCATTGTTGCGATATCTTGATGAAAACGTTCGCCGTGTTCATCACTAACAATACCACAGTTGCTAGGAAAGAAATCCAAATGGGAATGAAGGAAGTGAATCTTTAGAGACATATTGCAGCCAAGTTTCTTATACTTCATCAACATGTCTTCTACTAGTTCCTTATAGTTTTCTGCCCTAACATTTCCGAGGAAGTTTGTAGAAACTAGGCGAAAAGCATTCCATGCTTGTTTCGCGTCACCTTCCAGCAAGTTGTTGAACCGGTCATCTTTGAAAAGCTCTCGAATCTGAGGACCCACAAAAACTCCCTCTTTAATCTTTGCTTCGCTGAGTCGAGGGAATTTTTCATGCAGGTATCGGAATGCTGGCAAAGTCCGGTCAATGGCTTTCACGAAGTTCTTCATCAAACCTAGTTTGATGTGAAGGGGTGGTAGCAAGATTTTCTGAGCCTCAACCAGAGCTGGGTGTTGGATATTCTTCTCTCCAATGGCTACATTCTGCCTGTGAGTCCATTCCTTCCTCATGTAGTGCATTTCCCTTGCTCGGCTATCCCACTCGCATAAGAAACACATGTATTTTGTATATCCTTGCTGCAGTCCCATTAAAAGGGCAACTACCTTCAAATCACCACAGAGGTGCCAGCTGTACTTGTTATACTCAATGGAATTCAGTAGCTGCCTTAAGTTATCGTATGTCTCTTTCATGTGGACAGCATACGCTACTGGAATAGATGGAAGAATGTTTCCATTGTGCAAAAGCACAGCCTTGAGACTCAGTTTCGAAGAGTCCACAAATAGTCTCCATTCTTGTGGGTCATGAGTGATTTTTAAAGCATTCATGAGGCCCTCAATATCGGAACAGAATACCAGATTACTTTCCTTTCTGAAGAAAGGCTCCAATTGCTGGTGGCGCTTTCGATATGCAGTAATTGTGACATCTTCTTCTAGAAGATTCCATTGTTGGAGTCTTGATCCTAGCAATTCTGCCTTGTTCTTTGATAAGTCCAAATCACGAATCAGGTCATTTAGTTCTTCCTGTGTTATTCTGTGTGGGGTTGATGATGCACCACAGTGAAAATCTGGATCACTGCATGCTGATGGACCAGGAGAAGAACAGGTCGACTCACCTTTGTCTTCGTCAGATGAATCAAGAGAATATTCTGCTGGAGGTTCTGGAATAGGAAGTCCCTCACCATGTGGAACTGGTCTCAATGCAGACGGAATGTTTGGGTAGACTATTCTCGACTTCTTTCGCTTCGTTATTCCGCCGGAAAGAGGAGGAACCAAGCAGAAGTAACAGTCATTTAGGTGGTTGCTTGGCTCTCTCCACACCATTGGGACTGCAAACGGCATTGATGACCTTTTGCAATTCAACCACTGTGAAAGCTGTGTTGTACATGTAGCACAGCATATATGCGGAGCCCAAGGCTTGTCTTGGTCACCAACCTTGCATCCGAAGTAAAGATGATATGCCTTCTTCACTTGAGAATTGATACTTTTCTTCTGGTTGGCAAATGTCACTTCCCCACAAATATAGCAAAAATTGTCCGCGGTATTAACACACTTTCGAGGCATTACTGTTCTTTATTGTACGTAAATGGATAAAATAATAAGTTTTATGTAACAGTAGCTTGAACTGTCTCGCACAACGTCTAAAATATTTTAAATGCTGAACCTATCTGATTGGGCTTTATATAGTACACTGCTTACGTCAGCTTCAGCAGCCGCCTGGCATTAGTATAATAGGCCTACACATGTATAGTACACTGCTGACGTCAACTTACTTCAGCAGCCGCATGGCATTAGTATTGCATTGCATCAGAAAATGATGCAATCAACTGTGGATGATGTGAGCATGATGGTATTATGCAATGTTACATCATTATTCCGGATGTTGCTGCAGTCCTACTGGAGAAATTTACACAGTGAAACATAGAAAATGAGGTATATGAATATCTTCTAAACGAGAGCCAATACAAATTTTTCACGGTTATATTCGTGTTCGGCACACCAAAATACTACAGATTAGGGCCTTTTCAAGTCAGTAATGATTTCACTGTTGACCAGTGTTATAGTTCCAAAATCCTTACAGACATGAAATACATAGTCTGGCCCACGAATGTCCTTTGGTTGGTCATCTAGGGATTAATAAGTCTTATAACAAGATCTTGATTCACGTCTATTGGCCAAAAATCAAAAGTGATGTTTGTAAATACTGTAGATCTTGTCATACTTATCAAATGGTAGGAAAACGCAATCATAAGATGCCTAATGCTCACCTACAATCTATCCCTGCCTTTGACGATCCTTTTAGTAGAATTATGGTCGATTGTGTTGGTCCCTTACGTAAGACCAAGTCAGGTAACCAATACCGGATGACCATGATGTGTGCGTAAACAAGGTTTCCAGAAGCAATTCCTTTGGGGAATATTAAATCTAAAACAACAGAAAAAACTTTGATAATTATAGGTTAATGCATTTGTGTGGGAAAATATTAACACGTTTTGGGATGGAATACTGCACGAACTTGTGAGTGCAGTATATCCTTCCGACAAAACGAGTTCATATTTTCCCATACAAATGCAGTAACCTTTTAATTATATGCTCATTTTTTTATTCTACCTAAGGTTTAATTATATAAACAAAATACACTACAAGAAACAACGTAAATGAATGAATGCCGTATTCCAAACTAAATACACAAGCGCAGATTTGTCATTACACAATGACATCATCATTAATGCGCACATAACTCCGCCCAGATAAATTTGAACTTAGTCGCGCGCTCGACATAACTTTCGAAAGAAAATGGCGTGTCTAGTTAAAATTGAAATTTGCAGTCATATTGTGAATGAATGCGCATTGCAACAAGTGTTCCATTTGATCTGGAATGAATATATTTTGGTATTTTGTTTCGATTCGACGAAAGTTTGTGATTTTGGACTGGATTCATCTGTGCAAATTATACATGAAATACATCGGATTGAAGTGGCGCGGGAGAAGCGTGTTTACGTCTGCAAATGTGTTTCTGTTTCTGTCACTGAATGTTTGAAATCATAATGTGGGGAAAATATGAAGTCTTTCTATTGCAATTATCAAAAAGACGCTATGGAATTTAATGCTTATTTCATTTTGAGTGCAGTAAGGAGGATGCAGTTACACTTATCATCGAAATTACAGCACAATTTCGAAATGTGTAATCCAGATTGAAAACCGATGACATGGCTCATGTAATTCGGATTTGCAGAATTAAAAAAATACATTTTGAGGAAATTCAGGATGTAAAACTGTAAGTATATTTTATTTTGGCATTTTTATCACCAGCTAAAGAAGACAGTATATGCCTTGTCACTTGTATATTATTTGTAAGGACCTTATCTTCCGTCTTTTATATAATGTAGCTAGCCTAAATCCGTAACATTGTATCAACGCTGAATGTGCCAAAACAGTTTTTTTGCAGTCCACGAAACATGTTTTAGTTCATTCAGAAACAAATTTAAATATCCACAACGTAAAGAGCCTCTTACGCGAGTGTACATGATTTGTGTACAAATGAAAACTGCTGGCGTCTGCGTCATTGTTTGTTTACATTAGAAAGTAGTTCCTTTATGCACGTGAATGCTATATGTGTATTGTCGCGCGCGTTCAGTATCGGGAAATACTGAACGATTCTGACAATGGAATGTTAACAGGGGAAAAAATGAGCATATAATAAAGTTCTTTTTATACTCAATTTTGCCTTCCCAAGTCTGTCCAGTCTGATCAAGGCTAAAATTTCATGTCTATAATTTTAAAGTAAGTTATTTATGAATTAGGCATCCAACCATTCAAATCTTCTGCCTATCACCATAAGAGCCAAGCGGCGTTAGAAAGACTTGATCAAACTTTGAAACATATGATTCGGTTATATTGTTGTGATACGGGTAAAGATTGGGATGAAGGCATCCATTTACTATTGTTTGCTGTTAGGGAATCAGTTCAAAAATCTTTAGGCTTCAGTCTCTTTGAACTGGATTTTTTTTTATACACTGTGCGTGGACCATTTAATTTGTTGAAAGAAACTTCTTTCTAACGAAGTTACTGAAATTAGTCTTCTTGATTATGTTTCTAATTTTAAGTATAGGTTTTCAAAGGCTTGTGAGGTCGCAAGAGCAAATCTGCATTCTACTCAATCAAAACTGAAATTAAGATATGATAAAACCTCGAAGGAAAGGAATTTTCAGCCTAGTTCTTTGAACAGTCCTTGCTCTCTTGACCGTACCACAAAATCCTCTTCAGGCCAAGTATTATGGTCCCTATACAGTTGACAGGAAAATAAATGACTTAAATTACATCATAAATACTCATGGGAGGCGTAAACAAAACCATCTCTGCCACATAAACATGCTAAAAGAGTATATTGAAAGAGATAGCCAGGTTGTACGTACAATTAATTTAGTTGTACTTGTCCCACTCAGTGAAGATTTAAGTGAAGGAATATCATCGGATTATAGGGATATTGGAGTTCCAAATCTTCAGAATTCAGAAATTATGAAAGATCTGGACCAGAAACTTTCATATTTTCAAGAGCAATAAAGAAATGAACTTCCTTTGAACAGTTTTTATTTGAATATGAGCACTTATTTCCAGATGATCCTACAAGAACCAACAAAAATTTCCATCACGTTCTATTTGCAAATTCCAAACCTGTAAAGGATGAACCTTCTCAAACAGGAATACTTGAAAAAAGAAATTCAGAATTTGCCGTAGAATGATTTTATAAAGCCCAGAAAAGTGCCTTGAGTTCACCATGCATACTTGTTCCAAAATCAGATAAAACGTTCCGTATGTGCACTGCTTATAGGAAGGTGAATAGTGGGACAAAGACAGATTCATTTCCATTACCAAGAATCGATGACTTTATTGATATGATCGGAAATGCCAAGTATATCACCAAATTTGACATTCTGAAAGGATGTTGTCAATTTCTACTAACGGAAAGAGCAAAAGAAATTTCGGCATTGGTGACTCCACATGGACTTTATCAATATAAAGTAATACCGTTTGGGATGAAAGGGTCGCCAGGTACATTTCAACGTCTCATGAATATGATTACCTCTGGTCTAGACAATTGTGATGCTTACATCGATGATGTCATCATCTAAAACGACACCTGGAAATAACATTTAGCAACAATTCGGAAATTCTTTGACAGACTCACAAATGCAAGTTTGACAATTAATTTATCCAAATGTGAGTTCTGCCGTGCTAGTGTGACTTTTCTAGGACATGTTGTGGGACATGGACAAGTTAAACTAATAGATGCTAAAGTCAAGGCCATATCTGAGTTCTCTGTGCCTGTAAATAAAAAGCAACTGATGCGACTTTTAGGTATGGCCAGATACTATCGGAAATTGTGTTCCAATTTTTCTATAATTGCTAAACCCATGACAAATTTATTGTGAAAGAAAAACAAGTTCCTTTGGACTGAAAAATGTGAGGAGGATTTTGTCTATTTAAAAGCGCGTCAGTTCTTACAACTCCAAATTTCAGCCAATCATCTGAACTGACTGTTGATGCAAATGATGTTGGGATTGAAGCAGTTTTGATGCAAGAAGATGGAAATGGTATTGATCATCCAGCGTGCTATTTTTTTTAAAAAGAAATTAAATAAGCACCAAGGAAATTATTCAACAATCGAGAAGGAATGTTCGGCGTTGATATTGTTATTACAACAATTTGAAGTTTACATTAGTTCTGCCTCTTCTTCGATTATTGTGTTTAGTGACCACAACCCCCTTACTTTCATCGGCAAGATGAAAAATGAAACTCAAGAACTACTAAGGTGCGGTTTGTTGTTGCAGTAATATGATATTGACATCAAGGGAAAAGATAATTTAATAGCAGACATACTTTCCCGTGTATAACAATGTATTATTTCATGTACACTGTGTATAAAATATAAGTTCTTTTTTTAACCACATGTGTAATTAACCTATGGTAAAACGAAAGCTTCATCATAAAAGTATTTCTTTTTCTTTATGGGGAAGTGTTACTTATATTGTATTGATATTATTTTTTATTTAATTTAATTGTTTGTAAGCTTTATTTTATTGTATTCATTACATGTTAAAATAAAGTAGTTTTGTTTACTAGGAACTCGATATTGTTTCAGAAAATAGTTTGACCTTGACTCTTCAGCTGTAAACACCTAATGTTGGCCTAGTTCCCGGCCTTAATTCAGAAATCCGCGAGAGAACTAAACAATCTTTTATTTATATCGTAATGTCAGAGTACAATGATTGGTTTTTGACATGGTCATACTGGGACTACGTGTTTGTTTTAGACGTAAATACTTCTAGAAGATTCTGGAAGTTGACCCTCATCCGGGAATCTGTTTTGCGTTTCAAATTACCGTATAATCTTTGTTTATAGAGATATTTCTCAGTCTGGGCTTAAAACACTTGATGTCAAGGTGTTCTTTTCTTGTGGCAATTTGGAGTTATTTTAATGTTTATTCGAATTATTTAGATTCAAAAGGATTAATTATTTATTCCTGTAAATATATATGTTGCTCATATATAATTCTTGAACAAAGAGATTTCTTAAAATTTTATTCTGATTTCCAACACTGGAGTGTTATTTCTTGTGTTTCTACAAGGAACTATAGACAACAACATTTTATATAATACAGCATACCTCATCGCCTTCCATCTTGGATTCGAACATGAATTCATAATAAAGCATTTAATTATTAGGACTTCTAAAATTTAATTCGTGAATTATTCTTGGATTACTTTTAGATTTGATTCTTAAAACCGTCAGTTCTTATTTTTTCACCTTTACAGTATTTTTCCATGGAAATAAATTAATTGTTAAATGTTTCAAAGCTTGTTGCTTTAACTCTTTCTTGTGTTACTATTCGAACCTAACAAGGAACATGCATGCATGCATGCATGCATGCATGCATCCATCCATACATACATACATACATACATACATACGTATACGATGTTAGTGTCAGCTATATTGATGACATTAAAGGTTACAATGACACAAGACATTTTAAACATGCCATGTATGCAATGCAAGTTTTTATTTTAGAGTTCTCTTGCCCACTGCACCACTTCTCCCCAACCCCTTAAAATAATAGTCGGATTTGTATTTGTTGAGAGGGAAAATGGATTATATTTCTAAATGATATTAAACAAGATAAAACATACATGCTCTGTTGGAATAGCAGTTTATGAAGCGAGGTTAGTGACTATGGTAACGAGATATGCTTTCAAGGACAATACCTTTTGTTCTTAGTACACTGAAAGTGGCACAGTTTGGGATATAATGTGAAATATTGTCTCAAGATGATGGCTGTCATATTCAGTGTCAATATTCAACTGAAATATAAGCTAATATATAAGTTTCAAATATATGACAAATGTTTTAAAAATACGAATTTAGTCAGTAGCTAAAAATCTAAATGTTAACGTACTGTTTAGATTAAGTACATGTATAGAGATTAAGTATTATATATTTAGAGAGAATCGCAGAAGAAATTCTATTTTCTCCAAAATAGAAAACAAAACACGTCCAAATAATGCAGGAACAGAAAGAAAAACAGTTCGAATGTCGAATTTAAGGAACTGTTGTCATATGTAATCGAGACCAAATACAGAAGACATAAAAACCTTGCGAAAATAATGAACTTTTTCATTGAGAAAAGAGGCCTTCTCTATAAATTTAAATTTTCGTTTAAATATTCAGTTTGAACTGCAGTAATATATACAGTAAAATACCCAGAATATTTAACAATTAAAACAGATATTGTCATTAAGTTGAATTAAAAACAGCGTTTACGTTTATATCTTGAAAATATCATATACACTATTTTCGTTTGGAAAGCAGTTCTTAACGCTATTTTCCACATCCACACTTCGGTTTCCAGTGCTGGCTTATTTGAGGGTTTAATGGTTGACAACCTATACAATGACAACCTATACAAATGATTCTGCACACACTAAGCTTCAGACCAGTATCAAAACGGAAACGCATATCAGGAACATAAGAATATGCCTTTGTAAATATTGACAAACTATTCACGAACCGAAACAAAACTTTCTGAAAGGTTGCTGAGACAGTATATCACCTGAAGTTATATGAGTGGTTAGAACACGAACTCATAAACTAATAATACTTTCATCAGAGCGGATTCGCAATTGACTTCTAGTAAGTCGTTGACTTTCAGACTACCAAGAAAATTCATTTCTGTTAGGGAGTACTTACGGACTGGAAACAAACTGTTTCTAGTTGGTGAAAACATTACACATTAACAACAAGAATACCTTCTGACTTGTGTACCCAATTTTACCTTTAGTGTCCTATTGGCAGAAAATTATTCAAAGGTGTAATTAAAGATGTCAAAATTAATTTTTACTTCTCTCTGTTGTATGGTAATGGGAATGGGAACATAACAGTCATTGCTTGCTGGCTCACCATATACTTGCTTAGGATGCTAACTCGGAAATATTGATTTAGGTTGCTGACTCGCCAAATACGTGCTTTTTTGTTTTGCAAAAGTTAATATTATCTGCTTTCAAGAGTGTTCCTTGTGACCTTGGCTTGAGGATAAATTATAATTTCGTTAAGGATTATGTAAGAGACATGCATGTTATTCACGGCAATGAACCTCACAACAATCTGACTTCTATATTCGCGTTTAAATTCGATCTATAATTTGATTAAAATTCCTTGTGGAGCCAAGGCTGTTTTACACGCTAGAATGGTTGAACATTATCATTTTACTACCTCTGGCCAGTCTTGAAGGAACAATCCTTTTTTTAACCTTCATTGTAGAAGGTCTAATACACTCTGATATCTTTTTATGTAAATGGGATATTAGATGAATATTCCTAATTCCCTGCACGAACCGTCAATTACATCATTTAAAACCAGACATCGAAGTTACGGCATAAAAACCTGATCAATAAAGGTTAAGCTAAACGTTTACTCAAGAACTTCTGTACAGCGAAGACGCGCTGAACTTAAGTAAATATTGGATTCGAAATCTGCTTTTTGAAATGTCCGTCAACCCATGAGTAGTGGGAGTTGAGGGATTGAGGGTTGGGGGATCGTCGCAAACCACGTGAAAACAATACGTTACACTCCTTGGCACTCGTGGCTATATGTTTTGAGATTTAACCGTTTCCTATATTGTTTAGCGTTTAGGCTCTAATAAACAGTAACAAAAGAAAGAGTGAAAACAGCAAGCTTTGAAAAAATTTATCCAAAAAAATAATTTATCTGGAATAATCGGTTAAAATGAGAAAAAAAAGAACTAACGGTTTTAAGAATCAAATAAAAAAATAATCCAAGAATAATCCACGAATTAAATTTTAGATAATCCAAGAATAATCTACGAAATAAATTTTAGAAGTCCTAATAATGAAATGTTCTAATGAATTCAAGTTCGAGTCCCGACATATAATCCAAAATGGAAGGCGATGACGTATATTGTAGTCAATTTGGTGTTGTATCGTCTACAGTTCTTTTTCATTCCACAGTCAGTAATAATCCGGTGTTTGAATTTCAGAATACAATATAAATAGATGTCTTTGTCCAATAATTCTGTATGAGCACTCCAATATTTCCAGGAAAAAGAATTAATCTTTAAGATGCCAAATAATTCGAATACAAATTAAAATTCAATACCCAAACTGGTCACAAACACACACTTTTCAGTGTAACGAAAAAGCCCCAACTGACGAAATATCTCTATAAACAAAGATTATACAGTAACTTGAAACGCAAAACAGATTACTTGATGAGGGTCAACTTTCCAGAATCTTCGAGAAGTATTTACGTCTAAATGCATGTTGTCCCAGTATGACCATGACAAAATTCAATCACTTGATTCTAAGAATAGGATAATAAGAAAGTTGTTTACTAGTCTCAGTGATTTCTGATTCAAGGTCGGGAACTAAGTCAGTATAAGATACAAAGTTCGGTGTATACTCTGATCTTTAAGGTCAAACTAAATTTTTTTTATACATATATTAAAATTAAAATTAAATTCATTTTAAAACTTACAAACAAATTTAATTAAATCAAATATAAATTAAATAAAAAATATACATAAATTTATGTAACAAATCAATGTGAGCGCGGGTAAAATTTCTGGCAATTGTGTACCTAATATGGCCTTTTACGCAACTTCAATGAGCCTATCAAAATTTCTCATTTAAAAGTAATCGATAAAACGAAAATGCTGGTGCTTGTGTTGGTGATTGTCACATTGTTTTGTTGATGACTTATTCTTTGCTTATACGAAATCATAAAAAGAGAAATATTCGAACAGTCAATCACTTGAGATAAGCAAGCGTATTATATTGTGTTCCTTGGCTGGAGCTGCATCAAATATCTGCGACCAAAATGTACATTAAAGTGTTTTTGTTTTTGAGAAATGTAATTCTAAGAATCGGTTCTGAGCCGCGTAACTATCTTAGGATGCAATGCATTTTCATTTATGATGTTTGTTCTTTAAATGTGATTAGGAGAGTTAGGTTCGGATTCTGTGTCAGTTAAATGCTTGTCGAGAAATTTTACGCTCTTTATCTACTTTACTTTCGCTGCCACCATTTTGTCTTTAACACGTGATAGTTCTACAAATAGTGCAAATAATTCAGGATAGTTAATGGCATTCATTCAATGGAATATCTCGCTTTTTGATTGCTAAATACAGGCATAAAATAAGTTCCATACATAGAAATGTAAATCAATGGATAGATTTACCCGTTTAAATAGATACTTACATAGGTATATACATTCGTATATAAGGTGTCATCTCACCTTCCTATACGTTGAATACTGACAAATTAGAAGTATATCAGACCGAATCTAATTCATTTGTAAGTCAGAGCCTCCCAGTGTGGACTGCTCAGAAAATACAGAATTTATATGCACCAAAAATATACTTTTGTGATATAGGGATCAAACCAGGGCCGGCGCCAGACCCTGCCAGACTATCTGGCGCCCTAGGCAAAGTTAGATTTTGGCGCCCCCCCCCCCCCCCCCGGAATATATCAATTTCAAAATTTATAAACAATAATTTTTTTTTTTTTAAAATGCCCCCCCCCCCCCTGAAATCAGCGCCCTAGGCGGCTGCCTAGTTTGCCTATATGGTAGAGCCGGCCCTGGATCAAACCTTTGATTTAAAGACTATTTACATACCTTTGATTCAGGGACTATGTTAGCACTTTTGATTTTGGGACTATTTTAGTACTTTTGATTTTGGGACTATGTACATGCATTTGATTTTGGGACTACGCACCTACCTTTGAACAGAGAAAATATGGGATAGTAGGTTGTCAGCAATAAAAGGATGATGCGGAAGGCTCGCACGTTTCATCGATATAATTTGTATATAAGTTAATTACTGTTAGCGCAGAAAAAGAAACACGCACACGCACAAAGGTGAAATGACGTGTGCTGAGCATGTTTATATATCTGTTTTCAACAATGCGTGCCCTTAACTTGTGTTTTGAAATCCATTCTCAATCATGTGCAAAATGCAATGTTATATCTTTCAGTCATAATGCTACACATGCCTACTGTTTGTAGTCGTGTCACGTGATGAGAGATTCACAGCCGGCGCTATAACAGGAAAAGGCCGATAAAATATCAAAATACCATTCAATGCAAGATACATGTCTGTGGCTTTCAAGTCTCACACCACCCGTCATTGGCTCGATTCCCGACACAGTTTTTGTAAGGAACAAAACATGCGACATCTACATCAAAATAGCATGAAAACCCCCAGATTTTCATTGACCTACATGCCTTAAATAAATATGTGGGTAAATAATTTTACTAAACAAAATATGTTGCCTTTCTTGAACAATCAGACGCCCATTGCACAACTATTTTCCTTGAACGTTTTCAAAAAAGGTTTATATGAACAGGGTATTTCTTGACGTAGATCTAAAGGTAATGCATTAGTTGCAAATATAAAACCAATTATCATTGAGACAGCTCTTATCATTCAATAACATGGACTGTCTTACCGTGTCACGTCATTATTAAATAGAAAGATATCAGAGCGAATAAGAAAGGCGATTACAGTTCTCATGAATATTTTATCAAGGGACGTTTTCTTTGTAGTAGAAAAGAGCTAACTTTACATTCTTTCGGCCATATAAATTAAACTAAACTATCACGTACTCACCATGGTCTGACATTGGCAAAATAAGAAGACGTCAAACAGAATACACTCTGAAACTTATGTTGCTATTTAGGTAAGTAAACGAAGTTAGATCTCTGAAATTTCGAGCACAAATCCGGTCACTGCTATCTCGCACCGGTCCACGTGAGGTCGCGTCTCAGGCTCTGCTAATGTGGGTAAGTAAGAATGCCGCCAGTAGCGTTCCGTGGGTAGGTGGCTCTTTCCGGGTTCTACCTCCATCAATTGTACTGGCCGCCATGTATAGCCTATATTGTGCTGAGAATTGGCGTTAAACCCCAAAACAACTACAACTGAGTCAAACATCGAACTTGTCGTGTTCTTTCCCTTATCGCTCAAAACAAGGCGTAGCTCTTAAATGTTGCATCCGCTAGATAATTAGCAAATGGCGATTTTGTCAAAGCAATTAAATGCACTGCAATTACTCCTGAGAATTTGACAAAATGAAGCCATTTGTGATGATAATATTTAAAGCAGCATGAAAGAGTGACAGAATATAGGGACATTGTCGAGGCCGAAGCTGACATCAGCTAAATCTGAAAAGGGCTATACGATCTAAGGTCGATAGCGTTACGTCAATTTCTTGATCGTCCAAACATCTCGAATAGGCTGATTCGTGTGTTCGTATTAGAAAATTAACGGTCATAGCTAAGCATTAAAACGTTTCTAGCTAAGAAAGTTCTAGAGACTGCAAAGTAGTTAAACTGTGATTTCATTAGTAACCTATAACAAAAGCAATCTAACTGAACAGAAAGCAAACAAGATGACGCCACTGTATGATTTCTTGTTAGAGATTTCTCCTGGATAAGTCCACTAGTAAATACAGACTGTTTTAAATACGCATATTGTCAATATCGACTGTTACAAATATACCTAGAGAGATAGAAGCCAACGAAAAACAGAACGTTCATTGAAGAAGAAGAAATAATCACAATTCTTTTGATTGCAACTTGAATCGATCTTACCGACTAAATATATTATGATATTGTCTACACTAAATGTAAATAATTCAAAAGCCACACACCCACCCTATAAAACGACACCCAGCATCACGATCAATGCTCTGCATTATATCAGAGATAAATGTTTACTGAATATGAGCCATTAAATCATAGCTGATCTACAGTACATCGAAACTGCATTTATTATCGAGCTATATCTTGTTATGCAAGCTATAACGACGTTTTCTCCTACGTCATAACTTTGTGAGGTATTCTCTGGACACTGACAACATTTTTAATGGCAGGATATGTCAAAGAATTCATTTAATTTAAGCAGGAAAAGACTCCATCGATGTCAACGCTTTCCGGTAATATAAATTTTCATGATTGGTACCTAAACTCAAAATATCTTTTGGAACTTTTTCGTTTCTTGAGAACCCGATACTAGTATTGCTGGTACCGAATCGTTAGAGAATGATCTAATGTGTCACTAAATTAAAATGACAATGACTCAAGACGACCACAATGACTCATGACGAGATGTAGTATTACTAGGACTAGAACGACCACAATGACACATGACGAGATGTTGTAGTACTAGGACTAGAACGACCACAATGACACATGACGAGATATAGCAGTACTAGGACTAGAACGACCACAATGACTAATGGCGAGACATAGTAGTACTAGACTAGAACGACCACAATGACTTATGACGAGATGTAGTAGTACTAGGACTAGAACGTCCACAATGACCCATGACATAACGTAGTAGTACTACGAATAGAACGACCACAATGACTCATGACGAGATGTTGTAGCACTAGCACTAGAACGACCACAATGACTCATGACGAGATGTAGTAGTACTAGGACTAGAACGACCACAATGACACATGACGAGATGTTGTAGCACTAGCACTAGAACGAACACAATGACTCATGACGAGATGTAATAGTACTAGGAGTAGAACGACCACAATGACTCATGACATATGTAGATGTACTAGACTAGAACGATCACTATGACTCATGACGAAATGTAGTAGTACTATGACGAGAACGGCCAGAATGACTAATGAGTAGATCTAGTAGTAGTAGGACTAGAATGACCACGGTGACTGATGACGAGATCTAGTAATACTAGGACTAGAACGACCACAATGACTCATGACGTATGTAGTAGTAGTAGGACTAGAACGACCACAATGAATCATGACGTATGTAGTAGTAGTAGGACTAGAACGACCACAATGACTCATGACGAGATGTAGTAGTACTAGGACTAGAAAAACCACAATGACACATGACGAGATGTAGTAGTACTAGGACTAGAACGAACACAATGACTCCTGACGAGATGTAGTAGTAGTAGGACTAGAACGACCACAATGACTCATGACGAGATGTAGTAGTACTAAGACTAGAACGAACACAATGACTCATGACGAGATGTAGTAGTACTAGGACTAGAACGACCACAATGACTAATGACGTGATGTAGTAGTACTAGGATTAGAGCGATCACAATGACTCATGGCGAGATGTAGTAGCACTAGGACTAGAACGACCATAATGACTCATGACGGGATGTAGTATTATTAGGACTGGAACGACCACACTGACTCATGACAAGATGTAGATGTACTAGACTAGAACGACCACAATGACACATGACGTGATGTAGTAGTACTAGGATTAGAGCGATCACAATGACTCATGGCGAGATGTAGTAGCACTAGGACTAGAACGACCATAATGACTCATGACGAGATGTAGTAGTACTAGAACTAGAACGTCCACAATGACTCATGACGAGATCTAGAAGTACTAGACTAGAACGACCACAATGACTCATGACGAGATGTAGTAGTAGTAGACTAGAACGACCACTATGACTCAGGGCGAGATGTAGTAGTACTAGCATTAGAACGACCACTATGAATCAGGACGAGATGTAGTAGTACTAGGACTAGAACGAACACAATGACTCATGACGAGATGTAGTAGTACTAGGACTAGGACGACCACAATGACTCATGACGGGATGTAGTATTATTAGGACTAGAACGACCACTATGACTCATGACGAGATGTAGATGTACTGACTAGAACGACCACTATGACTCATGACGAGATGTGGTAGTACTAGGACGAGAATGACCACAATGACTCATGACGAGATCTAGTAGCACTAGGACTAGAATGACCACAATGACTGATGACGAGATCTAGTAATACAAGGACTGGAACGACCACAGTGACTCATGACGTATGTAGTAGTAGTAGGACTAGAACGACCACAATGACACATGACGAGATGTAGTCGTAGTAGGACTAGAACGACCACAATGACTCCTGACGAGATGTAGTAGTAGTAGGACTAGAAAGACCACAGTGACACATGACGAGATGTAGTAGTACTAGGACTAAAAAGACCACAATGACACATGACGAGATGTAGTAGTACTAGGACTAGAACGACCATAATGACTCATGACGAGATGTAGTATTAGTAGGATTAGAGTGATCACAATGACTCATGACGAGATGTAGTAGTACAAGGACTAGAAAGACCACAATGACACATGACGAGATGTAGTAGTACTAGGACTAGAACGAACACAATGACTCATGACGAGATGTAGTAGTAGTAGGACTAGAACGACCACAATGACTCATGGCGAGATGTAGTAGTACTAGGACTAGAACGACCACAATGACTCATGACGGGATGTAGTATTATTAGGACTAGAACGACCACAATGACTCATGACGAGATGTAGATGTACTGACTAGAACGACCACTATGACTCATGACGAGATGTGGTAGTACTAGGACGAGAATGACCACAATGACTCATGACGAGATCTAGTAGCACTAGGACTAGAATGACCACAATGACTGATGACGAGATCTAGTAATACAAGGACTGGAACGACCACAGTGACTCATGACGTATGTAGTAGTAGTAGGACTAGAACGACCACAATGACTCATGACGAGATGTAGTCGTAGTAGGACTAGAACGACCACACTGACTCCTGACGAGATGTAGTAGTACTAGGACTAGAAAGACCACAATGACACATGACGAGATGTAGTAGTACTAGGACTAGAACGACCACAATGACACATGACGAGATGTAGTAGTACTAGGACTAGAAAGACCATCATGACTCATGACGAGATGTAGTAGTACTAGGACTAGAAAGACCACAATGACACATGACGAGATGTAGTAGTACTAGGACTAGAACGACCACAATGAATCATGACGAGATGTAGTAGTACTAGGACTAGAAAGACCACAATGACACATGACGAGATGTAGTAGTACTAGGACTAGAACGACCACAATGACACATGACGAGATGTAGTAGTACTAGGACTAGAAAGACCATAATGACTCATGACGAGATGTAGTAGTACTAGGACTAGAAAGACCACAATGACACATGACGAGATGTAGTAGTACTAGGACTAGAAAGACCATAATGACTCATGACGAGATGTAGTAGTACTAGGACTAGAAAGACCACAATGACACATGACGAGATGTAGTAGTACTAGGACTAGAAAGACCACAATGACACATGACGAGATGTAGTAGTACTAGGACTAGAAAGACCACAATGACACATGACGAGATGTAGTAGTACTAGGACCAGAAAGACCACAATGACACATGACGAGATGTAGTAGTACTAGGACTAGAAAGACCACAATGACACATGACGAGATGTAGTAGTACTAGGACTAGAAAGACCACAGTGACACATGACGAGATGTAGTAGTACTAGGACTAGAAAGACCAGAATGACACATGACGAGATGTAGTAGTACTAGGACTAGAAAGACCACAGTGACACATGACGAGATGTAGTAGTACTAGGACTAGAAAGACCACAGTGACACATGACGAGATGTAGTAGTACTATTACTAGAAAGACCAGAATGACACATGACGAGATGTAGTAGTACTAGAACTAGAAAGACCACACTGACTCATGACGAGATGTAGTAGTACTAGGACTAGAAAGACCACAGTGACACATGACGAGATGTAGTAGTACTAGGACTAGAAAGACCACAATGATACATGACGAGATGTAGTAGTACTAGGACTAGAAAGACCACAATGACTCATGACGAGATGTAGTAGTACTAGGACTAGAAAGACCACAGTGACACATGACGAGATGTAGTAGTACTATTACTAGAAAGACCACAATGACACATGACGAGATGTAGTAGTACTAGGACTAGAAAGACCACAGTGACACATGACGAGATGTAGTAGTACTAGGACTAGAAAGACCACAATGACACATGACGAGATGTAGTAGTACTAGGACTAGAAAGACCACAATGACTCATGACGAGATGTAGTAGTACTAGGACTAGAAAGACCACAGTGACACATGACGAGATGTAGTAGTACTATTACTAGAAAGACTACAATGACACATGACGAGATGTAGTAGTACTAGGACTAGAAAGACCACAGTGACACATGACGAGATGTAGTAGTACTAGGACTAGAAAGACCACAATGACACATGACGAGATGTAGTAGTACTAGGACTAGAAAGACCACAATGACTCATGACGAGATGTAGTAGTACTAGGACTAGAAAGACCACAGTGACACATGACGAGATGTAGTAGTACTATTACTAGAAAGACCACAATGACACATGACGAGATGTAGTAGTACTAGGACTAGAAAGACCACAGTGACACATGACGAGATGTAGTAGTACTAGGACTAGAAAGACCACAATGACACATGACGAGATGTAGTAGTACTAGGACTAGAAAGACCACAATGACACATGACGAGATGTAGTAGTACTAGGACTAGAAAGACCACAATGACACATGACGAGATGTAGTAGTACTAGGACTAGAAAGACCACAATGACACATGACGAGATGTAGTAGTACTAGGACTAGAACGGCCACAATGACACATGACGAGATGTAGTAGTACTAGGACTAGAAAGACCATAATGACTCATGACGAGATGTAGTAGTACTAGGACTAGAAAGACCACAATGACACATGACGAGATGTAGTAGTAGTAGGACTAGAAAGACCACAATGACACATGACGAGATGTAGTAGTAGTAGGACTAGAAAGACCACAATGACACATGACGAGATGTAGTAGTACTAGGACTAGAAAGACCACAATGACACATGACGAGATGTAGTAGTAGTAGGACTAGAAAGACCATAATGACTCCTGACGAGATGTAGTAGTACTAGGACTAGAAAGACCATAATGACACATGACGAGATGTAGTAGTACTAGGACTAGAAAGACCACAATGACACATGACGAGATGTAGTAGTACTAGGACTAGAACGGCCACAATGACACATGACGAGATGTAGTAGTACTAGGACTAGAAAGACCATAATGACTCATGACGAGATGTAGTAGTACTAGGACTAGAAAGACCACAATGACACATGACGAGATGTAGTAGTAGTAGGACTAGAAAGACCACAATGACACATGACGAGATGTAGTAGTACTAGGACTAGAAAGACCACAATGACACATGACGAGATGTAGTAGTACTAGGACTAGAAAGACCACAATGACACATGACGAGATGTAGTAGTAGTAGGACTAGAAAGACCATAATGACTCCTGACGAGATGTAGTAGTACTAGGTAGCTGCCTTGGATTTAAGCATAAGATTTTGGAAGTTAACCTCCTGTCGTCAAAACCATTTTTGCTGGGTTCTTTTCTGAAAGGAGATTCTGAATTTTTCAGGTGTCATTCGATATTGAAACTTCAATAAAAAAATCTCTTGTGTTAAGCATGTAATCTTTCAAGCCATAAATCTTGGGTGTTTACAAAAATATAGCTATCTAGAACAGTACTTATGTACTCCGATTTGTCTTCTTTGAAGTAATCCAACGTCCACATCAAATTTTATTCCTTTTGTAAAACTTGACTTTAAAATATTTTTAATAAACGTTTGTGTTAGCATTTACGGGTCCATCTGCGATAACAAATTATCTGACCAATTCTGATATGAGCTTGCTGGTCCAGATCCCAGTGTCTCAGAATTGCATTTTAATGTGGCATATATATATATATATATATATATATATATATATATATATATATATATATATATATATATATATATATATATATATAAACATACATATACATATGTATCCGAATAATGTACAATGCTTAACGTTTCAGGTGAGCCACGTGATCCTTTTCTCGTATTTGCAGTAAATGTAGGCTTCGTGGAGAAATCGAGATGGAATGAACTTCATCATTTATTATATCCTTCATTACGTCTACAAGTTGCTTTCCTTCCCAGATACCTGATCATATAAGAAATGGGTGTTGGCAATGCAATAGCTTGAAGAATTACTTGGTATATTGCATATAATTTGGATCTTTTACTTAGCCTTGGTTCCATGTGCTCATGGCACATCGTGCTACATCTATGACTAGATTCTTCACTCGTTGTCTGTTCTAATTATACGGTTCTATTTTTTCTTAACCTAATTGGTCGACAAAAAGTGTATTCTGGGCTAATGAACCAGACTAAGAGATGTGCTTATTCGAAACATGGGCTTCTTGTATGACACGCCTTAAGCAACTTCGGGAGGGTTACTGATTCACTTGGAAATCGTCCAGCAAACCCGTACCGAATGCAAAACCAAAACCCGTACTGAATGCAAACCCGTACTGAATGCAAACCCGTACTGAATTCAAACCCGTACTGAATGCAAACCCGTACTGAATTCAAACCCGTACTGAATGCAGAACCAGTACTGAATTCAAACCCGTACTGAATTCAAACCCGTACTGAATGCAGAACCAGTACTGAATTCAAACCCGTACTGAATGCAAACCCGTACTGAATTCAAACCCGTACTGAATGCAAAACCCGTAACTTACAGAAGAATATGCAAGGTATATATCAGAACACCGTTGAAACTGATGGAATGCAAAATGATCCGAGATTTGAATAACTAGTAAAAAGACCCTTCATCAGAAATGCACCATGACTATATGCAAATTTAATCATTCTTTATGTAATTATTATACTTTCTCAAAGTACCAGCATCTCAAGATATTACATGTAAATATTTGAATTCAGTAGTCTCTGTTTCCATTTTGGTTATTAAGTTAATTACGTTGGTTTAATTAAATCAAAATTCATCGGTCAATACAAAAAGTTTAAAAAGTTAATAAATTCTAAATAAAGTTATGTGAGTTAGACACAACGCTTACTAATTTGCTGATGAACAACCCTTTACTATCTTTATTTGATATGATCTTTATAGACACATGCATTTGCGTTGAAAATATGCTATAAAGTATTTCAAATGTTGTTTGCCACCCACCCTCATCCCCATCCCCCCACAACTCCTCATTCAACAAGAGATCAGCAATTAAAAGGATAATTGTATTTAAACTATTTTCAAGTAAATATAATTACCTAGAGTATAAAGTAAATATAATTACCTAGAGTATAAAGTAAATATATTTACCTAGAGTATAAAGTAAATATATTTACCTAGAATATAAAGTAAATATAATTACCTAGAGTATAAAGTAAATATAATTACCTAGCTTATAAAGTAAATATATTTACCTAGAATATAAAGTAAAGACAATTACCTAGAGTATAAAGTAAATATATTTACCTAGAATATAAAGTAAAGACAATTACCTAAAGTATAAAGTAAATATATTTACCTAGAATATAAAGTAAATATAATTACCTAGAGTATAAAGTAAATATAATTACCAAGGGTATCAAGTAAAGACAATTACCTAGAGTATAAAGTAAACATAATTACCTCGAGTATCACGTAAATATAATTAATTAGAGTATAAAGTAAATATAATTACCTAGAATATCAAGTAAATATAATTACCTAGAATATCAAGTAAATATAATTACCTAGAATATCAAGTAACTCTAATTACCTAGAATATCAAGTAAATATAATTACCTAGAATGTCAAGTAAAGACAATTACCTAGAATCCGAAGCAACTATTTCTTTTTTGTATTGTCTCTTATCAACCTTCCTTTCAATGTAAATGTAAAGCTGACAAACTATATTTTATAAAATTAATTAACGCAATGGTATTTCACTAGTCAAAGTACAAAATAAAACCTAATTTTTTAAATAATGTTTCTTGTGCTGTTTACGACAATAAATACCTGATAACAGAGTTATAAATAGTATGAACGCTGCTTATTTTAATCAAGCGAAACAAAATAAAAATATATAATAAGCTAGTAAACAGACAAATAATAACAAAATCTTTCTTATCAGTGATTACAATTTCATCTTAAACGATGCATGAGAATTTAGATTAGAGTAAAAATATTTTTGTTTTATGAACTAGTGTCAGTCCTTTTTTGTCGAAGTCTCATGACACGCATAAATAGAAAAACGGACATAACACACGCTATTCTTTTCAAGTGATTTCTAATGCAATAAAAGTATTCAGCTACTCTAGTCGTAATCTTTTTTTATCATCTTTAGTCTGGAAAGTTCCTCTAGCAGGGGTTAGCATTTAGTTGCTAATATATTTGTAAATTGTGATCAAAATAAAGTAACCACTCACTGTACGTTAATATTGTTTATTATTTCTTTCTTCTCTTATTTGGTAAATATGTATACATTATAAGACAACGATTAATATAGATAAAGAAAGAAAGGACGAATAAATGAAAGACGGCTGAAAAGGTGGAAAAGGTGAAGTTGAACAAAGCGAGCACCAGAGAATCGTGTCCTGCAAAGTTAATCAACAAAAAGCAGGACTATTGATATCCAGTTGTGTTCTAAGGACCATATTTGTTGAGTAGAAGACACCTACAGTATATACGTTAATACAAGGTCTACCGGACTCAGATCTTCAAATACTGATTGCATCAATTTATATTTTGGACAAAGACATGAATAACTTTCCAGACAAAATTTGCAAAATGCCAATGGAAAATGGATGTTTATGATAAATCTACCACAGCACTTCTTTTGAAATATGGAGGTACAAAGTGAATACTTCTTTTAATTTAAGGAGTTAGAAAGGGAATACTTCTTTTGAATCTAAGAGGTAGAGGGTAAGTACATAAAAGGTCAGATTTTTTAAACTTGTGATTTCGTATGAAGCAAATGACACACATGTATAGACATGTTTACACATCAATACGTACAGTCAGTTTGTTATGCCTTGGCATATCAAGAAAAGAAAGTGGAAACCGAATAAAAGTCAACAACAATTTCTATCACCTGTCATGCTCATCAAGTTGAATGAACTCGGACATATGAAATAGACTATTATTAATTTTCATTTCTTTAAAACAATATTTGTTATCATCATTTTCAGGAGTATCTATCACAACTGTTCTTTATTATACAAAAAGAATAATCCCAAACAAGGATTAACAACGGTCAATTAAATTCAAAACATTTCAGCCATGCTCTTAGTGAGTTGCATTAGTGCAGTTGTTAACGGCCAGAAGCACAACACTAGATACGTTATGGTACGCTAGCTTTTGTTAGCAGCCATCAAAATCTTAACCCTTGTTTTGCTTACTGACTTGAGTAACATCAGTGCGGTGATTCTTAAAGAGTGCATCTTTTTAAACACCGTCATTGTTAGCTAATATGTTGGCAACACCATTACAGTCATATTCTTCTAAATATTCAGGCACTGAAGTAAATGTAATGCTATAGCCAGGCAAAGACTGAAGATTAACATGACTGCGATCTAGGTAGGAACAAAATATTCAGTTTCAGAATACATCCATGCACATGCATCTATTAGCACACATAAACACAAAATTTTTGTTTCCTCTTTTTTCTTCAGCGCTGTCTTTCAATCTGTTCTCACTTGGTTCTTTTCTTTATGTTTGCTTTGTTTAATATACCACTAATCTAAGTAGTTGCCATTCTTTTTTTCAAAAGGGCCAGTAACTAGTCTTGTATACTCAACAGTTCTGTAGAACTCGAGGAAGTGTCTGTTTCATGTTATGAAATGTACATCTGGTTACGTGCTGAGGATTCCCGGAGTGTTGAGAACCTGTCAATCAACTTGAGTGAAAAGTAAAAAGTTTGACTGTGTTTTCGACGGGAATCCAAAACTTGCTTTTTTGTTGTAATTTCCTGGTACTTGATACTCTTCAAGTAAAGAGGTGTTTTAATGGTGAATATGTTTTTCAATATGACATTAATATAAACCACATGATGAAGGGGTAAAATGAGTTACTGCATTATCAAAAACGAAGCTGAACGATGTTACGGAATAAGAACATTAGCAAAAGCTTAGATTCCAAACAGTAGCCATCACTTGTGAGATTTTTGGCAATTCTAATTTTCTTTCATGTAAAAGATTAAAGAGAAGCGCGCGCAGAAACGAAACGTTTCCACCCCATTTGGATTAAAGTTTGCTTTACTGTGGACGAGAGGAATGAGCAAGTCATCGTTTTATCATGTCGCAGGGTAAAAGAATTATTCACTCACGTTCGGGCACACAAAGCGATGAGATAATGATTTATATACAAATATTGAGCAAAACATTTCTCCAGAGGTCAGGTCATTTATCAAAAGTAAATTCAGATCAACAAATGCCTGTCTTCAATGAAAGAGAGATGTTTCAGGAAACGGCATATTGAAGTTACCCTAAATAACAAGTTGCCCCCTCCAACCCCCCAAACTAAACAATCAAACAAAACATTCCTTATCCCCGGTGATCAAAGTGTGTTGCTTGATCAATGCTGAACGTTATCTCAAAAAGGTTGGTCCGCGTTGTCCATTCCAAATGAAGTTCTACGGCTGTGATTACAAGCATACTCAATCCATAATGTTGCCATTAGGTCATCACTGGCATTCAACATGAAAGTTGGCGCTATTTGGATTCAGTGTGTTCTTTGACTCGGAGCATGAAATAAATCGGGGTTATGTAAAACTAATTTTCAAAAATTGTATTGGAGAGTTTGTTGCAGAGTAAACGAAAAAAACAACAAAAGAAGAATAATTAGTGCAGCACGTTTAAATAAATAAATAAATATCACCGATGCAGACGTAACAATTATTTAAGATAGTTTACCTATGAACCAGCCGTCATCTCCGGTGGCCTTTTTGACTAGAGCGTCCGCCTCGGATGCGGGAGGTCGCGGGTTCGAACCCCGGCTGAGTCATACCAAAGACTTATAACAAATGATCCTAACAGCTGCCTCGCTATGCGTTCAGCGTTGAGAGGACAGTGTTAGGACTTGTCTGCCTGGTGTCAAGATAATTTGCCTGGGTGGGACATGTCTGCAGCATGATGCTTCAGTGCTGGACATCACTATAAACGGCCACACTGCAGACATGGTGGCGATATGACTTAAACATTGTTAAAGTTACGTTAAAAATCCAAAACACACACACACACACACACAAACACACACACAGATACACACACACTTTAAACTGCCATACTGCAGACATCGTAGCGATATGACAGAAAAATTGTTAAAGCTACGTTCAAAATCCAAATCACACACACATAAACACACACACGTATACACACATGTACTCTCTCTCTCTCTCTCTCTCTCTCTCTCTCTCTCTTTGAACCAGCGAAAACATGTATAGACATATAAATATCATTTTATTATCTTTGATAGAAAATTTTTATGTCTTATTTTTCTACCTTGCACTATGGGCACATTTTTGGGAGATGGGTGGGTGGTGGCATGCGGTTGTGGGTTAATGATGCAAATTTGCTTAAGTTACGAGATATTGTTTTTCGTTTGTATTAAAATGTATGTCTGACAACTTTTAAATCGATGGATAATGGAAATAAAAATGAACTCTTTTATTTAAGTTTATTTCAATGACTGCATCAGTCTTTTTGAAGTTAGTAACATATTTAGTTTATAACTTAGTCATTTATAGGTTTTCAATGTTATCGAAATAATACTTAAAAATGAATTATTCACGTCTAATTTTATTCCAAATATGTAGAAAAACTACTTCTTATATTCAATTCTATCATATTATTCATCAACTTAGTGCTCGTAGCTTTTCTAGCAAATTGAACTGATGATTTAAAATGTAAGCATTTACAGTTCTTAGTTTATATTAAGATAAATAACAAACTATAAAGAGATTATATTTGGAGAATAGGACGATCGTATCTTATTTTTTGGGATTTGTTAGTAGTTAGGAGTCAAGAAAAGCGCGTCCTTAGAAATGTAATAGATTCAAGATCTCAAAATCCTCTTATATCCTGATACACATATCGCAAGTATTACACGATAGCCATTCGAACAGATTGTATAAAAAGATTTAGATGGAATTTTCTTTTTTAATAGGAGATACAATATGGGGATTTACTTTCAATGCAATACATATTTTCTGATTTCCATTAATCTCTAGCATACAAATAATCCCATTTTACTGACCAGTTAGAGTGTTTCAGGAATTGTGTTGTGGGGATATACTCTCTATGAGCTTTTTACAAATGCTGTTGTGTATTGAACAGAGACATGGACTGATCAAAGCGTGAGTTTGCCTTAATCCAATCAAAGACTCCGGGACCATAGAAGCTTTGTATTGTAATTTTCAAAGAACAAGCTTTGATTCTGTACACATCAGATCGCAAGCAAAAAATTAGATAAAAAATAAAAGCAGCGAAGTGTTAAAGAAATAGAGACGAATATGCCGCCTGATTTAGCTGATGAAGAAAGAGCCGAATATTAGAATTGAAAATCTGACAGCATCAAGATTAATGACCTATGAGCCTTATTGGCTACAAAACTTCCAAAGGAATATCTGTTAATTAACTTATTTCTGTCACAAATACACAGTTTGCCGGTTGCACAATGTTGCCCCGGTGTCAGTTTCAGAACTTTTCGCTACACTAAAATTTACTCCACTAATCAGTGACGGAAGGAATCTCCGCTTTTCTCCCAATAGGGAATGAAATCGACAACTGGGCAACTTGAAATTGACAACAACCAATTTTCTTTCCTCCCGAGATGTTGATTAAAGAAAAAGTTGATAGGAGCGAATTCTAGTCAAAATTAAAATAGAAAAGAAATACGCGATGCCTTGAAAAGAGTGCCCAACATTTTTCCTCTTACCTCGCTTGCTCACTGTTGAAAACGCAAATTAAAAAGTCAAAAGAAAATGATTAATGGTCTTTCTATCCTTCATGGAGAAAACTATTGTTTAGTTTTCTTTCGTATAATTCCTTATAATTTTGTGTGATCCTTTGTTTATTGCTGGAGAAAATAGGATTTCTAAACAATGATTTTCAGAAACAAAATGAGAAAGGCACATTCATTCTCTCCTTTCCTCTTAGCGTGGTAACAAAACATAATGTAATTACTATATGTATGTATGTATGTATGTATGTATGTATAAGGCACATTCATTTCTCCTTTCCTCTTAGCGTGGAAACAAAAACATAACGTAATTACTAGAACAAATTTCACTTCTAACAATATTTAGTGGTGAAATTTTGCCCCTAAATTATATATATATATATATATATATATATATATATATATATATATATATATATATATATATATATATATAATTTCTTGTAACATATGCCACCTTCCTAAATACATGTTTGAAAAACTATGTAACAAGCACGAAATATAATTCTAGGATAAACACGCTGACTCTAATTCTCATAGAGTATGATAGATAAAGATAGATAATTATGTAGAATATGGATAATATTATTGATTCTCTGCATAAAGTTATTAAACGGTATGTGTTTTACATTACCATGGACGCATGAAGGTAAATAGGCATTTCTCAAATTATCATACATGGGCATTTATCGGAAGAGTGAAATTATGTATCTGCACGAAAAGAGCATATATATTTACTTATATTTCTTCACACCACATTATCGATCTAAGCATTTTGGGTGGGGTTTGTAATAGTTACAATATATTTACAAAAGATATGTACAGCTCCAATGTCATTTGCCTTGTATGTAAAACCCAAACCTCTGACCCATAATTCAAACCAGGACGTATTTTAGTATTAAATATTTGGAATAGACGGTTAAAGGGTTTTGTTTAGACAACTTATCAAACGATTAAGTCAAATATTCAAACTACAAAGTGTCTCTGGAGAATGCATTTCCTCGACACATATAAAACGAGATTTCAGATGAGAAAACACAACCAAACTATTTAAAACACTACACCAATCACCAAAGTATTTATAACACTATACCAGTTAATCACGAAAATATTTATAACACTATACCAGTCAATCACGAAAATATTTATAACACTATACCAGTCAATCACCAAAATATTTATAACACTATACCAGTGAATCACGAAAATATTTATAACACTATACCAGTCAATCACGAAAATATTTATAACACTATACCAGTGAATCACGAAAATATTTATAACACTATACCAGTCAATCACGAAAATATTTATAACACTATACCAGTCAATCACCAAAATATTTATAACACTATACCAGTCAATCACCAAAATACCAACTTTCATATCCTCTTAAATATCCCTCTCTTCAAAAAACTGCAATTTGAGTTGGGTTTGTTTTTCTTTCAAGTTTATTCAATCTTTCCATATATTCTTTTAGTTCATTTAGAATTTTTGGAAGTTGAAACAGTTTCGGCAAATGCAACCAATTCCTCTGCATATACAGTGCAAATAGCTGATTAAATTCTAATGTAACACCGTTGTCAATTTCAGAAATGTTTGTCTTTAAACCAGAAAAATAAAATACGTGATTAAAAAATCCTTTGCCTCACCCAGCCGGCCAAATAAATATTTATCTCACGAGATTTGGCTTATTCACACAAGCTTTGGCCCTTGCATACATGGATTTCAGTATTTTAAACATTATATCTCTAACATATACTAATTTATGTTAAGTTAGCTACAGTCATAACAAACACTTTCTCATAATAAAAAAGATAAATAAAGCATAAAACATACCTCTTTATTATCAGTATTATCATTATTATTATTATTATTGTTGTTGTTGTTGTTGTTGTTATTGATTAATTAATTAATTAATTAATTAATTAATTAATTAATTAATTAATTAATTAATTAATTAATTAATTAATTTTTAAAGAGTACCAAGGTCGTATGTTGACCAAATCAAAAAATGTTCGTATATATTAATCATTCTGAGCTACTTTCACTGTCTGTGCTGATTCGCAAATACTCTCTATGACAGAATATATATAGTGGTAGTGGGATATAATAATAATAATAATAATAATAATAATAATAATAATAATAATAATGATAATAATAATAGTTATCAATTACCTATTTCTAAGCACATTTTTAATAGTGACTCATTATAATTAACTGGCATTACTCTGGTGCCAAGATAATTAAAGGTTTAGAATAAATTAATTGCAAATGACCTTTTTATTTCCTAAAAATTCCTATCAACTTTTCAAAATGGGCAAGCTTTTGTAGATCTTTCTTCAGAAATTTATGACACTGGAATTTCCTATAATATGACATAAAGCAGTGAAATGTGTAGATAATAGAAGAAATTTGATTTATTTTTTTAACAATTTCAATTTTAGTCTAATTAACCAATTAAATATTTTCATGGTAACATTTATTCTAAATAAATATTTTCATACACAAAGTTAACTTACATGTTTTCATTTTTGTAGCATTAACGCACTTTAAGAGTTTCCCATTACTGTTTGACTTGATCAGGTGGAATAGATTGGTTTAGTTTTCTACTACCCTTAGTTTACTGAGATTGCGTGATCATGTGAAAAAACTATTCCGAATCGTCAAACTGATCACAGTGGGTACAATTCATAAATCTCTGATTAGTGACTAGAACAGATTAATAACTAAATGAAAAGTAATATAAAATTATATTTCTTTTTGAAACGTTGGACATTAAATACTACTATCTCATTAATCAATTTTATAAGGTGTGTGATATTGGTAGCAAACTGAAAAAAGAATACCCATCATTTGGCTCCGTGTTTATTTAATGCGTATTTAGTGAAGAAAAGAGAGAAATAAAAAAAATATGCGATTTTTTCTCTCTCTGTTTTCAGATATGAATAAACCTTCCATACGTGTACTGTTTGTGGACTTCTTTAAGTCCGTCTCAGCAGACATGGTTGGTTGGAAACTTTAAGTCCGTCCCAGCAGACATGGTTGGTTGGAAACTCTAAGTCCGTCCAAGCATATTTGGCTGATTGGAAACTTTAGAGATGACGCCTCAGAAATAGGTCTACAGTACCTATAGGCTTTGTATTTTATTTAATGGATGTAAAACCTTTCAATTTTGAAATAAAGTCTTATTTTTGAAGTTAATTTAATTGGTCCAGATTATTCATCCTGGTTAATTTTTTGTTTTGCGTTGAATTTGAAATTGAACTCTGCTTTGCATTTTCTTTTCAAATTTGTAAAATGTATAATTTCTGTTGAGATTGATTTGTTGCTTACATTTTCTTGCATCTAAGTCCCTTTGCTAGGGTTTCTAGGTCAGTACTCCCTTCACTTCTTGTATTTCCCTTTGGTCTGGTTTTCTAGCCTTTCCTCCATAGATCAGCTGCTAATCCTGGAGTGAATAACCCATAGAGGTCTAAAACTTTAGCAAACTTACATTTTAACTTATTTCACATATTCCCAAATATTTTCCTGTTACAACAACGATTCTATGAAGATATATGCGTAATGAAATATTACAGGGCCAGCTGTGAAGATTAGAGTGTTTGAAACAAATCATTCCGTTAGAGAATACGAATTAAATGATACTGGTTTCAAAAAATATAATTATCCTGTATGCATTTCTTAAATGGTTTCAATACAGAATTTTAGCACTGCAACTATATAGCTAGTTAAAAACACAGCAGTAAGAACAACAACATACACTTTTGTAGAGAATAAGAGTGTGTATGTTTGATTTATCTTCTCTTCATTATATTAAGTAATCAAATAATTTTTTGCTTGTTTTAATGGTGGGTTGAATTTTTTTATACCTTAATAATTGTCGGACCCTTACAAGTCCTATTTTGAGTAATTTCGTTTCAAGGAACTATTTTATAGAAGTGACCCATGATTGCGACAGATCTTGTCAGATTTCCATATTTCACTAAAACTCCTGATAAGATAAGTCAAGAGGAAAGCGGACAATTACTTTTTTTTTCCTGCAATCTTTGCTCCGTTTCATCTTGATAACGGCTGGCGCAGAACCGCGTCCTATTCAAAGCCCCCCAAATTCTCGGCCAATCAAATCCCCGCCACGGCGGGCGCCATTGTACTTTTAAGTTTCTAGTTTTCTTTGGAAGTGATAAATGACTTTTGGGGCAAGGATTTCTTGGAATGTAATTTGTCATCCACGGAAAAATTCGACAGCTTCAACAAGATGGTTGGTTTGGATTTAAAAATGAAACAATAGGATTAGAGTAGACTGAATTTGAAATCGTCCTATCTCATTATTTTGAAACATGACATGCATCAACGTCTAAAAGACAGATCTGTGCTTAATTTCTATTCCACATCTGCTAATTTTACACATTATACAATGATTTAAATATCATGGTCTAAGAACGTAGAGCAGTATTAACAAACATTATGTTAACATCACATGTGGAAATGGTTCTTTTGGAAGAGGTTCGTGTCAAAGAGAGATGAAGTGTAAAGAAAAACAGAATAACTGAGCAATACATGATTTTGCACAACAAACTATCTGGAATCATGGAATAAAAATGGGATAGACATGGTTTCTCGATTTTACAATCTACATTCTTAGCATTTAGATGTTACGCAAAGTTGTTTATCGAAAAAAGTACATGAAAATAAAGAATGTACAGCCTCTATAATGTCTTCCCTTATGAAACTAATATAAAATATATATTGCAATATGCATTTATACATATATAAAATATAAGAAGTCGCTAACAAATTCCGTCCACTGAAATGTTCTATCGTTAACTGTTTGCATTTCCTGTGATATCTGTGGTGATTAATTTCCCTTCAGTTATTTGCATTCATTCAATATTATCGTTTGTTTTGATATCAGTTATGAATTCTTACATGTATTTTTATATACAATACTGACGATACACACATTTTCAGTCTACAGTTTATTCAATTTAGTAAATTTGTAAGCGACTTTTATATATTTTTCAAAATTATACATTCTTAAATGAGTTTTTTATATATAAATATTTTGCAAAACATTATCTGTAGTTTTTACAAAATCTGTATTAAAATTGTAGGCCCGTTAGTATTCGTTTACACATACCGTTATTTTCAAAATAAATAACCCTGCTAGACAGTCATTAGTTAAAATAGCAAAATACATCGGGTGAATGCAAAGTTTCATTTATTTGGCAATTTGCATCATTATAAACTTAACCTTGTTGTTGTCGTGTCACTGTCATTGCCTTCCCAGTTTCAAATACGTCTACACAGAATATACCGTCATCTTCTTCATAGATTTGGCGTACTTTGATAACAATGCAAAAAAAATTAATATATATTTAATAATAATAATAATAATAATAATAATAATAATAGTTTGTTGCTTGTTTGGCTAATCAAAATGAAAGAAGTGCCTCAGTTTAAAACTTTCAGAACCCTGTTGCATTGTTCATATGTGTCTGAAAGTAACCCTAATTTTTCTTACTAACTTTAATTGTAAATTCACCAAACACTCCTTTTTGACCAGAAAGAAAACGTCCTGATTGTTTTTCTTAATGAAAAAGGTATTGAGGAATAGTGTGTTTTTCTTAATGAAAAAGGAATTGAGGAATACTGTGTTTTTGTTAATGAAAAAGGAATTGAGGAATACTGTTTTTGTTAATGAAAAATGAATTGAGGAATACTGTGTTTTTGTTAATTAAAAAGGAATTGAGGAATACTGTGTTTTTCGTTGAGTTTCCTAATAGAAAGCTATAGCTTAACCTTTATACACATATAACATGCACATACGTGTATTAAAATATGTGTATATTAGATTGTGTAAACTCAAGTGTAGATTCTCTCTAACTTCCAGATTTTTATATCAAATGTATAACTGAGCATTAACGTAATTGTTAATTAGTCTAATAGTCCACCTATATTTTATAACTAACCGATGGTAGTCTTTTTGGAAGATGATTCTCGAACAAAGGGCGTGTTTACATACGAGATTCGTGTTGATAGATGGTTAATAATTAATCTTTGATTTCGTCATTACAAAATGCCAGAGCGAGAACGCACCACTCATGATAAAAAAAATTCAGCATTTCTTCCTAGCACGCATCGAGGAAATGTTATTGATTTGCAGTCTGGCACTGCAAATATTGTAGTAAAGATATTTGTCATTAATATCAAGGAATTAGCAACATACTGTATGCTTTTCGTGCCGGCAAGAGGAGAGTCTTTTGCAACCCGGCTAGAGTGGTTTCACAATAAGAAGGAATGAACAATTATTTCGTTTCTGATTGGCTAATACATTTCCACAAATATCTATATTTTCTCAATACAAAGTATTAAATGTTGTTCTCTAGTATTCTTTCAAAACATGACAGGCACATAGTTCTCACCTCTCAAAGGTAATTGAAAGGCTGTGTTTGATATAGATCCAAGGGCTATTAAATATACATGATTTATTCCAAATTTTCCTGCGCAACCGGCGAGTGGTCCGTAACCTTATTAGTACATTAAAAGTGCCGCACTACAATAGATGATTGACAGGTAAATATTAGCTTAAAATACGTCCTTAAAATCACAGGTTTCAAGCCGATAAAATCACAAATGGCTACTTCGTAACTGGTCCCGAAAATGGAATAAGTATAGAGGGCGAGACTAAGTGTGTTTTCACAGTCCAGAGGGGGTGTTGTCAGTTACAGAGATAAACACCTTATAAAAACACCACTACTCCATCAGTGGATCGGTTGAAGTACATACTGGAAGCGCAAGCAGCAACATCAAAGGATAAAGGACAGGTGTAAATTTCAGGTGTGAAAGAATCAGAATTTAACGTTAAAGCAGAATACATTAATACAAGATCAAGGAGTTAAGCCTTCTTTTACTCAAAGCCACACTTACATAAAAATCAGCTGTATCATTGTACAATTTAAATTTTCAAAAATATATGTTGAACATTCGGTCGATTAATCGATTTGTGTGTGTGTGTGTGTGTGTGTGTGAGAGAGAGAGAGAGAGAGAGAGAGAGAGAGGGAGGGAGAAGGGGGTAAATTAAAAACATGTATATAATATGTTTATAATAATAATAATAATAATAATAATAACAATAATTATACTAGCAGTAGTAGTATTGAATAATACAAATTTGGATATGTCAAAATATCAATGTTTCACAGCAAGACATTGAATATCATGGAAAATATATTACATGAAGTTTGTAAATAAAAATATTCAGGATGTTGTTTTATAGATTTCTTGCACTTTAACTACGTTAGTATGTGTATACTGGTTTTATCGTTTTAATGTTTGCCAGATTGTAAGTTGTTACGTGTGTTACACCGCATATAACAAATTGAAATGTAGTTTGGGTTTTTGTAATAATAATAATAATAATAATAATAACGTAATAGTTTTCTATTATCTTTTAGAAATAAAAAGAAGTCAAATTATTTTGCATTCTCGTTATCTTGCAGACTGAACATAATGTCAGTTTGATGGCACGTAGGCATTCGTTGCTTGTTGTCCAGACGTTATTGATCGTATATAAATAGTTCACCAATAGGAGAAGCTCTCTCAATAACAGCGAATAATGTGAAATTTTCCACATAATGATAGCAATAAAATTAGGTTTTGTAACCACCTTAAAACAAAGATTTTCACCATCAATATGTGATCTATCTGCTCCCATCAGCAACAAAACGTCCATTAAGTTCATTAACCTAGCGGCTTTTGAACAGAACTATGAATCAAATGATATATAGAAAATAAATTACCTTTACCGCCTCAGGACGAATCGGCTCCCTTGTTGTCTTACGAATGCAGGAAGCCAATTCCGATTGAAATATGTAGCTGAGCAGGAACGTATGACAGGTCACGTGATATCTCTTGGATGTCCAGATTTAAAACTAATGACGATACGTATAAGTGGTACTTGTACCTGTTTCATTGCTAATAAAGTTATTTATTTATTTATTTCAAGAAAATAAAAATAAATATTTACACAATTACCTATAATCATTGATGTAGCTGTGGATCACAAAGGTCAGAATAATCTTATTAACGCAGTCTGTGACAAGACGTTTGTAGCTGTAAAGAAACGAAAAATAAATACTATTTACTTTGTTAAATTAATATGCTTTATAAAATGTCAAAAATTAAAATATTTATGAAAAATATACCCACAGTTTATATATGGTGACAAATCTTAAACTCTTGTACCCATTTATATAATATGGTCAAAGTAAAAAATTAACATAAAATAAAAACAAAATCAATGACAGCTATCATAAGGTGGATCAGACAAATAAAAAATGACCAAAATATATTTGTATGAAGTCAGACTTATGTCGCATTCAACATTCTTTTATTTACAGTGATACAGAAGCTGAGAGAGAGAGAGTGAGAGAGACAGACAGACAGACATACAGACAGACAGATATTTCGGACAGACACGACAAAATAGGGTGAAACGGTAATATAAATAACTATTCTGAGTTTACTTTAAAACATACTTTTTGAATATAAATTCTATAAATATACATCATCTCTATATATGCACTTAATCTCTATATATGAATTTAATCTTTGTAAATGTACTTAATACATATACATGTACTTAATCGCTATAAATTTACTTAATCTTTAAACATGTACACTCTCTAGACACGTATTTAATGTCTATACATGTACTTAATCTATATAAGTGTACTTAATCTCTATAAGAGTACTTATCACTTTAAATGTACTTAACATCTATATATGTACATAATCTCTATATTTAATGTATATACGTGCACTTAATCTCTATAAATGTACTTTTCACTTTAAATGTATTTAATCTTTATACATGTACATAATCTTTGGAAATGTACTTAACATCTATACGTTTACTTAATCTCTATAAACGTACTTAATCTCTATAAATCTATTTAATATATATACATGTACTTAATCTCTATAAGTGTACTTATTCACTTTAAATGTATTTAATCTCTATACATGTACTGAATCTTTATAAATGTACTTAACATCTACACATGTACTTAATCTATATACATTTACTTAATCTCTATACATATACTTAATGTCTCTAAACATACTTAATTTTTATAAATATACTTAATCTCTATACATGCACTTAATCTCTCTTAAATATACTTATTCTCTATAAATGTATATATACATGTACTTAACTTCTATATATTTACTCAATCTGCATCAAAGTACTTAAACTTTAAACATGTACTTAATGTCTTTACGTGTACTTAATGTCTTTACGTGTACTTAATATCTTTACGTGTACTTAATCACTTTACATGTACTTAATGTCTTTACGTGTACTTAATGTCTTTACGTGTACTTAATGTCTTTACGTGTACTTAATCACTTTACGTGTACTTAATGTCTTTACGTGTACTTAATGTCTTTACGTGTACTTAATGTCTTTACGTGTACTTAATCTCTATAATTGTACTTAATCACTTTAAATGTACATACTCTATATACATGTACTTAATCTTTGTAGCTTCTATAAATGTTCTTTATCTCTATACATGTATTTAATATCTCTACATCTTTTTAATCCAATCAGTACACTCACATTTTGTGTTGTTAGCAACTCATACAATTCGTAGATAGAGGAGTTTGGCGGCTTGTCTGTAAATATGTATACATAATCTTGATCAGTCAAATTTTCATATTAAAATAAATGTAAATAAACAATCAATCAATTGCTTTCTTCATCGTAAGACAGCTATTATGTTCATATAAATATTTTTTGAAGAGCTCTAAATTACTTGAAATGAGTATAGGACAAACATATGTCTGTCTGGTAATGGGACAGTCATTACTCAATTAATGAGAGGGCGCTAGTTGAAGATTCTTACTGATACATCAATCATACCATTAAAAAACATGACAGTTATCATTGATATAATTCTGGTTTTTCTTGTGCAGATGCAAACATATACTGGACGATGGCAGAAAAGGAGGTAAATTAATATGGATAAAGTGAGCATGTTGTGAAATATTTCTCAGTTGACATCTTGTACATAATATAACTTTTCGGGGCATTATGTAATATTTTTATTTTCTTACCGAAACATTTTCATTTGTATTGACGCCACAGGAACAGATAAATATATTTGTTTTGTTTTTCCTTTAATTCATCTTAACTTAATATTATTTTCCGTTTAGAACTTTGTGTGGCTATCTCTGTTTACCCTGTATGTTTGCTTTTCTCAGGAAAGTGAATGTTTTGATTTATTTGCTTGTTTCTCAATGGAAATCTTGTACTTTGATGAATTGCAAACGTGGAGTTTATCTTTCATTTTCCTTCAAGATCGTCTTCTATAGATTTTTAATACGTTGGTTTGGTCTGATAGACACGTGACTTGCTTTTATTATACTGCGCATTCTATTTTACTCTGAATAATACAGTTTTAGAATAATACATTTTCGCAAAAGAAGTAAACGAATCATAGAGTTGCCGACATAAACAGGTCGCTTTTATCTCGTCCAATACAGGTATACTAATCGCAATTTTGCAAACAAAATTATAATTTCTGTTAAAGAGTCTACATCATCGAATTTGCGCCAGCAAGAACCTTGCTATCGTTAAATAAACTGGAAGTCCAAATATCCACCTATGAGACAAACTGGTAGCTGAACTAAATATAGTGAGACAAAATGGTATCCAAAGTTCAACCAAATAAGACAAACTGGTAGCCCATTTATCCATATATCCACCTATGGTAGCCCAATTCCTCCCAATGAGACAAACTGGTAGCCAAAGTTCCACTTGATTCTAATTTGGAATTGATTCGATTTAATTTCTGTTAATTTTGATACTTACTATAACTAATATATATATATATATATATATATATATATATATATATATATATATATATATATATATATATATATATATATATATATATATATATATATATATATATATATATATATATATATATTTCTTCATTATTTTCTGTGTTCCTATGGTAATGAATCTGACGCGGTAGGATTTTGCTCAATGTTTTATGATATAAACACACGCAGCACTGATATACATAATTTGCATTTGAATGTATACACACATAAACACACAACATTTTGCGATAAAAACTAAAATGCTATGAACTACCATGAATCTGTAAGTCTGTAGTAAAGAATTCGCTTCTTAATTGAAAGCTGTACGGTTGTTACAATTCCATCACAAATTAATGATTAAGAAAAGTAAAATCTCTATACAACTATAGCACCAAATTTTGAACCATTATTTAGTAAATACACCATAATTATAAACCAATGGGACTATTTTAATAAATGCACCAAAGTCTGACTCATTATGGTGATATTTGACAAAAATATTTGAAAAAAAAATAAACCAAATTATGAACCATTAGGGCTATTTTACTAAATACACTAAATTCTGAATCATTATGCTTTATTTTAGTAAATAAACCAAATTATGAACCATTGCTACGCAATTTTATTAAATATACCTTATATCTGTGGAGAAAATGTAGCAGACTTCGATCTATTTTACTCAGTTTATAAATACTTATCGTGTACTACTTCTGCTTATTATAATTATTTCACACTTTCTATTTTTTTTATAGAATTTCTTACACAACAAAACACAGATTTTAAAAGGTAACTGAAAATCGAGAAGAAATTTCTAACTTCACTTATTTCTATGCAAGAATTTGATGAAAGCTAATAAATAACTTCATTCTTTCTGTAAATCTGTTTTGTCGAAGTTTGTACAGTAGAGAGATTGTAATATATTTCTCCATTTTCTACTTTGAAATAATTAATAAGGAAGACACGCTCCAGCTAAATTTGAAATAATTGATAAGGAAGACACGTTCCAGCTAAATTTGATTCTAAAGAAAAACTTATCTGAAGCAAAATAATAACTTGAATTTTCCATTAAAAATATATTTATTTAAAACGATTTTAGAAATTGAGAAAATTATATAGAATTGTATCATTAATTTAATTTTGAACGAATAAATGATTATGGCAAACTGATAATTTCATTTTTCTTCATTCCACACATATTTTCTCATGATTATCCTACAACGAAATGATGTAAATGGTACTAGCAGAGAACATTTCATCTATGGTTTAAACATTAAGAAATATGTTTGAAAACAAGCTGTAACTAACTACTGTTTTAAGATGGGAAGAGGAGCAATCACGGGACGCGCTAGAGATATTTGTTTCTTGTATTATGAAAGGATTCAGTCCAGAAGTTCGAACATGACACCCCACCCTCCATATGACCCCCCACCCATCCATCTATTACATATCCTCAGTAGAATAATTACTGTCGAGAACTGAAGAAGAAAATTGATTCCTACCAATACATCATTCCATATATTTAGAAGTTATTGTGTAATTGGTGATGATGTGAATGCTGGAAACATACTCCCTACAGGTTCGCACAAAAGTTTCGGCGTTCTTCTTAGTCATTATTTACATCCCTTCGTCTTTCTGTTCAAGATTAATGGTCAAGTTCCTGCTGAATTTCTGGTAAAAGCCAGACACTTTGTCGATAAGTCAAAATTGATCACACATGTGAAACGTAAGTACAGATATTGCATTCGCCTCTATCTTCGGTCAATTTAAGAATACCTTGATATCGTGTTGGTTAGACGAAGGAGAAACCATTGGCGTTCTTTCCCAGTATTAATTTTATTAGATTGTCGTAAAACTATTTGGTACTGGCATGAAGAGAGAGAGAGAGAGAGAGAGAGAGAGAGAGAGAGAGAGAGAGAGAGACTTCACTGGTCAGTCACTCTCGAGCTGGAAGTTTCAGAGGTGATATAAATAAATAAGACATTAAATATTTTCATAACATCGACATTGACACAGAAGTAGTTTGACAGAATAGGATTTAAAACAATATAAAACCAAAAAATATTCGACGCTTCCAATTTGGGAATATAATATTCAGTTGTATAAAAGATTTAAAATCTACCTTCTAATTTTTAGAGTTGTTATGGCTAAGGTTTCCAGAGAAATCTAAGATAATGTGTCTCAAACCTATTTACAGGGAAGTAAAATATTGAGTTTAATAATAATAATAATAATAATAATAATAATAATAATAATAATAATAATAATAATAATAATAATAATAATAATTTCTGAAAGAGATAATATGTGGGATGCATGTATATTTTATACTACTACTAATTTGAAATAAATAATTAGTGAGACGGATGTATATTTTGCACTTATACTAATTTCTGAAATAGACAATGTGTGAGACTGATTTATATTTTAGGTTACATTGGTGTGCATCAAAAATAGTTCTACCTAATTCTCATAAGGTCAAAATTATGGATTGTAATATTTGGTCATTTTATAATATTGACGTAGACGTATTTCTTTCTTCGTGTTTTCTTTGATTCATTTTTCTTGAATTAATTTATTTATTATTTCATTTATTTCTTCCTTATTTCCTTTTTCCATTCAAGCTTTATTGTGCTTCAATTATTTGAAAATGACACGACTTTTATTTTTGTAGGGCAACATATGTATCTAACGCAATGAAAGCTTAAGAACGATTCAAAAGAAAAGCAAACGCTTTGCAAGCACTTTAAACATGTAGAATTTTGAAATAGGCAAACAATACGGTTCATAGTATAAAGCCTTATGAATACTGCATAAATGTTGCCAGAAAAGCTCCCAAATATGTTGTTAACAACATATGATGTGTAAATTTGAAATCATTTGCAATATGATTTTAAATAGTAAGTACAATGCTACTGATTATTTCAGCTTGAATTTATATGTAACATTAGCCATATAAATATCCTTTCTCAAATCTATGTTCTTCAATTATCCATGTTTTTCATATCTAGACTTTACATCGGGAGGAATAAGAAAATTCCGTTTCAGTGTGCTTGGCAAAATTATTTCAAGCGAGATTTCAACTCAAAATATAGTCATGATATCAATGTGTAAAATTATGTATGATATATAATTTTGATATAACATCTTAATCGTGCATACTTACTTGAATAATTTCAAAGTCGAAATATCATTAGAACTTTTGCATGTATGTCAGTTAATATTTTGCATAGACGCCATTCCATTCCAATGGTAAACATATTTTTCCACGGGAAACGACTCTGACAACAACTGATAATTGTAAATTAGCAGTTGGAATACAACTCTTCCGTTTGGGTACGATTTGAAAATAACATCCGACATTCAGAACTGTTTATAGGAAAGAAAAGCTTAGCATACCTATTGCTCTGGAAACAAGTAGGGCCAGTCCTTTTTATAGAATGAATCATTACTTCCGTCAAACATTTGGCATCGATTTTATATAAATCACTGCGCTCTATCCAGGTCTCGGGTTTGCGGGAATGAACGGTATATACTCTAAATGATGAAGAAGTTGTGGAAAACCGGTGTTTGTATATTCGAAACGTCATTTTAATTTGACCGTAGAGAACATTTTGGGGAATAGATATGTAACCGCTTATTGTTAAACACTACCTGTATCTATAAAACATTATCATTCAAGGCATGTCTCATATCAGCGTTTTGCATTTGTCTGCAGTTTTATTTACATTTACTTTTGCGGATACAATTTGCAATTGTCACTTTTTAAACTGGATTCCACAGTGGGAGGTACCACTTTAAATCTGACTTTACATTTTTGAAGCAAAACACACTCTGTGCCAACAACTTGAAGAAAGTTTGATCATGGAAAAATGCATGGCAATCAATTATGACAAAGAACATCTTTAATATAAACTTCTATCTCCTCATGCCAGCTATGGATTTTTGACACTGATTAACCAAGTTCTGATAGCTTGAACAATCGGCATAAAATATTCTAGAAACCATTTTTATAAAATCTCGATCGGAATCTTACTATTATTATTATTATTATTATTATTATTATTATCATTATTATTATTATTATTATTATTATTATTATTATTATTATTATCTCGAATAAATAATGCAAATATAACACAGCAAAACACACGTTCCTTATTTATTTCCATTTCAATTTCCGTTCTTTCTTTGTTTCTTTTTCCTTACCATGTGGAGACATCGGTCTTTACATACAAGAAACATAACATAAATTAGCAATTAAAATATATATTTGTCGTAACTCATCATTTTAAGCTGTCCACATAGAAGACAATACAAATGAATTTTAATTGTCTTTAATTATTTCAATATGTATAAAAGCAAGGAATATTTGAAGGGCGATTACAACCCCGATACCCACGTTACAGACTGTTTCTCTCCTCACTTCCTTTGGGTGTGGGCGAACAGTATGAATATCTACAATTTCGAATCTTTGTTCGTTCCTCTCTGTCTGTCTGTCTGTCTGTCTCTCTCTCTCTCTCACGTCTTTGCACGTGTGGATCTTGACTGTGTCTCAAATAGATCATAAAGCAGTCAGTTAAAATAAAAGTATATTACAAGTTAATGAATATCTTTTAGTCATTTAAGGAACTAACAATATTGTTGTGTAAATTACACCCGTATGCTGTTTCAGGTACATACACATATACAGACACGTACACATGTGTGCGTGTACGCGTGCACGTGTGCATATATGTAAGTATTCAAGAATGTGTTCCAAAGGGAACTCAAACATGAGAACAAAACTGCAGGAACAAACACATATTGCATAAATGCATTTCCATGTTTGAATAAATGACAAAATCGTCATTAAATCACCGATCCAACGAATAAATGAAAGCAAGATTGTTCTTTTATAGCGACAATCCGAACAGGCTTTCCTTCTCTTCACTTTTGTGTTTAGATCGCCGGTTCAATATTGTTTATCACGAATTCCTACCGACCATTGATTGAATTTCGGCTGAGATCATGTCTATTTCATAGCAAGCGTCTGTGTATTTTGACAAAATAATTGATGATTTTGCCCAGCACGGCCTTTGATGTGAAATTCTTGTCGGTCAAACGACCAAGACATGTTTCTATAATCACGTTAGCTGAGTAGGGATGAGTTGGTACAGTATTTATGTCTAGAACGTACATGATAACGTTCAATGCTGAAAACGTGCACCGTAAGAAAGCATATTTGAGCTTGAAAATTTCTGTAATTCATTCAAAAGTTACTATGTTTCAAACCGTATTAACACACACACACACACACATACACACACATATATACACACACACGTATATATATATATATATATATATATATATATATATATATATATATATATATATATATATATATATATATATATATATATATATATATATATATATATATATATATATATATATACACACACACACACACACACACCATACATAATGGAAAGTGATATATCTGGATTCTATAGAAGAATGCTTGAAAATAGAAGGCATAATTAATATCTAATACAAATAATACTATCATGCACGTTAGAGAAATTTTAATTGATACTCTACGGAGATTCGAACCCAGGTTCGCGGGTAAACAGCACCCATCGCTTTGTCTGCACACACGAGCCCATATTCCCTCACGACTAAGCATACATCACCAAAAAATGATGTGTAGCAGATATACTCGCATAGAATATATATATATATATATATATATATATATATATATATATATATATATATATATATATATATATATATATATATATATATATATATATATATATATATATATATATATATATATATATATATATATATATATATATATATATATATATATATATATATATATATATATATATATATATATATATATATATATATATATATATATATATATATATATAACGTGACTTTATATCATGCAATATATTGTGACCTGTGTAAAACATGTCCATTTCTTTCCAAAGACACTCCTATATGGTTCTATATAAATATCTCTAAATTTGTTTCGTAGCAGGGCAAAATCGCGGACATTGTTAGATAATTAAAAAACCCGGCGGACGGAGATTTAAGGACCACAAAGAAGGACGTGGCCGGGAAAAAATAGGACCTATGGTAACCCTAACTTCAGGGTTTTTTAAAAACATTTATAATTCATATTAAAATCATATAAACCAATGCACACTAATAGTAAAATTGTAAAAGAAACACAGAGTATTTAGAATTATAGCTGTGATGTCATCCAGTCTGATGCCGAATTATTTGGTAGTTTATCCGCATATCTCCTTCACCTTCGATGAGAAACACAATGAAGGGTTTTGGATAAATTGGTTTTATGAGGTTAAGAGCAAAATTACTTTCCTGGGATTAATTAAACATAATACATACATTGTTGATATTGACATTTTGACCGAAAGATAGATAACATCCAGCTTACTAGAATGTGCACACCTAACGGGAACACGTTCTTACCTATATGCTAAAATCACAGATCTCCTTGCAAAGTAGTGACAAGAAAAATACTATAAAATAAAACACATGTCAATACACTTATATAATGGCAATTTCTGCATTCTTTTTAAAAGCTGTCATGGAAACCGATATTCTCGATTAAGAAATGTTCCAAATTTGTAGCGGCCGAACAAAGTAGAACAAACTAAAATAAGACGAAACGAAATAAGATAAGACAATACATGCATGAAGTATGCAATCAAATAGAATTACATATAAAAGAAAAGTTTTGATGATGGTCTACATTATATTGCCATCATTGTCCAACGATGTCTTTTTTTAAATATTGTATATACGGTTGAAGGCCTTTGTGTCAGGAAGTTTATTGGCTTGTTTCTGAAGTTTAACCCCTTATTTAGTTGACCTACATTAACGTACATGTTCCGGTTGGTGATATCATTCGGTTTACTCCAACCTTATCGACAGAATTATTATTTTCGTAGGTCATATCAGTACACGTGAGCACAGAGATCAAAGGATATGGGCAGTCTATAAAGAGCTTCAAATAGCAAGCTTAGTGGTGTGATCAAAATTTCAGAAACAACAAAGAAATATACTCCCCTTTTCAGACGTTAGAGTGCCGTACGGGCAACCGAAATGGTGTCGGTTCGAATTCTACCATCGGATAAGCCAGGTCCGTGGTGTGTCCTTGAGCATGGCTCTTTACTCCCATTGTCTCGGCCCGAAATGACTTAACTGTGCTGTTGTGCCTTAAAAGATCATATGAATAAATTATCCCAGGGAATTAATGAATAAAGAACTTGTGACAAAATTATGAGAAAACAAAAGAAGAAGAATCAAGAGCTATTCTTAAAAATGTTGTCATAAACAAGACTGTTACAATTTTGGACGGTTATATTTAATATTTTTTTTGCAACAATTGTATTAAACAATGTTTGCTTTTAAAAACAAAAGGCTGTGATTTTCACGATGCTATTTATCATCGAAGTTACAAGAGTTATAGCAATAAGTACATTCTTGATTTGAACTTAAAGAATTTTACCCCTTTTTTGCCTTTATCTTTGTTTTGTATGCATTTGTTCGTGTCATAGTTTTTTAAACACATTTGTACGCCTTGGGAATTTTGATATGGTGTTGGCTAACTAGGAAGACACAAACAACGTATTCAGTGGTTTAAGTTGTGGACTAAAGACCGAATGGCTGCGGTCTAAAATTTCAGCATCACATCAACCCAGGTCGACTGTTTCAGTTTCATCTCTTTCTTAGTTGTATTGAAATTCCGATCGTGTGCTTTAAAACTACAGTTTGTAAACGCTAAGTTAAAAATTGTGTACATCTCATATATTGTTAAAAAAAGAAAGAACAATTAATGACTGTTTTAATAGATAAACTGTGAACAATGTAGCATGCTGTATGCAAAATAAAAAAAAAATAAGGAAATATATATCAGGTTTGCCTTGGCAACAGATATAATGATGTGAAGAACATTTTCATGTTTTGTAGGGCTCTTCGAATAATTGAAGATTGGAGAAACCGAACACAAAATGTAGTCAGGTCTAAACGACACTTTACAGCTTGAAGGGTGAGACGGTTATTAGTGTATCATTGTTCGCATACAGACGATTTAACAAAATATCTCAAATTTTGTCCGCAGATAAGAAATATATCCACATTTACAAGAAACAATAAAGAAATAGAACATGACATAAAATCAACCTACCTCTCACTTCTACAGTAATATTCCCATTTTTGTGTCATTATCAGTTGTGATAAACATTTTCACTCACGGGTAAGGTGAAAGGCATATTTTTATTTCTGTAATATCGATCTTGGAACAAATCCCAAGTTAGGAGTGCCCGTCCTTACATTCGTCACTGATACTACAACTTGTTCTTGCGCGGACAAATCTTGTGTGTGTCGAGTCTGCTGATTTATGGAACATTCAGTTAACTGAAAATTTAATTTTATATTTGTATAATGTATTCCCCATGTAGAGGGAACACATTAAAGTTTAACCATTTACCAAATTCATTATTGTTTAAATTTTCTAGGAATTTTATGTCTTTTCTTCACAGTAATCATTTGTCTAGTATGTCTTATAGTTTGTTGGAGGTTTCCTAAATAATAATAGAGTTAAAGAAAATAAAATTAGAAGAAATACGAACAAAAACAAAAACAAAATAAACAATTATCAAGCGTATCAACGATAAGCAAACTAGCAACGAAATAAGAAAATTATTTTATTTACATCTCTTTACAAAGAGATACTATTTTGAAAGAAAATAAGCATTCTAATTCTTCAGAAGGCTTTAGATTAGATTTTACTGTGATCTATTCAGCTGCAAAGTATGAAAATTTGTTTACTGAATTTTATATTTTTAAAGACTTTTGAGAAAAAGGCCTCATCACAACAGCTTGAACTCAGATAGGATATGAACCTGAATGGAGATCGTTGTTTGAGAATCTTATGCAGGAGAAAAATGGCAATGATGAAAATAATGCAGTATATTTATATACTTTCATTTTACAATAATATAATCCACAATGTTCTTGTCACTAAAGTTCCAAATTAATGTTCCTTTCCAAGAACGATATTGAGCACGTTGTAATTCCAGTGAATAATAATTTTAATAAATTAATCCACCGAAATAAAAAACAGAATAAAAAAAGGACTATTCTACTCAGATTTTAAGGCAATGTTGATTCGATTGTTATTACAATCGCTCGACGAGTTTCTCGAAATGATATTGCATTTATATCCTATCACAGCATCATAATATTTGTATAACAAACCTTCAAAAAAGAAGAAGTTTATACTGTTGGTATTGGTAACTAAGAGAGAGAGAGAGAGAGAGAGAGAGAGAGAGAGAGAGACTGATTGATTCAATAATTCATGTCAGCCACGAATGAATTCTATCAATTTCCCTTCACTCGACAATGTTTATGTTTGTTTGAATTTCTTAAAGATGGATATGATAATGTTAACGGTGAGCGCGTTTGTAAACAAAATTTACTGTACTTTTCGTAATCTACCTGATTTATAACTGCAATTTGAAACAACCAACTGCGATTGCTATTTATTATCGAATCTTCTATGCTAGACAAAGTATTAACCACATAGACTCTCTCTGGAGTATAATGTCTTCGAAAATGTGAAAATTACTGACAGCAATTGACACCTAAAAAGCACGTTAACACCATTGTGGAATAAATCCAGTATAGAGAAACCCCAACGGCGATGTCACTGGGGACAAATTGGAGGAATCACTGTGAGTTAATGTCCGTATTAAGCATAGTTCATCAGTGAAGTGCATTTATGTTCAGAAGATGGACTTCAGGCCATATTCAGTTCTTCTTTTACAGAAGTCAACAGGTAAAGGTGCAAATAAATAAATAAATAAATAAATAAATAAATAAATACAAATTAAAGCACAGAATATCATATCTTCATTTGTTATGTGCCTTTCGTCTTTCGTGACGTTGCGGATAATGTGTATACATGTATTACAGTCCCTTGGAAATGGATACACAATATTTACATTAGCAGATGCTGTGGATTTCCTGTCATGCGATTTCGTCCTCATTTGAATTGGAATGTATAATTATTGCTTTGAATCAACATGTCATATGGTTTGTGATTATATTATAGCTGATTGTGTTTATGGACTTTTTAAAAAAAACTATGATTCCAAAATCACTTAACTTAAATACTGAATGCTTAGAGATGATTTTGTAGATTATATATGTCAACAAATATACAGTTTCATAATGTCCATTATGCTGGTGTTTCATTTATTTTCCTTGCATACATTTGCCGAAGCCATGTTTATACATTGAAGTAAAATCTAATCGTTGCGGAATACATCCAAAATACAGACATTTCCTGATTATTTCACCAAATGTATATTATACTGCAAAGAACATGCTAGTTATATATGTTGTCGTGTATATTTAATCTGTATTATTTGTATTTGTACTTGACCGTGTCCAAAGTTAAGTTTATAGTGTACCCGAACAGTACATTTATTTTATAAACAGCATAAAACAAAGACAAAAGTTTCTTTTTGAGTGTGGATTAAATATTCAGATCATTGTTAATGTAAATATGTTTACCTGAATTTGAGTTAACATAGTCTTGATTCTGATTTTAGAATCCTCAGAATGGACAATTCCATTAAGTGAGAGAGTATGTCTAGAAAATGGTAAGTGCCAAGCGTCAAGTAGAGAGGTGTATAATCTTGTTTATCTAAACATTACTCATTCTTGCCTTAATATCGGAAGCAGAATTATTCTTACTGTAGTATTCAGTTTTTGATATGGGTGGATTAATTTATTCAAATTATTATTCACTGAAATTACAGTTATCAGTACTGTTCGTGGACTGGAACACTAGTTAGGAACTATAATGTAAAAGAAAATATTGGATTATATTATTGTGAGACATCAAAAGACTTTAGCACATGATGACAATGTAGACAACGGACACATTAGCACCTTAGAGACTGCAGGTACATCCACACATCCACACATTCAATATCAGAACTTATTAGAAATACCAATGTAATTAAATGGGAACTTCATACATTTGGACTTGCGATAGAACGTTTAGGACTATTTGCGATTTAATTCACAATACTTTGCATTTGTCATTATCTTTCTCGCTCTTCACTCTCTTTTTGCAACTCAGTTCGTGTTACTTCCATCTATTTCAGAAACTGCATTTATCTTACCTCTACCTCTCTGTCCATCTGTAGCTTTTCTACCGAACCTGTCTTATCTCTAATTTCAACTTTTTAGTTGTACTTCTATTTTCAAAATTCCCAACCAGTCCTAGTAATGAAATGTTCAAATGAATTCAAGTTCGAGTCCCGACGAAAAATCCAAAATGGAAGGCAATGACGTATAAAGGCAATGACGTATACTGTAGTCAGAATAGAGCTGATGTGTACAGTCCCTTGTGAACCACAGAAAATAATATTCCGGTGTTTGAATTCCGAATAATATTTAAATAAATGTCTTTGTCCAAAAATTCTGTATGAGCATTTACATATTTCCCGTTAAAATAATTATCCTTTAGAATCCAAATAATGTGAATAAAACTTAAATTGTAACGCCAATTGACACAACATACACTTTCCAGATTAAAGAAAAAGCACAGAGTGACGAAATATCTCTATAAACAAAGATTTTACAGTCACTTGAAACGCAAAACAGATTCCCGGACGAGGGTCAACATTCCAGAAGCTTCGAGAAGTATTTACGTCTAAAAGCACGTAGTCCCAGTATGACCTTGACAAAAACCAATCATTTTACTTTAAGAATAAGATAAAAATAAAAAGTTGTTTGCTTGTCTCAGTGATTTCTGAATTAAGGTCGGGAACTAGGTCATCATATGGTGTTTACAACTGAAGAGTCAAGGTCAAACTATTTTCTGAAAAATATCGAGCTCCTAGTAAACAAAATTGCATTACACTGACGTGTAATGAAATTGAAAATAAACATTTTTTTTTAAGCTTACAAAGAGACAATTAAATTAATACATAACAAAATAAACACATAAATGAACTATAAATGAATAATTCTATTAGAATTCATAATTATGGATGTAGTAGCTGTATCATTATCAGTTTTATTAGTATTAGTAGTAGTAATAGAGTAAGTGGTGATTGTAGTGTTTGTAGTAGTTCTTGATGTCACACAGGTTTCATATTAAGTATACATCGAGAACATTGAATAACATTTGCCAATCCATGCCTTTCAAAACATAGATAATTTAAATACTTCATGTTATTAAGTTAAGTAAGTTATTTCGATGGGAGTAGACCACACTGATGGCCATGTGGTTAGAGCATCTGTCTCGGATGCGGGAGGTCGCGGGTTCGAACACCGGTCGAGTCATACCAAAGACTTATTAAAGATTGTACTTACAGCTTCATCGCTAGGCGCTCGTCATTGAGAGATTAATGTTAGGACTGGCCGGCCTAGTGTCAGGATAATGTGACTGGGAGTGACATCATGCTACGTCTTCAGCACGATGCCACTATTGCTAGACATCAATATAAACTGCCGCACTGATGGCATAGTAGTGATATGACTGATATGTTTTTAAAGTTACGTTAAACACACACACACACACACACACACACGCACGCGGGAAGGATCTGTTGAATGCCGTTTTAAGCAAAGTAGATTCATCTAGAAAGATAATTTTTGGTTGAAGGGAGGTAATATAGAAGAGTTCATTTATGGCTGCCTTTAGCATTTATCTCCCGTCTTCATGCATTTCTTTATTGTCTGCACATTTTAGAAATTTAGTTGAACTTTTCATACTCAAAAATTTGACAATGTTAGTACTTTATTATTATCACCAGTCATACGCATCACCTTTTCAACATCGCAGAAATCCTCGAGATCGATAAAATGATAAAATTATGGATTATATTGTTGTTATTATTATTATTATTATTGTTGTTGTTGTTATTATTATTATTATTAGTAGTAGTAGCAGTAGTAGTAGTAGTTTGTTTATATTGATACTCTTATTCTTGGTTTTAGTGTTGCTCTTGTTGTTATTGGTTTTCATAGTGTCGTTTTTGCTATCTAATCATATTTAAATTATGTTTCCTATTTTTTTTTCTGGTATAGATTCTTTATTAATACTTTTCGACATTTTCCATAAAGATACAGGTGAATCTAAAATAAATCAAAGCAATATTATTTGCACTACGAATATCTGTGTGAAGTGTCGTTACGTGTATGTATGTATGTATGTATGTGTGTGTGTGTGTGTGTGTGTGTGTGTGTGAGAGAGAGAGAGAGAGAGAGAGAGAGCTGAGACGCTCTTTCTTGCGTTCATTAATTAATGTTAAAGAGTCACTCAGTTGTATGAATGACTGAGATAGTGAAGCATTAATTTTGGATAAACCAACATTAAAGTACGAAATTTGAAACTTTAATATGATTCCGTCTAGAGTTTCCTACAGTTGTCAAATCACCCATAACATAGCCCAAAATTACTTGGGATCTTCAGCCATATTAAAGACACGTTCATTTTTACATATTTATTCAATGTCCATTTTCATTAGTTTTTCTTCAAATTATCAAAACGACATGCTTTCCCACATACATAGTGCAAAACAAACAAGCTGTAATTGTCATTAATTGTGTACATGTTCAGCTGATCTAGAGGTACACCACAAGTCATTCTCCATCCAAGGTTACTCTAGGTTTTGGTAAAGGAATAAAACTAACTCCTCCATATAGGTTATCTGAATATTGACTGTTAGAATAGCAAACCACATTTATTCCTTTCAACAAGCACTGACTGAAAAATCGACCAACCATTGCAAAATTTTAAAATATTTATAATAATCATTTCGTCATCGCGACATCAAGCTTGTCGGATGAAGATGGCGGACATAAACGATGCTTGAAGGTACAGATAATTGGTTACTCGAAGAGTGTGATGGACAAGTGACGATACGACGAAAAAATTATAGACCTAAAGAGAACAAAATAGCAGCAGCAAATCCCAATATTCGATTTTTACTATGTCATTTGTTTCCATATTTAGATTTTTCAACCCCTAATAGATGACATGATTTCGAGTCTCAGGCTCGGCCAATGTGGGTATGTGAGAATGCTTGCCAGTACTTGTGGGTCAGTGGTTATTCCGGGTGTTTTCCCGGGTTGTTCTTCCTGGAGGGATACTGACAATGTACTGAAAATGACGTTAAGTACAAAACAACACATTCAAGATCCACAATCCACACGTTTTACAAACATCATATTCTATATCTATCTATCTACTAGTTTATTTCAGCACAAATAAAGTCATCTTTTGCAGATTTTCTTTTAAATAATTATCTCAATTTGCTTAATAGCCTATGACTACTATAACAAAGAAATATCCGGGATATAATTTGCGCTTACATAAATTTACATCAAATAACAGATGTCGTTATGGCTCATCAATTTCTAGGTCAATACAAATATTTTCCAGTATCAGCAACAAGTTGAAACATAATAAGGTCAAAAGGTTTAATTCATGTAGAAACAACCATGTAACGTTTTGCAAACATAACTGTTTTTTCTGTTTTGTTTGTTTGGTCTTTGAAAAAGACTCACGAAAGAGTCGAAAGCGCTCATGCTATTTAGATACTAGTTTCGCACTGTTCGTTGTCAGTTTATATTATATATCTGGTCGGTTTGACTTTAAAACTCTCTCTCTCTCTCTCTCTCTCTCTCATCCTTTGGTCGGTTTGGCTTAACTTATACCATCATTCATAAGTCCAGAGACATCGAGGATCGTGAGATGATACAGATGAAAATCCTCATTTCATAGATTTTAGCCCGTGTCATCTAGCTACCATGGTCCAGAGAGAGAGAGAGAGAGAGAGAGAGAGAGAGACTCCTCCTTGCGTTCGTCAAATAAAGGTAAAGAGTCACTCAAGTGTCTGAAAGAATCAGACGGTGAAGCCTTGATTTTGGACAAACCAACATTGACGTATAAAATTTCAAACTTTAAAATGATTCAGTCTGGGGTCTAGTGTGTCCTACAGAAGTGAAAACACACATAACATAGCCCTAAATTAATGGATTCTTCAGCCATATTATAGACACATTCATTTGTTACACATTTATGCAATGTAGAGTACGAATAACAAATTCTCTAACCTGTATGATAGTATTATTTGTATTAAAATATTATTTCTGCCTACTATTAGCAAGCATTCTTCTATAGGAATGCAGGGAATGCACTTTCCGTTCTGTCTGATGTATATTTATAATTCTCTCTCTCATATATATATATATATATATATATATATATATATATATATATATATATATATATATATATATATATATATATATCGTGGGATTACACAGACGAAAATCTTCACTTTATAGAGAGACAGAGAGAGGCCTTTGAACATTTTCATATTTAATTATTAATAATCGATTTTCAGAACATTATACTATGTTTAACAAAACATTAAATACATCACAGTATGTCTACCACGTAACAGAGAAATTTACCGTATAATGTCGACATGGTTTGCAACTTTGACTCATTTATAAATACTGTAGATAAATCACAAGGAAAGTGCACACATATCGTGCCGACGAACCAAATTCTTTTGGTTACTTGGTGTAATTTATATATCAATGTTTTAATCCAGTAAAAATTCATTTTTTCGCTCACTCCACATTTCTGTGTAGTTTGTCCGTTATGCATGAGAGGGAAGGGACAACAGAAAGCAGAAAGGATTGCGATAAAAGTGTGTGCCATATCAAATTCATTTAGAAAGCGGGGATTGTTAATGCTTTTTATCATTATTTTTATCCGTCACTAATGTGTAATGTGTGGAAATTCATCATTGGTCTAGAATCAACTGCACACGGTCGCGAGACTGTTTATATATGCGTATCATATCTTTGGTGTTATGCTCTGTGTGTTTACGTAATAATGACTGAGGTGCTGAGCTTGAAAATCTATTAATTGGCCTGGTTATGTTACATTTTGGGCAAAGTTACTATATGTCATTTATTCATTTAAACCCTTATTATAACAGTCGTAAATACTCGAATGGCTGCACAGACTAATGTCCAGAGTCGACATCATCAGCTTCTATTATTTTCGTGAATATTTCAGAATTAACAAAATATTAGTCTCTAATAAAGTGGTGAGATTTTCAAATGAAAATCTATTTTCTAGGCTATGCTAAGATCAATATTATTTTCTGTTTTGGCAATAAAACATCAAGAACCTTCTGTGGCAATAGATTAACTGACTGAATGACATTTCGATTAAATTAAACACCAATAACCTGTTCCATATCCTCAACACATTTTCCAACTTAAAGTCCGCATTTCCCACATTGTAACACCACAATGAAGTTCATTTCCAAGGAATATATGTATTCGCGAATGTATGTAATCAAGCGAACTTTGCGGAACATGCCTCTCAAAATAAAACAAAAGACAATTATTTTTAACAATATAACTAATTCAAATCGTACCAATGTCCATAGTCTTGACACGCTGAACAACCGTTCTTTGAGAATATTTCCCTTAAACTTGCACGGTGTAGGGGCAGATATTCTTGAATTAAAGTCATGATAGAATTGCGTGAAGAAGGATGGTGGAAAAGGTTGCAGAATTAAATTAAATTAGCAATTGTTTAAACCGCGACATGCAGTAAGAGATGCGTTTGCTACCTTGGCGATAAACCGATAAAGGGGTCTCGTATTCCATGGATGATGCCAATCACAGTCTGATAAAACTATTCCGCTTTATGCATGATTAATGAGGGGATTCAATTATAATTTATTTAATATGTAAATTGTACGCTTGCTACAGTTTGCTATTAACGTGGAAAAGGATCGTGAATTCCATTTTTTTGTATGATTGATGAAGAAATTGGTACTATTGTTGTTTTCAAATTAGTGTGGCACGCTCACAAGCAATTTTAAAGAACGTACCCTTTATTTACTTAATAATCATGACACGTTGCGTGCTTGATTCGTCAGGAACAGTAAATTTGATCCTTAAAATACTTAATAGTTTCATCAGTCTTGTTCACATCATACGAACTAGTATGACATTTTATAGGTAATAATGTTCTGACACCGTAGTGAAAGAAGGAAATCTATTATAATCGAGCTCGTCATTCTACTTTACCTTTTCCATAGATATACTAGACTAGTCAACCGTCTTTGAAGTCACACACACACACACATTCAAAAATGCCCTTAAAACACACCTATTTTAGACTAGAGGAAGAGACTTTGCGCCATTCAAAGTATGCCGTTGAATGTCAGAATTATTGGCTCCAAAAGAGTCTCAAAATTAAAGTCTTTAACGAAATAAAGGCAAAAAAACCCAAACATGTTCTTATTAACACATGATACAAATAGGGATAAATATATATGTTATTAAAAACGTTGAAGAACTAGGTGCAAGTTAGTCTTTTAGTAAAATCTGAAAAGAAACAGAGACAAAAACGCACTAATCCGCGTGGGTTCCAAGAATGATACTGATTTGTTTGGTGTTATAAATATTACTTTTGAGATATTAGCTAGCCTTACCCTCACAGTCTAGTTAGAATCAAATAGCATACATTTTGTTTTCAATTGAAGTTGGTAATTGAAAATCAGGTGCCTACAGCCATTGAATGATCAAATAATATCTTGATTATAAAACCATGGTTTTTTGTTTAAGGACCTTTTTGTTTGTTTGTTTGATTGTTGTTTTTCCCATGTTTGCGGGGAATCACAAAGTGATATTTGTCTTTAAACTGCTTTAAAAAAAATTATTTAAAAAAATATCTTTTGTATTTCGGAACAATTCAGACTCAGTTTCATATTGATGAGATTCATATCTATATTTGTGGGAGAAAATATACATGCCACAGTATACATCAAATCAAATGTAAACAGTTTTGAATCCAAAACGAGGAAAACAGGTACCAAGGCTATAACATTTATAGTTCCTGACAAAAGCTCACAAAATGTCCAAATTAAAAACGGAAAGAAGTAGAGTGGAGTTATCATAAATGTGTGTTGGTCCAGACCAGGGCTAAGTTGCCGAACAACATATTTAAATGACAAGATGCCTCATGAGACAGATCATTCTGAAATGTGATTACCTTTCTTTACTGAATTTACTAATGTCACTGATCTGCTTAATCGTGGTTAATTCCAGATCAAATACTGTTTGGTCTTTTACAAATCCTTATCACCATTTTCGCACAACAGGGTTAATTTAATTAAATCAGAATCTGTATATGTGTGCGAACGTTCGTAAGTTGATTATCTCAGCTACAATCCCAGTATATACATTTGCTGCAAATCGATTGGTCGACATTGATAAATTCATTCTGAGATACAAAATGTCTTAGTTCACTGGCAGCCAATCGATAAGCGTGACACAGCTATGTGAATTTAAAACTGATACCCTCCCCCCTTGGATGACGACGTGCTGGGAGAAGATGCAAGTGTTTGTAGTCAGTACATAACGTACTATACTCGATTGCAATTGCAAACAACATAGACCCTGATCTGCCGTCGCTTAATGTGCCTGCAGATCATATTCTATTTTCTTTGTTATCTTTCTTTTACTGATTACTTGAAATAAACTGTATATAAACAAATCTGCTGGTGTATTATCCACATCTGGGTCTGTGCAATTTATATTTGAACTCGTTTTAAAAGCGAGTACATGCAATTATTGAAGTTTGAATGAGTCTGCTTGTTCACAATGAAATAAGCGTGCGCAAGAATATATCAGCTTTGTTAAAGAGAATGATAGGAATGTTATATTTTCCATCAATAATAAATGCTTTCACATTTCTGTATCATTATTATTATTATTATTACTATTATTATTATAATTATTATGTTCCTGTTGTTGTAATTTTTATTAAATCTATAATTACACGATGCTTGATATAATGGTGTTTAACAAAGAATCACTTTTTCTTAGGAATCTATAATTTAATGGGACATAAGCAATGTCTGGTACATCCTTTGATTCATACCTGGAACGTTTTTGATTAAACAATTGCTTTTTTCAGAAAGAAAACAAACAATGTTGGAAAAGGTTTTGTTTATTTTCGTTTGTATAGTGAACAACATTTCAGTATTTTGTCATACAAGTGAATCGGGCTATTGGCGATAAATCATGCTTCTTCTTCTTGTCTTCTATTTTTTCTTTACAGTGTTTTACATATACGTGTGGTGAACCGCAATGTAAACATTATTTAGGTAATTTTGATACACCAATGATTTTTGGGGCTAAAATATCCTTCAGTTGGTTAAATTATTCTGGAAATAAAGGGGTATATACCGTGACTTTCAGGGCTGAATAATGGAAGCTACATTGAACCAGTTTGTGAATTTGTTTAAATGGTATTGTATTTGTAATTATCCTAGTACTGAAATTAATTTATCCTGCAAAAATCAACTCAGATTTATATTTAGCAAACTCATCTATTCGACTAATATATTTTAGTTTTGTTTTGTGCATACTCTGAGTTATTCTGTCTTTGTTTTCTTTTAATTTCGTCTTTAGTCAGTCATTCTTTTTTCTTTCTTCTTCTTCTACTTCCTTCCTTGTTTTTCATTTTGCGTCGTAACTGTCGTTTCTGTATTGTAATATGCTGGTTGCCTGCATTCTTCATTTGTCTTGTATTTATATTATTACACGCTTAGGACCCATGATAATACCAGTAATGGAGAGGACCCATCATAATCCCAGCAATGAAGAGGACCCTTGATAATACAAGTAATGGAGAGGACCCTTGATAATAGCAGTAATGGAAAGGACCCATGATAACACCAGTAAGGGAAAGGACCTATGATAATACCAGTAATGGAGAGGATCCTTGATATTACCAGTAATGGAGAGGACCATTGATAATACCAGTAATGGAGAGGACCACTGATAATACCAGTAATGGAGAGGACACATGATATTACCAGTAATGGAAAGGACCATTGATAATACCAGTAATGGAGAGGACCACTGATAATACCATTAATGGAGAGGACCCATGATAATACCAGTAATGGAAAGGATCCATGATAATACCAGTAATGGAAGTGACCCACGATAATACCAGTAAGGGAGATGACCCATAATAACACCAGCAAGGGAGAGGACCATTGATAATTCCAGTAATGGAGACAACCCATGATAATATCATTAATGGCAAGGACCCATGACAATACCAGTAAGGGAGAGGACCCATGATAATACTAGTAAGGGAGAGGACCCTTGATAATACAAATAATGGAATGGACTCTTGATAATAACAGGAACTGAGAGGACCAGTGATAATACCAGTAATGGAAGTGACCCACGACATACCAGTAAGGGAGATGACCATTCATAATACCAGTAAGGGGGAAGACCCATGATAACACCAGTAATGGAAAGGACCCATGATAATACCAGTAATGGAGAGGACCCATGATAATACCACTAAGGGGGAAGACCCATGATAATACCAGTAATGGAAAGGACCCATGATAATACCAGTAATGGAGAGGACCCAAGATAATACCAGTAAGGGGGAAGACCCATGATAATACCAGTAATGGAGAGGACCATTGATAATACCAGTAAGGGAGAGGACCAATGATAATGCCAGTAAGGGAGAGGACCCATGATAATACCAGTGATGGAGAGGACCATTGATAATACCAGTAATGGAGAGGACCCATGATAATACCAGTAAGGGGGAAGACCCATGCTAACACCAGTAATGGAAAGGACCCATGATAATACCAGTAATGGAGTTGACCCATGATAATACCAGTAAGGGGGAAGACCCATGATAATGCCAGTAATGGAGAGGACCATTGATAATACCAGTAAGGGAGAGGACCAATGATAATGCCAGTAAGGGAGAGGACCCATGATAATACCAGTGATGGAGAGGACCATTGATAATACCAGTAATGGAGAGGACCCATGATAATACCAGTAAGGGAGAGGACCCATGATAATACCAGTAATGGAGTGAACCATTGACAATACCAGCAATGGAGAGGACCATTGATAATACCAGTAATGGAAAGGACCCATGGTATTTGGAGAGGACCCATGATAATACCAGTAATGGAGAGGACCATTGATAATGCCAGTAAGGGAGAGGACCATTGATAATACCAGTAAGGGAGAGGACCCATGATAATACAAGTAGGGGAAAGGATGCATGATAATACCAGTAAGGGGGAAGACCCATGATAACACCAGTAATGGAAAGGACCCATGATAATACCAATAATGGAGAGGACCCATGATACTACCAGTAAGGCGGAAGACCAATGATAATACCAGTAATGGAAAGGACCCATGATAATACCAGTAATGGAGAATCCCCATGATAATGCCAGTAAGGGAGAGTCCCCATGATAATGCCAGTAATGGAGAGGACCATTGATAATACCAGAAATGGAGAGGTCCCATGATAATACCAGTAAGGGAGAGGACCCATGATAATACCAGTAATGGAAAGGACCCATGGTATTTGGAGAGGACCCATGATAATACCGGTAATGGAGAGGACCATTGATAATGCCAGTAAGTGAGAGGACCATTGATAATACCAGTAAGGGAGAGGACCCATGATGATACAAGTAGGGGAAAGGATGCATGATAATACCAGTAAGGGGGGAAGACCCATGATAACAACAGTAATGGAAAGGACCCATGATAATACCAGTAATGGAGAGGACCCATGATAATACCAGTAAGGGAGAGACCCATGATAATACCAGTAAGGGAGAGGACCTATGATAATACCAGTAATGGAGTGAACCATTGACAATACCAGCAATGGAGAGGACCATTGATAATACCAGCAATGGAAAGGACCCATGGTATTTGGAGAGGACCCATGATAATACCAGTAATGGAGAGGACCATTGATAATGCCAGTAAGGGAGAGGACCCTTGATAATACCAGTAATGGAGAGGACCCATCAATATACCAGAATGGAGAGGACCCATGAGAATACTAGAAATGGAGAGGACCAATGATCATACTAGTAATGTAAAGGACCCATGGTATTTGGAGAGGACCCATGATAATACCAGTAATGGAAAGGACCCATGATAATACCAGTAATGGAAAGGAACCTTGATAATACCAGTAAGGGAGAGGACCCATAATAATACCAGTAAGGGATAGGACCCATGATAACACCAGTAAGGGGGAAGTCCCACGATAATACCAGTAATGGAAAGGAACCTTGATAATGCCAGTAATGGAGAGGACCCATGTTAATACCAGTAAGAGAGAAGACCCACGATAATACCAGCAATGGAAAGGAACCTTGATAATACCAGTAATGGAAAGGATCCTTGATAATACCAGTAATGGAGAGGACCATTGATAATAACAGTAATATAAAGGACCCATGATAATGCCAGTAATGGAAAGTAACCTTGATAATACCAGTAATGGAGAGGACCATTGATAATACCAGTAATATAAAGGACCCATGATAATACCAGTAAGGGAGAGGACCAATGTTAATACCAGTAAGGGAGAAGACCCATGATAATACTAGTAAGGGAATGGAACCTTGATAATACCAGTAATGGAGAAGATCCATGATAATACCAGCAATGGAGAGGACCCTTGATAATACCAGTAATGGAGAGAACCCTTGATAATACCAGTAATGGAGAGGACCGATGTTATTACCAGTAAGGGATAAGACCCATGATAATAACAGTAATGAAAAGGAACCTTGATAATACAGGTAATTGAGAGGACCATTGATAATATCAGTAATGGAGAAGACCCATGATAATACCAGTAAGGAAGAGGACCCATGATAATACCACTAATGGAGAGGACCATTGATAATACCAGTAAGGAAGAGGACCCGTGATAATACCAGTAATGGAGAGGACCATTGATAGTACCAGTAATGTAGAGGACCCATGATAATACCAGTAATGGAGAGGACCCATGATAATACGAGTATTGGAGAGGACCCATGATAATACCAGCGAGGGGGAAGACCCATGGTAATACCAATAATGGAGAGGACCCATGATAATACCAGTAATGGAGAGGACCAATGATAATACCAGTAATTGAAAGGAACCTTGATATTACCAGTAATGGAAAAGATCCATGATAATACCAGTAATGGAAAGGAACCTTTATGCTCTCAGTAATGGAGAGGACCCATGATAATACCAGGAAAGCTGAAGATCCATGCTAAAACCAGTAATAGAAAGTAACCTTGATAATACCAGTAATGGAGAGGACCCATGATAATACCAGTACGGGATAAGATCCATGATAATACCAGTAATGGAAAGGAACCTTGATATTACCAGTAATGGAAAGGACCCATGATAATACCAGTAATGTAAAGGAACCTTGATAATACCAGTAATGGAGAGGACCGATGATAATACCAGTAATGGAGAGGACCATTGATAATACCTTTAATGGAAAGGAACCTTGATACTACCAGTAAGGGAGAGGACCTATGATAATACCAGTAATGGTGAGAACCCATGATAATACCAGTAATGGAAAGGACCCATGATACTACCAGTAATTGAAAGGAACCTTGATAATACAAATAATGGAGAGGACCCATGATAATACCAGTAAGAGGGAAGAGCCATGATAATACCAGTAATGAAATGGAACCTTGATAATACCAGTAATGGAAATGACCAATGATAATACCAGTAATGGAAAGGACCTTTGATAATACCAGTAATAGAAAGGAACCTTGATAATACCAGTAAGGGAAAGGACCCATGATAATAATAGTAATGGAGAGGACCAATGATAATACCAGTATTGGAAAGGAACCATGATAATAACAGTAATGGAGAGGACCCATGCTAATAACAGTAATGGAAAGGAACCTTGTTAATACCAGTAATGGAGAGGTCCCATGATAATACCATTAAGGGAAAGGACCCTTGATAATACCAGTCAGGGAGAGGATCATTGATAAAACCAGTAAGGGAAAGGACCCTCGATAATACCAGCAATGGAAAGGACCCATGATAATACCAGTAATGGAGAGGACCCTTGATAATACCAGTAAGGGAACGGACCCTTGATAATACCAGTAAGGGGGACTACCCATGATAATACCAGTAACGGAGAGGACCCATGACAATACCAGTAATGGAAAGGACCATTGATAATGCCATTAATGTAGAGGACCCTTGATAATACCAGTAATGGAAAGGACCGTTGATAATACCAGTAATGGAGAGGATCCTTTATAATACCAGTAAGAGTGAGGAAATTTTATATACCTATAAGGGAAATGGCCCTCAATAAGAACCCTTGTTAATGCCTGTAATGTAAAGTTCGCTTGAAAATACCTGTAAGGGAGAAAGGGAGAGGACGCTTGATAATTCCTGGAAGGGACAGCGCCCATCATAATATCTTTAAGGGAAAGGACGTTTGATAACACATATGAGGGAGAAGACCATTGGTAATACCGGTAAGGCAAAGGACCATTGATAATAACAGTGAGGGAGAGGACGCTCGATAATTTATGGAAGGGACAGGGCCCTTGATAATATCTGTAAGGGGAGGACTCTGGATAAGGCAAAGGACCCTTGATAAAAACAGTGAGGGAAAGGACGATTGATAACACCTGTATAGAAAAGGACCAAGGATAATGAATGTAAGGCAAAACAAAGGAATCCTTGATAATACATGTAAGGGAGAGGACTCTTGAAAACACCTGTAAAACAAAGGACCCTTCATAATACCCGTAAGCCAAATGGCCCATGATAATACACGTAAGGAAGAGGACCCTTGATAATAGCTGTAAGGGGGAGGACCCTTGAACATATCTGTAAAGGAAATGACCCTTTATAATACATGTAAGCGAAAGTACCCTTGATAACACCTGTAAAGGAAAGGACCTTTGATACCTTTGATAACACCAGTAATTGAGAGGAACTTTCATCATATCTGTAAGTGAAATACCCCCTTGATGATATCCGCAAGGGGGATGACTCTGTAAGGGAAAGAACCCTTGATAATATCTGTAAGGGATTGAACGCTTGTTAATATCTGTAAGGGAGAGGACCCTTGATAACACTTGCAAGCGAGAGGACCCTTGATAATGTCCGTAAGGGAAAGAACCCTTGATAATATATGTAAGAAAGGCCCCTTGATAATGTTGGTAATGGAAAGTACCCTTGATAGCACCTGTACGTGAGACAATCCTCGATAATATCTATAACGGAATGAGCCCTTGATAATATCTGTAAGGGAAGGCCCTTTGATAACATCTGTTAGGGGAAGAACCCTTTACAACACCTGTAAAGGAAATGGCCCTTGATAACACCTGCAAGGGAGACGACCCTTGATGATATCTGTAAGGTAAAATACCATTGATAACACCTGTAAGGGGGAGGACCCTTGATAATACCTGTAAGGGGAGGACCCTTGATGATATCTGTAAGGGAGAGGACCCTTGAAGCAGCAGAGAGGGTGAACAGACCATAGAATTCCGACAAAATAAATAAAACAAACAAATAAATCATCTCGTAGAAAGGTCCAGATTTTACAAATGAACTTTCCTTGAGATGTTTATTTTTGCAATTACCGATTGTGCTAATAAAACCTCAGTTCGAAATAATAGCTGAAAAAATAAAGTACTCTACGTGTTTATTTATTTCTTGTTTATTTTTTTGACGACCAACGTTGGTAGGTACCCTCTCTGCTGCTCCCCCTGTTACCCAAATATTTTATCAATACCCACACGATATCTTGTTCTTGGATCATGTAAATTTATTGTTATAAATCCATGTGGGGTAGCTTGCGCTCGTGAGAAGAAATTTTTGAATTTAATTATATCCATGTCACCACCACACCAAGTTTGATGAATATTTCGCAACGTGTGTGTGTCTACGCCATTAAACACAACTAAAATGTTGCAGTTGTCTCTGATCACTTTTGGTATTTGTGTATATCGTTGAGTAACATAGATCACGTCTGTATTTTTATGTCTACCTCGGGAAAATATTCTGGCTGGATTTGATTGTTTATCTAGCATCACATCGTCGTATACAACTAAATTATTAATAAATCCATCTATGGAATCTACGGATGGTGCTTCATCAATATCGGTTATAAACTCTATAACATCATTATCCTCATCCAGTAATCGCGCGTTTTCATTGAAATCTTTAAGTACATCATAACATCGCTGATCATCAACGGATGGTGCTACTAAATACAACTTATCCCATTTCAACCATCTCATTATCAGATTAAGTAATAATTGCGTCTTACCCGATCCAGATGGTCCTATGATAATCATTCTGATGGAGTTCGGTAGCGCAGGATGATGCTTAACTGGCTCTCGCTGCCGAGTTGCTGAGAAATCAATTATATCCATATATATTATAACATGAATTTATATTGTTTACGCTGTAAAGTTAAAACTCCAACTATTGATTTAGCCACAGTTATAACAAAAAATAAAAAAATAGCGTACGGTGGAAAATGTTCTGTCTGCTGTAGAAAGAAATTTTCATTTTTACCTAATAAGCGGGGGGGGGGGGGTGATATTGCTAATTTGATGTCAAAGTTTCCAGGTGCTCCATGGGCTAAATACAGCGGAGAAAAACATCTACCAGGATATAATTATTGCGGTCCTGGTACTCGACTTGATATCAGGCTCGATAATCAGGATCAACCAAAACCAGGCGAGGAACCAATAAACGCTATTGATCGAGCTTGTCATGCTCATGATGTAGCTTATAAAAGTAAAAATCTACAAGATAGGCATATTGCAGATGTAAAATTAATTCATTCATTAAATTCTATAAAAAATAAAAATATTAGAGAATCATTAGCTAATTGGTTAGTAAGATCCTCGATGAAAGGTAAATTAGCGATTGGGGCTGGTAATTAATAATGGAATCAATTTATTATTCGCCGAGAGGATACTGGAGAGGCAAAGCAGCAATTGGTAAACTTGCTGATGCAGCATCGGTTAAACATTCTACTGCTAAAACGTGGTTATCTAAACAAGCAATATGGCAAATTTATCTACCACGTCCTAAACAAATTCAGTACTCGTATTTCGATGTCAGTGTTCCTAATGAAGTTCATCAAGCTGATATTCTGTTTTTACCGCATGATACTGTACATGGAAAAACGTACAAGTATGCGCTAACCGTAGTTGATGTTGCAAGTAGATATAAAGAAGCAGAGCCGCTATCAGCGAAAACATCATCTGAAGTAGCCGATGCGTTTGAACGAATTTATCAACGAGGTGGTGGACCACGAGGTGGTCTACGATGGCCACAGCTACTACAGGTTGATCCTGGTAAAGAATTTCTTGGTCCAGTATCATCGTTGATGAAACAACATAATACCAAAATACGACGAGGTCATACTGCAATTCACCGTGATCAAGCAATTGTTGAGCGATTTAATCGAACACTTGCTGAGCGGTTATTTGGATATCAATACGCGAGGGAATTTATTCAGGATAAAAGATCTCGTGAATGGGTTGCAAGATTACCAATCGTGATAGCTGCATTAAATAATGAGATCACACGAACAACCAACATGAAACCCATTAGCGCTGTCACAAAAAAAAATATACCAACACAACGGAAAGATGCTGGAAAACAAAAAATATTAGGTGATGTCACAGTCAGATATTTATATGAGCCTGGTGAACTTGAAGGTGGTAGCGCGAGAGCAACTGATCCTATTTGGAGTGTTACCACACACAAAATATCTACCGTGACAAGATCCACTGGAAGAAATGCAGGCGTTTCCAGACCTGCAATCTACAGATTAGATTCAGCTGCTCCTCAACGTGGATTTACACGTGAACAACTACAAATAATTCCCGCGGATACACAACTACCGCCGCGATCACTCCGGTGATTTCGATCACTTAACTAGCACCCAAGGCTCTAGCGCCTCTACGTCGATTACACTCAAGACAGGTTAACATGGTATTTTCTCGTGTATGACCGCGACTATTATCTTTTCTATCTACGGTAAATTGTCTTGAATCATTATTCGAATATCGCCATAACATTATACAATTACAACTGGTGCAGTGATTGTTCTGCTGCTGTTTTAACTCAATAATAAATTCAACATCAAGATCAAAGTCGCGTTTATTTTTTTTGTCAGATTGTTTGTATCCGATTAATTTTTTTCTTATTATATCATCATCGATGATGTTAAATTTATCAACGATTTCAGGAATTATAATTCTACGTAATTGAGATATATTTCTGACCCTCGATACCGCTAAATAAACTAAATTTGACCACTCGATGCGATCGTCTACAATCCAGACTCGTGTATCAGAAATAGTTAATCCCTGTGACGAGTGGATCGTCATAGCGTATCCCAACACCCATGGAGATTTGTCAGCGCGTAATGCATCTTCGACCACACTGATATCAACGGCGACAATATCATTTAATACGAGATTTTGCTTCTCAGTCTGTCCTGGAATATCAACATTAATATTCTGTTTTCGTGTATCTGATGGTCTATAACATAACGGAACGGGTAGTTCTGAATATTGTTCTTTATGTAGTTGAAATAACTGTTGTTGTAAAGCGTCTCTGATTATTTTTCTACTTGCTACGATCAAATCGGTGGGTCTCCATGAGTTCAAAAAATCACTCATTGATGTCTCTGAGATCACTCCACGTATTATTTCACACTGAATTTTGTTTGATTGTAATCTGATTAATTTTTTAAACTCCTTCAAATTTGCATCAAGAGCTCTATGATCATCATCTATTTCTTCGTAATAATTAACGAAATTTTTTAACCAATCATGTGGAGATGGTCCAACAAAAGGCGGAGGTTGACCATGATCGCCACACATTATTTTTTCGTCAACAACCAATCAAGAAACATTTTTAATGTATCTAATGACACCGTGCATATCTCATCCCAAATAATTATTTTAGGTATATATTTTTCTCCCATTCGTTCAGGAGTCCATGTATCCCCGCGCCATCGAAAGAAACTATGATACGTACACGATTGTACTTGCCGCTGTTTCATCTCACGTGCAAGTCTATGTGTGGGTGTCAGCACGATTATATCTGAATTTCTAAAAACATTAATCGTTCGAGTTGTTTTGCCGCATCCACCAGGTCCATTGAGATATACTGTCTTATATCTGGTTATTGGATCACTCAACGATGGTGCTTTCGACATTTCTGATATTTTATTACCCTCACGATAAACATCTCTCACTGGAACATCTGCTGATTCTGTGTAATTGTGTAATAGTTCCTTTTTTATTCTCCACGAACCCCATCGTTCATCATTACTTGTAAATTTCATAACAGGTTCTAAATATTTACTTGAAATATAAAACGAGTCCGTTGCGACTCTGACTGCGGTCTCAGGAAATCTATTAATCATCGATAATAAATTTATAGAAACATAAGCCAACATGGAAGATCTTAGATGAGTATATTGCGGGGATACGTCATTTATGTAACTAACGATCGTACCTAATTTTGTTCCGTCGGATAAATAAACACTCTCTCGATTTACAAATGTATTTTTCGCCGTTGTATCAGCGATTATAAAATCGTACTCGGCATCATCTAAAATTAATCGTGCGTGATGTCTTTTATAATCATATGCACCACCTTGAGTAAATTTACCTATAATTTTTCTACCAAGATCTTTTGCGGTTTTGAGTTTATTAGGAATATCATCCTTAAACTCGCTGATAACTTCAGAATCTGACATGGGCAACCAAACTTTGGTCTGTGCATGATATGATATAATTGCCTCACTGACCACCAACGATGTCAGTATCGCACAATCTAGCATATATCGCAACAAAACTATAGGCGTCCAACGTTTTTCACAAAAATGTCTGCCAAACCAAACATAACAAATCCTGTGAAGATTTTCGTTAAACTCGAACGACTCAATACAGGCGAATCCAGTCAGATCAAAATCAGGTAATGGTCCATTAATTGCCACTCGCGTCATCTCGTTTGTAGGGTGACCAAATCTTTCAAAGTACGTAGAACAATCTCCGTATCCCAGAAAACTTCCTGGATAACATGCAACCATATCAACTGAAATAACATCGTTGTAATTATATTTGGTATTCCATAATCCGCCATGTCCATATTCGACGCAACTTGCGCGTACGTCCTCGAGTAAATCAAATCGTGTTGGTTTCCATGAATTTCGTTCTCTGGCGAAATGAGCCGCAACAGATGGAACGGTAAAACAATTAGTTAGTAATTTGTCAGTATTTTCCGCGTGCTTGCACTGTAAAAACGTCGCAAGATTTTTCATCTCGTCATGGAGGGATTCTGTGCGATATATTTCACCGTTCGGTTTGACAAACTGATCAAATTCACCCTCCTCATTACTTTTGAATAACCATACCGATACAGGATCGGTTTTACTTATTTCGTTAATAAAATCAAACATACTCATATCTGCCACAGCCATATCTGTGGGATAAAATCTAACAGTTCGATCACGTGGAAATATTGTTACTGCGTTAGTCCATGCGTGTGCGTTATGATCGATAATATTTATTGGAGCTCCTTTCGATTTATATTTCGACTGGTACAGTACTTCTCCCGTTATTGTCGCCACAGTTATTGGAAATTTTAATATTTTTCCTAACTCAGCAACATCTTTTATTGTAGCACCGGTATCCCTAACTGAATCAGCCCACGAGTTTATTTTTTCACGCCTTAAATCAGTTAATCCATTTCCACGCATCGCGTTTGTAAAGTGTTCTATTACTCGTTCAGCTACACAATTTAACCTTGAAAATTTCATCGGCGCTAGTTTATCAACGTTAGGTTTTTTATTTATCTCATAAATTCCATAAATAACCGCTGTTACAGGATATGCTCGTTCATAATACGGTTTATCAATACCAGTCAATAGACCCGGTCTGGAATTTTTACTTAATATGATAGTTTTATTATTGCCAAGGACAGGATCATATTTGTCACGGATAATCCAACTATCTGTTTCTGTTAATACAATAAATTTTACTCTGAATAAATATTTTTGATTGCCCTCGTATTCAGCGATGTAGTTAATGATAGTTGCCGCTCGCTTGTCATTCATTGTAGCGTCCGTGACAAAGTCAGTGTCCTTGACGGAGTCAGGGCGTATAATCTTGAACGTTGACCAGGTATGAGATGCACCATCCGTGTAAAATTCTTTCTTAGCGTCATGAATTTTCGAGATCAAACTTTTATTTTTCGGATCAACCAGATCTCGTACTGGCAATTGAGATAATCTGTCAAGGTTGAATTTATACTTAACAGGCCTAGTTTGGGATAATCTCTCAAACTCGTTCATATAACTAAAACAAATATTTAAATAAAGAAAATTATATATATATATACAATGTCCCAATGCAGATGGTTGATGATCGGCTCAGTAAATCGATGCAACAAATCCTGTAGAAAGGAATTTTGTTGGATGCACTCACAAAACATACGACGAGGAAGTCTAGGACCAATACCATGTCTACGGTGTGGTATTGGAGTGCGAGGAAAGACAGAATTATGTGGGAAGTGTGGCGGGAAACGGTTCAGAGAGCTTAAAAGATATTATGACAAAAAAAATAATAGCGGTGAAAACGCTATAAAATCCGTGAAGGATTATATATCAAGATTTCAGACAAACAATGATTTAAACATATAATATTATTATAATGGAGCAAAATATATTTGTCCCACATCCTGTCATAACAAACTATGAATCAAATATTAATGGTATCATCAGACACCGCAAGTTGAAGAGACAAGTTGGTTGTATTAATAATGTTGGTTATCTTAGATTTACAGTTGGGAAAAAACATTATTTCTGTCATAGATTTACGTATGAATGTTTCTTCGGAGTGATCAATGATGGTCTTGTTATTGATCATATTGATGGAAATCCTCAAAACAATAATTTATCTAATTTACAAGCTATCTCTCACAGCGAGAATAATACACGCGGTAATACAGGAAGATGTAAGACAATCGGAAAGAGGGCGGTAATTTCTACAAACATAGAAACTGGTGAAGAAATAAAATTGCGTTCAATGTATTCAGCTGCTAAATATTTTGATATTCACCCGCAATCAGTACAAAGAGTGGCAGAAAATATATATAAAACAGCTTTCTCGAAAAAATATAAGCAGAAAATTACATTTCAGTATCAATAACTATCATCACCACATTATTAACTATCATCACCACATTATTAACTATCATCACCACATTGAATTAATTTTTTTAATTTATGTCACAGAGGTCCTCCATACACTACTGAATTTTTGATTTAAGGGGAGATTACTTTGTAATATATAGTTTTCTTCGTAGATGGTTAGTTTTTTATGATCGTAATTAGTCAGTTTAACTAATTACATCGTATAGTGCCGACGAACCTAACTCATTAGACTCATAAGTATTATTTATGGTTTTTAAATATTTCCCCATCATACAACAGATAATATTATTGATCCGTAGGAAGCTGTGTGTAAACAGAAACCGTTACTCATTGTAATTGACCTGCAGTTGTGTGTTCACTGAACTTACAATTCTGGAAATTTCTTTAACTGGTGCATTAATGCCACTGTTATTATTGATTTTCGGTCTGCTACAAATACAGAAACTATTATTCAGAAACTGTTATAAATACAGAAACTGTTATTATTCAGAAACTGTTATTATTCAGAAACTGTTATTATCCAGAAACCGCTACAAATACAGAAACTGTTAAATACAGAAACCGTTATAAATGCAGAAACTGTTAAATACAGAAACCGTTATAAATGCAGAAACTGTTATAAATACAGAAACCGCTACAAATACAGAAACTATTATTCAGAAACTGTTATAAATGCAGAAACTGTTATAAATACAGAAACCGCTACAAATACAGAAACTGTTAAATACAGAAACTGTTATGATTCAGAAACCGCTGTTTACTGTAAATATTGGTTCCTTAGCTATATATTAACTTCCGAAACATATGTTCGTAACAATGTTTGATAGCTCGATCAGTATGGTATTGGACTGTGACGCTCGCGGTCCAGGATCGAATCCCCATGGCTGACAATTTGTCGGTGGTGCGCATAATTGCGATTTTTATAATAGTGGGGGGAACCGCAAGAACCCCTCCGCTCAGCAAATTCACAACTACAATACTGACTGGTTGTTGATACATATTTTCGTATCACCCACTGGATTAATTATTGTGGGTGTGATTTTGCTGAGCGTATATGTTTGTACTGTCCTTAGTTAGTACCGTTTCATTCATAATCTGAGCTCGCTAATACACTCGATAGGGGCTCTTCATTCATTGTATATAACCATTTCATTGTATATCATTCATTTCACTATATATATGTTATATGTATATCCTCTAAACTTGGTAGATTGCGGTGGCAAGCTACGAGTTTAATGAGGACTGTGCTGTCCTTGTGCTGTCCTTAGTTAGTACCGTTTCATTCATAATCTGAGCTCGCTAATACACTCGATAGGGGCTCTTCATTCATTGTATATATGTTATATGTATATCCTCTAAGCTTGGTAGATTGCGGTGGCAAGCTACGAGTTTAATGAGGACTGTGCTGTCCTTAGTTAGTTATATGTTATGTGTATATCCTCTAAACTTGGTAGATTGCGGTGGCAAGCTACGAGTTTATGAGGGTTGTGCCGTCCTCCCTCTTGGGCCTCTAGACCGTTGTTTGGCGGGTTAGGGGCTCTCGTAGAGGGAATATTTGCCTAATGAACTTGGTAGATTGCGGTGGCAAGCTACGAGTTCTTGGCTGTGCTGTCCCTGAAACATCCCGACGAACTCGCTAATACACTCGATAGGTGTTCTAGGGATATTTTTTTTTTATTTTAAAGATTTATATATTATATAATGAACCATGAAAATATCAATGATGTAATTGTCGCTATTAAAAAATTAAAAAAAGATGGAATTAATATATCTGATGAACTTAATCCTGAAAAAATAGTTTCTGACTTTGAGATTTTACAAGAACGTAAAACCATGGGGACACACACACTATCATCTGAATACAGGCTCATGAAACGGATTCAATCGGCAATGTTTCAGTCGCTAGCTACCGTAGAAGATGATCATGTGAAGAAGTTCGTTCCTCTTTCTACCGCCGTAGAAAGAATTAAGTCGTTATTATCCCACGAGTATGAGGCAAAGAAAACGATTAGTACTCGCATAAGACAATTAAGAAAAATAATGTCAGATCGTGAAACGATCCAGAGTAACCTCGTTACTGGTGAAACGATCCAAGGTAACCTCGTTACTGATGATAATGAAAATGAAAGTTTTGGTAACTGGGGTCCAAGTCAACGCTGACCACATGTATTGGTAGTCAAAATCAAGAAAGTTCTAACCTTGTCAAATTTGTTCCTAATAAATTTTATTTATTATAAATTTTATTTATTAATAATATTATTTTTACTGAATTAATTTATTTTTTTTTACTAAAATCAAGAAAAATGCACAAATTACTTGATTTTGACGGGGTAGTTGGTAGTCAAAATCAAAGAAAAATGCACAAATTACTTGATTTCTGACGGGGTAGTTGGTAGTCAAAATCAGGAAAATTGAGCAATTTCGTTATATTTTAGTAAAAAAAAATAAAAATCTCAGTAAAAATAATATTATTAATAAATAAAATTAATTTATAATAAATAAAATTTGTTAGAAACAATTTGACAAGGTTAGAACTTTCTTGATTTTGACGGGGTAGTTGGTAGTCAAAATCAAGTAGTTCGTGCATTTTTATGTTTCTGAGGGGGTAGTTGGTAGTCAAAATCAAGTAGTTCGTGCATTTTTATGTTTCTGAGGGGGTAGTTGGTAGTCAAAATCAAGTAATTTGTACAATTTCAGTAAAAATCAGGAAAATTAATAAATATTATTTTTTTTTGTGATAGAAATTTTAATTTTACTTTCATCGACTAGCTTTTTTAGTTGCCTGGGCCGATTAATTTGTACCAAACACAAATTTGTGCCAGTAATAATAAAATATTTTTTTAAGTTGATTGAATTTGATTCTGATCTCTGTTACAAATGTTCTTCTAACTGTTAAGAAATCCTCGCATGTAAAAACCCTCCACATAAAGATCTACGATAAATCCTTAAGACGGAAGTCTTTACGACAAAAGTCTTTACGACAAAAGTCCTAGGACTTTACATACAGATTTATTACAAGCTCTTCTTCACGTATGTCAATCAAGCGATTAAGGTGGTCTGTGAGTTTAAAATTGATTCGCGTTAACATATTATTGTGACACCGCAAATACACGGGATTAGTTGGTTCTTGCACGATTAAATTTCCAGGGGGAACTTGTGGTGTGAACGTGTATAGGATGTATCCTTGTTGAGCCTGATTTGATCTTCCGAGATCTATTTGATAGCTGCCATCGATTACGTCACAAACCAGATTGACCGCGACCGTCGGTGTTATATTAACGATCCCCGGAGATACGTGTCTTCCGCCGCCGTGTGGATCATTATCATGTCTAAGAACAGTTGGAGGTGGAATTAATTTTCTCCATGCATCGAGTATTTTAGGAAAAAACTCATCAATGACATCACTAACAGATTTTCTTAACTCGGTTACACTATACCCGGGAAATTTATAATTTGGTACATCGGCTTCTGTTATTTTATATTTTTCTAACCATGCTTTTGCATCAGAATTTTCAGGTGATTTTAAAAGACTAACCATCTCCTGAACTATTCGGTTATTAATATATTCCATATCTGATATAAGCTGATTTAATATTTCCACACGCGTGATGATTTTTTCACGCGATGACGCTGATATGTCAAAAATATGTTCGTTAAAATATTGATTTAGTTGATCTAGTTGTTTTTTACACTCTTGATTGATTTCCTGAAAAAATCTAATAATCGTTTCTCGATGAAAACCCCAATGAGGTCCTGTTTCTCCCGGATTTTTAAAAAACCATGCCTCAACTCCACCGAAGAAGACAAAATTGTGAAGCATTGATTTATTTTTTATAATACGTAGATGTTCCCCGTATGATGGATTAATTTCATGATATGATTGTCTATCCGTGACATAATCAGACTTTTTCGGTTCTGGTGGTATCGGTGTTATCGGTGGTGATATTTCAGGCCATCCTAGCACGGATCTTATCGTGGACTGATAAATATCAACGGCATAATCAGGCGAGTTTATTTCAACCGTCGAGGACAACGTCGGCTCATGAACGTTTATTGATATTTTTGATTCCTTTCCCGTTATTGATTTTATTCTACGCGCAAATTCCTCACTGATTTGTTCGATCTCATAACTGCCGGTTGGTATTCCAACAACAACCCAGTCAGGTGTTCCATCGGGTTTGTTGTTGTTAGTAAATACGAGCGAATTATTTGCTGGTGTACCATTAAATGATTTTGATCTGATATTTGGCCAGCTGTAATATACTCGTAATTGTGCTAGTGCTATTTCTTTTACTGGAATTGCAGTAGGAAAATTAACACTAAATTCAGGATTGGTTGAACTTACCGAGATCATCGTTATCTTTGGCGGAGTTGTGTTGGTCACGATCTGCTGGAGTAATTCTGTCATTATTGATACTTGTATCTTTAATACCTTCATCGTATATTTTGGTCATCATTGAAAATTCGAAATCAGATATAATTCCATCACTGAGACTCGCTGATAACAACGAGGATAATTTCGAGTATGCTACCGTCGCTGTATGTAATTTTATTTTGTAATCGGATAACTTTTCGTTCGTACAAGTACATATTTTTTTTGTGATGATACCAAGCACACCTGCAATAGTTGTTGCTGCTGAAATACAGATAGTTACAGCTACTGGTGCCATTGTTGTCAACGCTGATAATATTACACCGGTTCCAGCAACAACAGCGGATACTGAATAAACAATCACATCAACGATAACCAATCGTCGTCGATATTTTTTTACTTTTACTGTATATTGATCGACTTGATCTTTTAGCGCCGCCTGCCATTCACGCGCTTGATTGTATCTGTATTGTGCACCGTCCATATATATTTTTATGCCGTAACCAATTGAGGTGTTTCAGCTACAAATTCCAAACACCACCAGAAGGATGTTGCGGTTAATTTCTTATCATCTGCTTCCAGAATAAATATTTCTTCGGTTCCGCTATTTAATATAACAGATACAACCCCGGAAAACCTGTCTGTGGAATGACGCCATGGAAACGTTGTAAATATTTCAAACTTAGCGGCGGAAAACACAGACAGCCTGTACACGCTAGTGACTGTTGCGGTATATTTGATAGTATTATTTTGCTGCGACCATGTTGCAAATCCCGATGATACCGTGCATACGATGTTTGTAATATGCCCGGGAGTTATTGCAGCTGGAATTTTAATCAAATTGGTTTTACTGACAATCTCAGGAATTCCCGCTACGACGTCTTGCTGTGTTTGTTTGATCGTGTCTAGGTTACTTTTGATATCAACGAGTTTCATGTCAATGACGTGTGGAGTACCGAAGAATTTATCTATAGATTCATCGGTTTTTTGAAAATTTCTTCGGAACCTTGAAAAACCAGTTACGTGAACATCATATTCGGCCCGTAACGTGGATAATTTATTATCTACGGTGCCATAGTTGACATCGACGTATCTTTTTGTTGCTGCGTCTTCGTCAGATGTTGGATCTCTTAAAACTACTATTTTGTTCCCGTTCATGTTAAGTTCACCCGTCATTGTGTCACCGGTGTTTCTCACGCGATTAGCAACACTTTTTGCAATTTCATCTCTGATGGTTGCTAATGATACACTTGAATCTCTGATTCTACCACCGTTAGTAAACACGGGAATATTATCTGTAACTGCACCGAGTACTCGCCGGACTATATCATTCCATTTGATATTGCTGGTTTTTAGTTTACCATATCGATCTTGAAAAATAACAACCTCATCTTGATCAACTCCAGCAAAGTTCATAATATCAGCGAGGTCATCTTTAGTCGCATACTTTGACAGATCAACGTCGGATTTTATTTTCTTAACGCGTGAAGATCTTCCGTAAATGTCAACCATTATAATAAGATCCGTTGTTTAAAATGCTTTACGCGCAACATATCGGTTGCTTGTATAATCGTGCACGACTTTATGTGGCGGCCTGGATGATTTTGATATAGCGTCGAGTACATTAATTACTTCACGGCCGCATATTGGCGGATCTGTCATTGTTTGTGTGGGTAGCGTTGAATACCAAACTTTATAACCTCTGGTTGCATGGAGTGGTGCGACATACTTGATAAATTCAACAGGTGGAGCTAACCCGTACGAATCAAAATAAACAATTCCACGCGGATCAACCGCGTATGATACCCAATGAGTACCCGGTCCGGAACGTTTGTCAAGATTAATAATACCTGTTTCTAGTTTGTTTGGTTGTTTCGGTAATTGATCTCGCATGAAAACACCTCTAAAGGCAGATATTTTTAATTTTTTAGCGGCATCAAGTAAATCAAAATTTGATGCTGGAGCATCTAACGAAATGATCCTGGAAGCCTTAGGCCTCTCCCCCAACGAGATCCCGGTAATCTTAGACCGCGTCCCTTTTTTTTGTACCCCTTCCCTGTTGCTTTCTTTAGTGCCATTTCAGCGGCTGTTCCAACAGCACCTAACGCGGCCGCTTTTGCTACGGCTGGAGCAGCTGCAGCTATTAATGCCGGAATGGCCGCAAGTAGTGGGAATATACCACCCGTTTTAACCATGTCTTTGATGGCGCTCGAGGAGAGATGGAATTGAACTCCAGTTTTTGATTCTAGGGCTTTATTGAAATGTTTAATCTGATTATTTGTCAACGATAATTTGTTTGGACCACCACTAATATGATCTCGTTTTAGTGATATTTTAGTTCCGCATTTGTTGGCGGTTTTTGATTGAAGCTTTTTTACCTGACCCGGGGTCAGAGTAACATTAACATGACTATACGACATTTTTATATAAAATATATTTTTCTAAATAACACGATTAAAGATTTTCCACCGGTGCATCAACGACCCTCATTCGACCACTGCCACCTTCAAGTAACATGGCCTTGTCGCTAAGTATGACCGCGATTGCTTTGTAGGCGCCGCGAACAATTGGTGGACCGGGTATATCAGGAGGAGGGGCAGTAACACGAGCTCGAAAGTGTACATCAACAACAGATTGTTTGGATAAATCAAGATGTTCTAGTGAAAAATAATAAATCGGATATACACCTGTAAAATCTAGTTGTGATATTTGCAAACCAGTATCTATATTTTGATCACGTCCCATGAATGACATTAAACGATGATATGCGCGCGCTACATGATTTTGTGCATAATTTAGTTGTATATCCTCGGATGGTTCTTGATGTCCATTTATCCGTAGGGATACTTCACTAACTCCAAAGTTATCAAATACCATATGTGATTGTTGTTGATTATTTATCCGGTTAATATTTTGTAGTGCAATAAAAATATGTCGTGGTGCAGAAACACCCTGCTGTGATGCTATTTGCCATGTAAATAAACCATTAATATTGCTTTGAGTAGCATCTGTGGTTACTGTTAACCATGATAGCAATGATTTACCGCCTTGATCCATAAAAGATAGTAATTTTTGTTCCTCAGTAATAGATGGAGTCATTACTGGCATCCACAATGAAAGTTTTGATATATTTACTTTACCATCGGCAATACCACCACCTCGCCAGATTGCATCATTATCATTATTTTTTCTTACGAGCACAATTGTGTGTTTAGCTCCAAAGATGACCTTTCTAACATTTCTGCAAAATCCAAAGATGTGAGATAATGGAATTGCACACGAAAAATTTCTATCATCTCCCGACAGCGATGCTTGGCGTGTTGCAAATCCTAAGTTGAAAGTCATGCTATCACCCTTTACAATATCAAAATCAGCAGCTGGTCTAGTTTCGTGTTCAAAGTCAACTGGTTGTGGATTAACTGCAGTAACTTGGGGTGTCCGTATTTTAATATACCTGATATGATTAGCGTTATCGGTGATATCCTTAGCAAACATCATTGTTGGACCAGCTGATCTTGTAAAGTCGTCAGAATATCTCGCCAGACCAATTATTGTTGTAGCAACGTCGACATCATTCTGAATTGATTCAATATTTTTTCCATCAATCATGTATGTGGCGCCACTAAATAATGCCATGATCCCGTTGTTGACAAAACCAACACGTAAATTAGCAGCATATGCCGTATTAGCATCAACATTCGTTACAAGTGTACCTTCTACTTCAATAAACGCCTCAGCGGGCAAGAAATATCTACTTGTATCATGAACCTGTAATTCGATTCTCCAACGCTGATTTGGTAGTCTTGCGTCATAAGAATAAAATTGATAATCACGTACTGACTCGTACTTAAGGACAGGTGCCTCCATATCAAATGCTGGGTCTGATTCGCGCCTGAACATTTTTATTATAATTATCATTTTTTCAAATGATGATCATCGTCGACGAAAACCGCTTCCTGCTATTAAATTTGCCGTTATATTTTTTTCCGCTTCTTCAGATATCGCCGCTAGTTTTTGATTTGCAGCCTGATTTATTATTTTACTTACGTCTGAGGGCATCACCTCAGTACTTGCCAGTTTCACCGGTGGTTGTTGTTTTCGTCGCAGTAATCGTGCTAGTCTTTCTTTGATCGCCGAGAACGCCTTACCAGCAACATTGACAATTGCTCCAGGAGCTTTATCACGAACAATATCAATAGCCTTCATCGATAATTGTTTTGCAACAGGTGCTACTTTTGGAGCTATCCTCGTGAATAATCCTCGAATGACATCACCAAGTCCATTTCCGTAAATTGCTTCATAGATTGGTAATCGTGAGTTTACCGCTCTAACCTGTGTGGGTTTACGATGATTATCATGCACAATCATCTTATTTTATTTACCATTTATCTAACAACTAGTCATCAACGAGCTCATCAATAAGTTCTCGGTAAACGCCAATATCCATGATACCACCTTGAAATAGTCGCCGACAAATATCAGCTGCTTCATTAATTATTTCTGGTGAATTATTTCCGGCACGTTTTCCTCCTATGAGAACTTCTAACCGTGATACGTCATTGATGATATTATCAGGACATAAACCAGATCCTGTTTTAGGTTCATCTTGAGGTGTTTTAAATACTGGTGGTTGCATTACCGGAGTAAGTACTTCAGTGGTGACCGGGGGTGAACCTTCTCGAAATCCATGTGGTGAACCTATCGGTGTAAATGTCATTTTCGGTGCAGAAATTTTATGTAAAGGTGAAGGAATTTTCTTCGAGGAGGGTGATTTAAGTGACTCTTTAGCCTTTTTAATTTCCGACATCAACCTTTGCTGTGGCGAAGAAGATTGTTGTTGTTGTTCTATTTGTTGCAGAGGTGGAGGAAGCTGATACTGGGAGGACTCTCCTTGTTTTGGTTGTTCCCATCTCTCTCTATAAAGTCTTTTTACTTCTTCTTTAAGTCTTTCAAATTCTGGACCTCTAGCTTGTTTTTTGTTGTAATATACGCGATATATCCATTTAATGAAATTATCATCATTTGTTTTTTCATAACGGGGTTTTAAAATACTAGATTTATTAGATATACTATTTAATATTGCTTCAGGTAATCTCTCTCTTTCAGTTTTTCTAATTTCCTCAACAACTCCTTCGTTAAATTTTGCAATTAATTCTACGTTTTCTCCTGCTGGTTTGGATTTAGATGCAAGTTCTTTTCTCACATCGGCGACTTCAGTATGAAGTTTTTTAATACCTTCAAGTATTTCCTCATCAACAGGTGGAGGTTGAGCTGCAGCTATGCCAGTTGGAAGGTCTCGTAAAATCTCCCTTGTCTGTTTAGTTCTTCTTGCTGTTTTTTCTAATACCGGAAAAATACCCTTTTTCCTCTTCTCATCTTCCTCCGCAATATCTCCCCATATAGTTTCTTCAGCAGCCGCCGCAGCTTTCTCAGTAGCTGCAGTGACGGGCTTAAACAGTTTTTTAGTGTCCTCTTCATACTCAACTTTTGATTCTTGCTGCGCTTGCAAGTTTTTTCTAAATGAGTCTCTGACAGGAAGAAATTTTTTAATTGTTTCTAATCGTTCTCGTGCTGTTCTTGCAGTATGAGATTCTGGATGTACCATTTTTATTATAACATAATAATTTAATTAATATCAGCAGAAGAGGAGCAGCAGAGAGGGTACCTACCAACGTTGGTCGTCAAAAAAATAAACAAGAAATAAATAAACACGTAGAGTACTTTATTTTTTCAGCTATTATTTCGAACTGAGGTTTTATTAGCACAATCGGTAATTGCAAAAATAAACATCTCAAGGAAAGTTCATTTGTAAAATCTGGACCTTTCTACGAGATGATTTATTTGTTTGTTTTATTTATTTTGTCGGAATTCTATGGTCTGTTCACCCTCTCTGCTGCTCTTGATGATATCTGTAAGGGAAAGGACCCTTGATAATATCTGTAAGGGAATGAGCCCTTGATAATAACTGTAAGAGAAGGCCCTTTTATAACATCTGTTAGGGGAAGAACCCTTTACAACACCTGTAAAGGAAATGGCCCTTGATAACACCTGCAAGGGAGACGACCCTTGATGATATCTGTAAGGTAAAATACCATTGATAACACCTGTAAGGGGGAGGACCCTTGATAATACCTGTAAGGGGAGGACCCTTGATGATATCTGTAAGGGAGAGGACCCTTGATGATATCTGTAAGGGAAAGGACCCTTGATAATATCTGTAAGGGAATGAGCCCTTGATAATAACTGTAAGAGAAGGCCCTTTTATAACATCTGTTAGGGGGAGGACCCTTTACAACACCTGTAAAGGAAATGGCCCTTGATCACACCTGCAAAGGAAATGACCCTTGATATATGTAAGAGGGAGGACCCTTGATAATATCTGCAACGGAGAGGACCCTTGATCAAATCTGAAAGTGAGAGGACCCTTGATATTATATATAAGAGGGAAGACCCTTGATAATACCTGTAAGGGGGAGGACCCTTTATGATATCTGTAATGGGAAGAACCCTTGAAAATACCTGCAAGACAAAATACCACCACAAATACGCGAAAACATATGATTCAATCCAATTGCTCACCAACATATATAAAAAAGAAATAAAATATAAAAATATTAAATGAAATCATTTATATTTCAGTTATAATTGTATTGTAATACATAAATATTGTGCTTTCATTGCGTTGGATATGGGGTGGATCGTGCTTTGCAGATCTTTGACGGATATAAGTCCGAGTCTATGGAAATCCGATATAAAGGAATCAATTTCAATTTTATTTGGGCGATGATATATTACATTTCGTACTTACATAATCGAAATGATCCTTTATCGATAATATTTACTTCAAATTAAAGACAGGAGCATATAACTGACCAATCATTTGCCCATTCAAAGGCCATTTCAATTTCGCCACCCTAGGTCTCAATCATGGCATAGTGTAAAATACAAATTAGTCTTAGAGTGGCGTCTGAAGCATATGCCAAGTGGAAGCATATGTGTGTACCTTAGTTTTAACCTTTGTGTGTGTGTGTGTGTGTGTGTGTGTGTGTGTGTGTGTGTGATCTTGCAATCTCGTTGTAGATATAAAGAACGCCATTGAGACATACTCATTCTTTTCGTGTCGTTAAGGGATCAGACATCTTATTTTCCTCATGGACGGATGGGGAAGATGACGTGTACATTAAGAAAATTCTACTCCAAAATTGAAAATTGAAGGATAAAATGTTGAAAACCCCGTCATCTTACTTTTTAAACACGAGAATGCGTATTATTGCATATTATTAACGCGAGATTTTCGTGACAGTAATATATTAATTCAATAGCCATAAAGGGGTAGTCTCGTTCAACCAGACTTTAGCATGGATCCTTATGATCTCTGTCATATCGAATCCCATTTAACACTTGCATAATTAGCATATTGGACTTACGGCTATTTTGCATCTGTTAGAGTAATTACATATCGGACTTTGAGAAATAGGTTCCCTCTGTATCTTGAACTCATAAAAATGTCTCAGATCCCATACATGTTTCAGAAACAGCTTTCTTTGGAAGAAAGAATAACCGATTATAGGAGTCTTGCAGAGTTTTTGTACTTTTCGTTTCTACTTCGTTGCATTTCCAAGTCGTAAATCCTATAGCGCTCGCGGATTACATATTCATGCCACTGTGCAAGAAATTTGATATAGTTCCTCCGAGAAGCAAATCGCATCTGGCCGGAAATTATATGGCGCTGTCAATACCTTATCCAATACGGTGCAAACGGATAATGGCTATGGGAAACTAGTGCTGTTAGAGGAACTAACATAGCCCATTACGAAATAAAACGTTTTGCATGCATTGAAATGTCATAATCCAAATTGTTAAAATTCGTAGTGTATTACTAAAAATCCAAACTTATATATATATATATATATATATATATATATATATATATATATATATATATATATATATATATATATATATATATATATATATAATCCACCGGAAAAAAAAGAAATAAAGCTCCACATGTATATCTGTATTCATGTTATATGCCAGGTACTATAAACTCTGGCCCGATAGTTCACAAGCTTTAGTGCTGGTACCTACATCTACCTTAACGGGATCAAACATCGGAAATCCAGAATTTGAGTGAACGCCAAAAACTTGACTGCTTACGCTTGATTCTTATAGTTGTATTTTGTGTGTTTGCTTTTATTGTTTAACGACACGTACTCGCAAAAATACATTTTAGTGCCGACAGGACAGGATTTGAACCCGCGACCTTTGCCTTGCCATTTTGGCATGCTAACCTCTATGCCTTTTCATGTCACCCTAAAGTCGTGAAATAACTCAGCAACAGCTTGCTACTTTCTAAGACACAATGAACAATCATTTGCCATGGTAAAAAGCAACAGCAAGAGCAACAATAACAACAACAACGAGAAGCAAAGACCTCCGTGACTGCAGGTAAATGTACCGGAGAAACATTTTGTCATTGAAAATGCCATTGACCAATATAGGAAAGCAATGTCGATTAAGTGACTGTAACATTATCTAAGAGATGCGTAAAAAGGAAAGAGTTTTGGTTATTAATGATATTGTGGAGAAAACTATGAAGCCGGAAATTACGCCTGATATGTCAGACACGGAAGCACACAATATTTTATGAGACCGCGATATACAGTACAAGATGATATAATAATACAATGTAATTAGTAAACTAATTGCGACAAAAACATTGTTTTATTGAAGAAGATAAAGTAGTGAATGTGTTTCTGATTTAGTGAGGAGAGAATGACCAGTTATAAATATATTTATTTACAATGTATATATGTACAAACAAGAATTCCTTCCACCACTAACGATATGTATTTCTGAAGAACCTAGACTAAACAATGATATTTTGCTATTGTATCCAATTTAGATGTAACAGATCGTCAATGCGCGTTGTTTATGCATGCACAACACATGCACTTAATACCGACACTGCAGGGACATGTTAATTAAAAAAAGAAGTAGAGGAATATTTCCCACTCTTTGAATAGTTAATTCGTAAATGAAATGAACACACATTGCAACATGCTGTAAAAATAGTGCTAGGTATATCTAATTTATATTTATTTTAATTTTATTGTTTGTTTGTCAGCTTTAAATATTTTATTCTATTACATGCTATTATAATATAATCTTGTTTACGTGATTTGGAATTTTCTTCCAGAAAATAGTTTGACCATGACAGTTCATTTGTAATCACTTAATGCTGACCTAGTTCCCAACCTTAATTCAAAATTAGTCACAGCCACGTGAACAACTTCTTTTTTTTTAAATTTATTTATGTTGTGGGAATAATAAGGGTGAGATCGAGGCTGTACTGGATACGTAACCCGACACGTGTAAATAGTGTTAGTGAATAAAAAAACTTTTTTTCTATTTTATTCTTAGAGTAAAACGATTGGATTTTGTCAGGGCCATGCTTAGAGTACGTGATGTAAACATGATCACGTGACCCTCATAGGGGTGCCCATTCTGCGTCACAACTTACTGTATAATCATTGTTTCGAAAATTAATCTCAGTCTGGGCTTAAAATAATTGATGTCAAGTCGGTTTCTTCTGTTGTAGTCAGTTTTCGAGTTATATGTAAATTTTTCTTGGGATTTTTTTTTTAATTCTTAAAGATTAATTAGTTTCTCTGGAAACATCTGTGTGCTCATACAGAATTATTGAAGTAAGACATTTCTTAAAAAAAAATTATCGGATTTCCAACACCCGCGTGTTATTTCTTGTGTTTCAACAAGGAATTGTAGACAACAACACTGTACAGGATACAAATTACGTTATCGCCTTCCATCTTGGATTCTTCGTAGGAATACGAACTTGGATTCATTAATCCTTTCATTATTATGACTTCTAAAATTTTACTCGTGGATTATTCTTGGAATATTTTTGGATTTGATTCTTAAAACCGTAAGTTCTTATTTTCTTTTTATTTTTACAGTGTTTTTCCAGGGAAATAAATTATTTGTTAATTTGTTCAAAGCTTGTTGTTTTCACTCGTTCTTGTGTTACTGTTTATTCGAGCCTAAACACGTAACATAAGAATATGTCCAATTAATTTGACAAGATGACAAAAAGGATACTACACTGATGTCATGAAATTGTGATGGTTTGATATTCGCATATCACCCACGAATCTATGAAACTGTGATGTTCATACAACATATAACTAAATAAGAATATACAGTATATAAGCGGGTACAAAATTTATAACACCATGAATATATAAGAATATACAGTATATAAGCGGGTACAAAATTTATAACACCATGAATATATAATAATGTACAGTATATAAGCAGGTACAAAATTTATAACTACATGAATATATAAGAATATACAGTATATAAGCGGGTACAAAATTTATAACACCATGAATATATACGAATATACAGTATATAAGCGGATACAAAATTTATAACACAATGAATATATAAGAATGTACAGTATATAAGCGGGTACAAAATTTATAACACCATGAATATATAAGAATATACAGTATGTATATAAGCGGGTACAAAATTTATAACACCATGAATATATACGAATATACAGTATATAAGCGGATACAAAATTTATAACACCATGAATATATAAGAATGTACAGTATATAAGCAGGTACAAAATTTATAACACCATGAATATATAAGAATATACAGTTATAAGCGGGTCCAAAATTTATAACACCATGAATATATGAGAAAATACCGTCCATCAACGGATTTGAAGTAGTGAAACCATGTGATCTGTACCAAGGACATGACATTATGACGATACATCGCCCACTAACAGATATGTAGTTGCCTTATTTCATCATAAAATAGGGCCTACACAAGGAATGATCCCATATGTTACAGTCATATCCGTTCTGCCGAATGACAGCAGGCTCAAAAAGGAATGTGACCCCTCAAAGGCCGAGCAAGGTCACAGGAGCTCGATACAAGGAAAACTTAAGTGTATCCGTCAATCCTGCTTCTTTGTGCAGTGCCTCAGGACATGAGAGATGCCAACATCGTAACCCTGTACAAGGGCGACATAAGTGACTGCAAGAACTACAGGGGAATATCCCTTCTCAGAATCGTGGGTAAAGTTTTCGCACGCCAGTTTCAGGGTTCTGTGTTGTTCTCTGCATTTCTTCTGTAGTTGCCTGACGGAGAAGATCTTGTCCGTTGTGGATCTCTCTGCGCGAAACCCGCACTGCGACTCTTGATACACCCTGTCAGCAAGCGTCTGCAGTTTGTTCAGGGTGACGCGTGCGAAAACTACATCGACTACCTGCGTAAACGAAGCCCCTCGAAAGTCATTTTCTTTGCCACAGGCACGCTAACAACAAACATGTAAATTAGACATGGTTTTTAATAATTGACACATGCCAATGTTAAGCAATGTTGAACACTTGTTAAGAGTAGATGTGCACTCATATTTATTCTTAAGGTGCGAATATGTATCTTCTTGGCCAAAGGAAACGGACATAGAAATGTTTTACTCGGCCCTTCAATTTTTCACTCGGTCAAGACTAGATAACTGCCTTGGGCCCCACGCTTTCAGGAAATCAACTCCGCAATGCATTTTGTTTGCTTGGAGGCCCCCACTCATCGCTTGCTGCCTTGGGCCCCCACAATTGTAGGGCCTCACCTGATCCTGGGATATGTAATATACGATACATTCAATGCAACATGTAGACATCAAAAACCTCAAAAGACAGATCTGATAATGGAAAATAATTTTGCAGGAAAATGTTAGCGATTTTCTGGAAAACTGAACCATTTAATATTTTTCAGCATACAAAAACAGACATAAATCTGTATTGGAAACGTTTAACAGAACTGGGAAATGCAGTATTTCACTTAAAATGAAAACGAAATTGCGTTGACGTTTTACCAAAGTTAAATGAGCAACACTAGAACTCACATTACAAGCTATATGAATCAAGCAAGGAGGAAGAAATGGCTGAATCTTTTCTGGTCACGTGACTACTCAAGTTGTTGAAACGCCTACATTTAAAATTCGTCGGACAGTTAGGCTGTCAAAAAAGACAACAGTTGTTGCGAATGTCAACCTACCTTCAAAACAAGAGGAAAGAAATTCTTTAAAATAGGTAAAAACGTTTAGGTGACCAAGTCGTGTAAAGACCGGAAGCCTTAAACGAACACGTTATATAATGCATTTTCTATGAATAAACGTTGTCTCTGTACGACAAATATGATGATACAGACAAAGTTGAAATGATCGAGAAGCATAAAATAATGAACGGCATTAAGTATATTCTCGTGAAATGGAAATGACATGATGTGTCGTTCATCAGCTGGAAGCCAGGCATATATGATGCCGTTAAAATGATATGTGCCAATGACATACCCCTACTATCATCGAAACCGAGAAAACAACGAACAAACAGCAGTATCAAGGAGCACAAACTTTGTGATAGGACATCAAGGATGCATTTTTCAGAACTTTCACTTAAAATCTTGCAGTAATGGAGATAATTTAAATTTTTAAATACAACTAGTTGTAAAATGTTGCAAATGCAACACAGAAAAACTGATGGAGGTTATAGAAAAAGTAAATGCAAAATTCCACGAATGAAATAATTGCAAAAATGCGAACAAGAATAGAACGGTTTAAGGATGGATGAAATGTAACTGATTAATCGATAAATAGTTATCTAGCAATATGAAATAAGGGACATCAGATCTTACCCTTACCCTGCGATTCACTTTGACACAATGAGACGAATGTTACTCTAAATATACTATATTTGCTACATATAGTCATTAAATATTTGTGATAAGTATACTTTAATTTAACAACGATTCTGATATAGGATACAGAACACAATGAGTCATGAGAATCTGGAAGAATTAATTAAACTGGACTGCATGCATTCAACATCTGACTTGGAATTCCCATTGACTTTTGAAAAACAAATATGTACCAGAATCAGTCAAATCAGCATACCGATTTCATTTGTATTTCTAGCGTCCAAGATTATTGTCTGAGTTTAAAATACCTCTACCCGATGATGACGAGTTTAAATAATAATACAGTGCAAAGAATGAATCACTTTAATTTAGTGTGCAATAATTTTAAAATTCCACCAAAGCATGGCTGGAGAAACCTCAAGAACAAAATCTAAATGCCTGATCGACATTGGACCAGTAGAAGATAGAACTGTACATCAAGTTCTAGGTGCTCTGAAACCTATAGGAATGATATGCTGGTGAATTTTTGTGAACATTGTGATATAATTAATCAGACAAAGATGAAGATGAATATATTGGCTGGATTACTTCTTTCTACAAGATAGCAAAGCATTAACATATTTGGGTTTGGACTGAATGAATAAACGTGTAAGGACTTATGGTGAACAAGTTCATAAACATAACCTATAGTGGTCAGTGACTACATATACTTTTAAAAAGGTGATGGTAATATTAATTTCACAACAGCAAGGTTATGACACATATGAAAATATTACGACAAAATCGCAATAGTTAATACCAGCTGTAAAAGTTAAATTGGACACTACCGTTGGTGGACACGGCATCCTTTATGATCAAGTGACCGGTCATGAACAAGAATTACAATGGAGTTGTTGAAATCTGAGTAAAGCACAAATATCAATATCGATTTAGAATGGAAACAAAAGTCCATCAACTGATAAATAATGTATGACAATCCAGCAAAATAGCGCGTAGGCCAAGTAAAACAATATGCGTACAAATGTATGTAGAGGTTAGATGGCAAGGAAAATGATGACAATATTACAGCTATCAGGATGGCGACGATTGTGCAATTTAGTATCTCCCAAACACGTTTCCGCACCTCTGTGTCCACTTTTGATGAGGTTCATGTTTCTATGCTTCGCACCTCAGGCGCAGTGATACATGTAGATTTAGAAACATCGAAAGAAATATATGACATTACAATTTTTTTATATTGATATGAATAGGAGATGCTTTATTTCACTTTACGAAATAGTTTATGAAATTCTAACTCTGCAGGTGTTTCACTATTTTGTTTTCGAAGACACTTTTTAAGCTTTCATATAAAGCTTATTTCTTTTCAACTTTAATCTTTGCAACAGATTTTCTAATATTGTACTCTAGCTGTTTGTTTTGGACTGTTTCTTTTTTCATGTCTTTTTCGCAACATTTCCGTTTTTCGTCATACTTGTCAATATATAATATCATAGATTCCATATTTGATTTACCAACTTCGTCACAACTTATATAACTCTTTAGTTCCATTTATTTTCATGCAGCAAATAGTTTTGTTAACTACAGGTGGAAGCTTGCCATCTGTGTTTTTCTTCAATTATATGTTATATTGTCTGTTCATCAAACGGCTTTTCATTCTGTTTCCATCTCTGTTATATCTGATAATGTTATTGGTCGTCTTTGTAAAATAGTTTGCTCCGGAGGACATATTCTCTTCAATAGGATACACACATTTATTGCTGCTTTGATTCAGCCCGCCGTAACCAGCACAGTAACATGGATATCGTATGTTGTCTACAGTCTGGAGAGAGATGGGCTCCGCCAGTTTGGAACTACCCATGATATGCCAGGGATAACGAAATGGCGATAGCTAGTGTTCTTATTCCGGATTGGTCGCAGCCAGTGTTACCAATGACCGCTTCATCCGCTGGACACCAGGACAGCAGTGATACGTATGCTACAGAAGCAGCTACCGTCAAAGTACAGGCAAGAGATAATATCACTATTGGAACATGGAATGTCACGACATTATGACCAGCTCGAGGTTCTAACTAATGGCACATTCTTGGGCTCTGCAAGATACGCATTGAAGAATTTCTAAGAGAGAAACACAAAAGAAGGACACAAGATGTACTTCAGTGGGCATGGAGACAATGATAAGCATGGATTTGGATTTATAAGGACATTGTGAGTACAGTCATGACCTTAATGACGAGGACGTGGATGAGTTATACGATCAATATCAAACTCTCAGTGACCATTGCACCCAAGAAGGATATTATGTGATTTAAGAAGACTGGAATGCCATGGTAGGAGAAGACGCACAGGCAGAATGGCAAGAAGTATGTGGTCCATACTATAATGAACAAACCAATAAGAGATGACTCATGGTCCTGGACTTCGCTACCTACAATAACATAGTGCCAACGAACATCCTTGGCCCCGCTCCTACAGACTTTCTAGAAGATGGACTTGGCACGGTCTAGGATTGCCAGAGCACGTAGTTCCCCTGGAGCTGACATAGAAGACGACAATGACTTGCTGATGAAGACCATCACATTTCGTCTGAGAAATACCAAGAAGCCCAGAAATGTTAATATCAACCATCTGAAGCATCAATAGACGGCAAACGGGCACAACTCATAATTCTGGGTGTTGAAGAATAAAGAAATCAATCTAGACTCCTTGATCTCCACCTTCAATAAGGCAGTAATACTGCACAGACGCAGAAATTGACATGCATCTTATGATAAAGAAGACAAGGATACAGAAGATATTCTCGACCTATGTAATGTGAGGAAAATCCGTGAAAGATGTAATAACAACGATCTGCAATAGAATCTGGCGAACAGGAGAATAGTCCGCGCGATGGACCCAGTCACTGATCACCACTCTCACATAAAAAGGCTTCTGCAGCTTTGACAATACAACCGAACAATCAGCCTCATCGGTCACCCAAGCAAGGTTGTGCTTGTTAAGATCATGCTCAACAGACTGAAACCTCAAGCAGAACACACTATTGCTGAAGAACAATACTACAAAGCAGGTCATAGCACTACAGAACAGATCCTCAATTTTAGAAAAATATATTCAGCATCAACTTAACTTCTATCATATCTTCATTGACTTCAATAAGGCGTCGAGAAAGTTTTGCATGCAGCCTTGTGGGAAACCATGCGGATGTACAACCCTAAACTAAATAATAATCAATATCATTGAAACCCTGTATGACAAGGTGAAGTACGCAGTTTTCTTCCATGACAACATAGGAGATTAGTTCAGAACCACCGTCGGTGTCAAACAGGGGTGCCTTCCCTCATTTACTTTCTTCAACATCTACATGGAAAGGATCTTATCAGATGCCTTGGAAGACGATGGGAGCAGTGTGAGAATTGGAGGCTAAACAAACACCAACGACCAACCTGGTTACAGGATAAACGAATGAATGAATCCTTTCCAACAAATGCTTATTAATAACATCCTGTGTTAGTGCTAGGTGCTAACATCATGTGGATCTCGCCATTCAACTAGTTTTAATCTCAAACAAACGGTTTACATAATATTGTATTTGTTTTGCATTTTATGTTTATTTTCGTCCAAATGGTATTATAATTCATTAATGTAAACCATTTTATATTACATTAAGTACATTCCGAGAACTTGAAAGTATAAAATCTCTAGTTGGTGAAATCTCATTTAAATATTTACAAAATGTGTTACATGAGAATTTTGGAGTCTGTGCCATTTTGTCTTGTTCCAGACCTTCAGTGCTCATACAAGTAATATAGGCTCTTGCTTTGTCTTATTTGCATTAATTTTCTGCCACATTTGTTTCGTTGTGTTTCTAAAGACTGCAATTACCAAAGGAAACGTCTTACGTATAAAAATATAAAAGAGAATCCAGGTGCACATATTCGGTACCGAAAATGTAAGCACATTAATGTCTGGTCTGTTTATCTAAATCATAGTCTTCATGCAAAAACTATTGTTAATGCAAGGTTGATTTCAGGAATCCAGTATACAAAAAAAGTAAATGAAAAACAACACCTTCTTGAACAAATAGTAGTCATACGGTTCTTAATTCTTTAATGTCAAAGCTAGCCATTTTGAATTATTAAACTCTTATTGTTTCCTAAAGGGCTATTTCATACGTTTGAAACTATTTTCACTGGCGATCGCGTGTCCAGTATTTGTTGGCGAGTGAAATCATATTCTATTTTGTCCGGATTCAAAATAATATAATAAAAAATCATAGTGTGAGATGATCAATATCTAAATCATCTTTGCTAATATCTTCTACTTTTGTAAAATTGGACACGTTTGAAGAACACCTAGTACCATTTACATCGTACCTGATTCGATGTTTTGCCTTAATGGTCTTCTTCCTGTGGATTTTATCGCCATTGTACTTATGATGTTAATTACAGTGTATTTTGTTTCGATCTCAACAATGTTTGTTGTATTCATGTCATATACTTTGTTTTCTATATCCTAATATAACTTAACTCTTTGCTGTGTATTTATTATTAATGTTTCGTGTATTCTTTATAACTTGGTTTGCCTGAACGTATTTTAGAATTAGAATACAAGTATAGTTTTTATTTGGCATCTGGGACATACATTTGTATCCGTTATGCAAGCAATTAAATTTCAAATTATGCTTCATTACTCAATGGAAATGTGTAAGTCACCTGATAAGAAACTTTATTCAGAATCTTGAAATCATGATTGATAAGCATATTTTCTATAAATTAAATGGAACATAAACAGTACAAAACAAAAATACATTAAAAAATACGTTTTGCTGAAAAGGTAACTTCGCAAGAGTCAATTGATCTCCTTAGGGTTGAACTAAGCATATAATTTGGAAACGGAGGCTGAACCTATAAAGAATTAAAAGGAAGTGTCTACAAACTCATAAGATGCAGAAATAACGCATAACAAAAACCCAATGTAGGTATGTGAGAAAGCATGCCAGTAGCTTCTCGTGGGTCGGTGGTTCTTTCTGGGGTTTTCCAGGGTTCTTCCTCCACCATTAATACTGGCCGCCATATATAGCCTATCGTGTGCTGAAAAATGGCGTTAAACCCCACAACAACAACAACATAACAAAAACAATTTCTCAAGGTAAAAATGCACAAAATGTTTTAATAGGTTGAAGTATATTTAATTAAGTATTAATTTCTTATGTCTAAAAAAGTTCCTTCACAGTCTTCAGCATTCATTTGTTGCTAAAACGATGTTGTATTTAACAACAAAGAATCAATGAAGAAAATAGACTATATCTGTGTGTCTTCAATTCTCATGGAAAAAAAACTATATTTTTTATCAATATGTTAGCTTGCATATCATTTCTTAGCGGAATCGAGCATTCCTTGTCTTAAACAAGAGACGGTTAAAATGACAACCGTCACTATGCCAAACGAATAAAGTATTGTTGGTGAAAGTGCTAATCAATATTTGATACATAGATTTATCATTTTAGGAACTATGACTGCTTACCAGCACACATAATAATGCTTGAATATGAATACAATAGTCAAAGGAATACAAATGACCTGGTTTTGACATTGACCTAACACAACATTGGTACACCACGAATGTTTTGTTTTCGCCATCGCTGTTAAGTTTAAGCGTGAGATTTTTCCCCTCTTTAAGAGTTTTTGTTGGACTACTTAGTTCACGATCTAGGCATTACAGCTTCGAATCTCAGTCGCGGGAAAATGTAGTTTCCTTTATAAACTGAGATGTCTGCTGGTTGTATATGAAAATGAAAGTCAATGTGAAGATGAACCCTAGATGTCAATTATAAATACGAAGGATATACTATTTTTGAGACGTAATTTGGTTTAAAACAACATATGAACCTTTTAGTATGTCATTTGACAGGCTAGGGGCTCAACTGAGGTCGCAGATTCAAACTGCTGTTATTGACACAGACCAAAGAAGACTGTAAGAAATTGGTGTGGAAGAGATTAAAATAAGAAGCGAGCTTAGGATTGCAAGGAACGTCTGATTGACAAGCACAACCCGGGATGAGACTGTATCCGTTTACAGGATATTACTATATCAGTGAATTTATGTGGTATATGTAATAGCGAAATCTTCAACGATAGATTGTTATATTATTTTAAAAAGGTTCTAAAGCGTGCGTGTTTGTAATGTCACAGAAAAGATCAAATCACTATTTCGGGCAAGTGCATCATATCGATTTATTAAAGAGACAAAAATATTGCATAATTTGTCAACAAAATGTCTCTGGAGCTTTTGATAAATTAACTGGCTTGGGAATTGTATTGGATCAAGTATCAAATGCACAAAGAGAACAACACTGCTTTATCTGCTAAAGTGCCTAGGCGTGTTAATATAGCACCCAAACGCATCTTAAAATGTATAGCGTCTGTATGATGTTGTACAAGCAAACTTGAAATCGTTTACTTAAGATAATTTAGCACCGAACGAAATTAGCTATGAATACATTGAAGCAGTATCATTTTGTACTTAAATTTGCAAGCTAATATCATGATCTTGGAAAACCAAGACCGTTCATTTAATGGTCTGATTTAGAAATCGACATTATTGAAACAATAAAATATGATTGGCCGCCTGATGAACTCCGTAATACTCTGTCATGCAAGTTAGATTTTATTCTCCTAATTCAGATTATACCGCATGTTTATGAAAAGAAAAATACGGCGGCGACTAGAAGAATTATCTATCTAGACAATGTTATGTGTATACAAGAACTTCAATGGCACTGGGTCGCAGTGAATGTAAAAGTGGATGCCTTGGAAAATATTAACTATGCTGCAGAAAATACCATTATGAATACAGTAAATCTCTCTTGTTCGCATTACGTATTGGTCTTTGCGTTTGCAAACGCTAATGAAATAACAGCCACTACTGAAACGATGGCAGTTTCTGATTCTGGTACAATAAAAGCATTACTACAAGCATTTATCAATTATTCAATGACCTTCCCTTGAAAACAAGCATGCCGACTTTGAACGACCTCTGGCAACTCGAGAAGAGTGTAGGAACATATACCAAGAGGTACATAAAAAGCATGTATACACTATAAGCACTTTCTCCGGATAAGCAGTACATGCCTGTAAAATAAAGTCGCACAACGTCAACACTGTATCAAAATGCTTACATTGGCCAAGCACATTAAGTTATGTTTAGCGGTATGCACTGATGAATACAATGACAAGGAATTAGCTCGTAACTTTGCGTCTATTGTTGACGTTTCAATTGCATGTCATCCGTCCATCGATACTGGCTGTTTTTTTGTGATAAAACAAACCCTACAACAACAACAACAACAAAGCATAATTGGACAATATAACAAATGGCATTTAACATGGTATCACAAAAATGAAAAGCTGTATATTTCTCTGTCATTGATTTCTCTGTGGTGGAAAGGCCCAAACCACCCAAACATGTGACATATTTCAAAATTCATTTCGTGCACTGATTATTGGTTCTGCTGAAAACCTCGACTGTTGTTGAATCTAATCACGAACTTGTTATGGGGAATCGGCTGCATGTGATTGCACCATTCGCTATATATCAAATGTATTATTGTGTACTCGAGGATTTCATGGAAACGCTTGCATCGTCGAAGACGTCGTTATTTTCCACCTTTGACTTCTTTTCCACACTGAAGATGCACCTGCCAATGACGACCTTGACCCGAGCGCGAGTAATCTTGTGTACGACAAAGTAATGATTGAACAGCAAGACAACTCCACGAGAATATTGTCCGACGCCGACACAATAATACATAGGTTTTATAGCACACAACGATGCTCATACATGCCTAAATTATTTCGAGACATCTGCAACATATTAATGATATTTCGTAGCGTTGACGCGCTTGACATCGCAAATAACCTTTGGAACTCGTGTGCAGCTATCCTTTTGTATGAAGAGTGTAGAGACATATTCGCAGTAGTCTCCCGGGATCTAGTTAGTTTATTCACAATTGATGTAATCGATGGTCCGAGCAAGTATCGCATAGGCATGAATAAACCAATTTATTTACTGTGATAATGTTAACAATTTGCAAAATGTAGAATACCACCAGCGACAACATAGCAGAATATACGGTCTAACTGAATCTTCTGCTCGGTTACATATGTGACCGTGAACGCGTTAGAATTATGATCGAGTCCTGAGAGTCGATTTATAAGACCTATCAGAGGGTTTTGCATAAACATTTACGCCGCTGGTCAAACCCATTAATGAAACCCACTCAGGGAACGACAGAACAAGTAAATAAAGTCGAGGAAACCACCAGCACAATAATAGGGTCCGATTGTCAGGAAAACCCTGGCAATTGAACAATTGTCAGCGCAGATTGCACTTCGAGATGCAGCCGCCGTCGAAGAGGCAACAATACCCAAACAAGCAAAGGTACCATTTACTTTTAGTTTTTCCACAGTCGTACACATACAAGTTGATACACCGGACACTGAAGTCTCTGGGGAAGATTTAAAGTTAATCGTTAATTGCACGAGTACAGACCATGAGCATATGGAAAGTCTGTAGCCGTCATTGTGTCGGTTCGCGTGCACAACAACGCGCCAAATGACTCCAAAGAGGTCACATCGATTTGTTACCGGTTGCTCCAAAACAACATAAGTTACCTGGGACGTTTCCCTTGTTAAATACGAACTCACTGAAGACAAATATAACGTATGTGACAGAGTGTTGTTGAAAATAGAACCCGGATCGTCACTTAGATGATTACAATCTCATCAACAAAATCAGCAGTTCAAGAGGTTTTTCCGAGCCTATGCAGAACACACTCTCTATCGTATTAGCGTAGTTGCATGTTTATTACAGTTGGACTATCATCCGATTACAAACTTTCGGGCACTTGAAGCCGAATAACTCTCGTACTGTCGTCGGATATCATCAGATTTGATCGATATCGCAGAGTTGAGTGTAAGCTGGTGTACTCGTATGAAACATTGAAAGTCTTTGCAATGAAATCCTGCGTCAGATTTCATCATTGATTGACTTAACCTCGTACGCACCAGTGCAAGCACAACATCATTCCACGCGGAAAATCCGTTTACGGAAATGGACTTGGCTTTGATTAGCGTCTAAAGCGTCGATGCGAAACGGTTAAAATTTTTGGAATCACAGGCGGTTCAATCGATTTGAGATCGTCAAATACGATTAGTGACTTGACAAGCAGAACACTTCAATCAACAGCAACAATGCCAGCCTGAGTAGTACAATTATCCACGACGCCACTCAACAACGCATAGAAGATTCATTGATTGCAAATCTGGGAAACAGATTACAGTTGTCTCGAAATGCATTAAAAATCAGACAAAACAATAAGGTATAAACAACAGCTCAGTAACAAAATTATCAGATCCCGCGTTAGACATGGACGCTACGGTGTTGCGAGATAACGGAACGTGTAGGACATGGCACCAAACTAAGATGGCTAATAGAAGTTCAAGTCCAGTGAAATCTTGTACTTTGCGACAACAATGCTACACTGGCGGACAACGTCACAATATGATTCGTCAAACAACGCCATCATGGCTTTGTTCAACAGTGCACGGTAAATCATCAACAGAACGGAAATATAAATCTAATGGGATAATGTTGATATTGCTGCAAACATTATCGTACTCTTCCGATACAGCGACAATTACGCGAGGTTTATTAACCCATCTATGATGATAGTTATAGACCGTCATTATCCTATCCCATATATTTTAATTAAACATATATAGGCTGTTTTCGTTGACAGCAATCCACTAGTATGCATGAAAGAACTAGCCCTGGTGGAGGCCCAACACAGGTGCTAAAACCGATATTTGGCCTACGGTTTGTAGCGCCATGAAAACAGATTAACATTCGCGGATATTTTGCCTGCTCAGTTCCACTCTCACATATACATGGGATTTTAGAAGCGTTTGAAAGGTTAGTTTTCGGGACGTAACAAAGAGTCGCCTTAATCCCTAAAGGTCACAACATATTCTTTGGAATCATGCATCGAGTTCCTCAGTAGCCACAGACGAACATATGTCATCATTCATAAGGTCTGGCGGAACATCTACGACTTCATTATTCTTGATGACTAACATCCCAGGACCAAAGAGACATTTAAAAGAATACTCTTATTGGAAGTTAGTACCCAGTAGGGTATTTGCACATCACATCATGTGATTAATACATTTCAAGGCATGTATATACATTTATCGAGTTTTGACACGGGCTTGTGGATTTTCCAGTATGAGTTTACCACGGTGTACCGGATAGATTACTTTTCTCTCTAGTATCTAGACCTGGCTAGACCAAAATTTGAAGCAGCTAAGCGTCAACGCCGCGGGATAAGTCTTGGTTTTCAGCGGTCCTTGTCGCCACTATGAAATACTACGGTTGAATATTTACATTCCTCGCAGCCTTTCCAGCGTTATTGGCAGTTGCAAAGCTGCTGCGTTTGGGGCCTTTGGAACAACACCCGTGATTGCCTTGAGAAAAGGTAACGCTCTACGGCTGTCCAGTCGTAACCAAAGTTTCCCGAGCGGAGCAGTCTTCAGTTGTCGCTTTAACGTTGATATAATCAATGGCTCCGTTTTGATGTATTTGCGATGAAAAAAAGCAATAAAACATTTTGGAAGGGGTCTTTATACGTGGTTAACATGGTACGTGGGAAACAGAAATCGTTAATCTGGATTCGACAACACGATCAGGAACTCATTGGGTCGGATGCTTGGGAACGCGTCGACAGCTTGTGTAATTTGATATGTGCGTACTTACAGCGCCATCTGAGGTTGCTAGTTATTTAATCAAGGCCGGTGGAGTTTCTGATGTCTTTTTTGTTCATCGATATAGCTGCAGTTACAAACTGGACTGTACGGCCTCATATGACTACATCTCTTTGTTCAAGAACTGCACGCACATGAGCGTTCAAGGACAGCACATGGGCTTGTTGATTTTACATTGACATTTAATAGCATACAAAAATGCCTGTTGATATCTACCAATGCTCAACCACCTAACGTTGTGGCCTTGAGTTAGAACTGACATAGTTTTCAACCAAATTGGATTTGACTGAGTTTACCAGATAGGTTGTTTTTGACGTCGACCCAACCGAGCTTGTAATTTTAAACAGGGAACTGGTAAATTTAATACGTCCAATGTAAACCTTCAAAATGTTACATGGCCGCCAGGAACCCGCTGAAATAACTTAGAACAAGGACTCGGAGACGATTGCTTTCATCAACAATTATGTTGAAACTGCCAATACAAAGCCGAAGCAATACGTACATGCAATGATAGCCGAGGTGCTCTCATCACTATGCGTGGTAACATTATGTAATCAAATTCGATGAATAATAAACAAAAAGGTGATGAAAACGCTAATTTACTGAGCTTAGCAAATACTCTATTTGTTTTTCATTCCCCTAGAGAATGGTGTGTAAAACTAAACCTCATATCTTAAAGGTGAGTGAGTGCAGTTTATTCTTATTGATCTGAACCAAAAAAAGGGGGCCCCAAATGGCCGAGTGGTCTAAAGCGCTCACCGTTGGGGATCACTGCCATCTCACCTCTGTCTGCGTGGGTTCGAGTCCAAGGCTCGGCTAGCGTGGGTACGTGGGAAAGCCTGCCAGTAGCTTCTCAAGGGTCGGTGGTTCTTCCCTGGGTTTTCCAGGGTTCTTCCTCCACCAGTTATACTGGCCGCCATGTATAGCCTATCTTGTGCTGAAAAATGGCGTTAAACCCTACATCAACAACAACAACAACCAAAAATAAAGGCTGGTTTCGTAGGATAATGACAATGACAATACAATGTGACATATTGGTTTTTCGTCTATTTCATGTGTTTAATGGACTATGTTATTGTATTTGATGGCCGATGATGTTGCAGAAACTTTCAAATATGCAGTACCAATATCATTGGTCGATGGAGATCCAATTCAGTTCGAAAGACTCAATAGTTAGCCAGACAGGCACTTCACCGTCTTTGGCTTTTAAGTTTAACGATACATTAATGATTGTGAACGCAATAATGAGATTGTGGAATTTGATTGTGTTCCACTAAGTGTTAACAAACTCACTTATACAATGAACATATTTTTATTAAGGGACAAACAAAAATCAAAAGTTACAACCACCATATGTACAAACACCAACTCGAATCCACTATAGAATCATTGCATCAGCACGGTAAAGGGGACAGTAGATATAAAGCTATACAGTCGTGTATAAGCTATAATCAACCTATCTTGGGAATAGTACCGTGGCCTTGTGTTTGATTTCTAAACATTTCCTCGGGGTTGGTACTGAATTCGTACGCAAGGCTACCAATACCAGCCAGGAACAGGGAAACTTGAGTCGCGTCACTTAAAAAAGGCTTGCCGTTATCACACCTATATATTAAAGGTTGATTCAAGGATAAAAAGGAAGGCTACGGGGAAAACGAGACGTGTTCTTATCTGTCGCAACGTTGACAGACTGCGAGAGGAACATTGTCCGCTGAGTTTGATTGGATTGGTCCACAGCGATATCCAATACAAATTGTGATGGACGAAATGATTACAATCCAGGTCCGAATTATACCTTCCTAGCTTGTAAGTTTAATTTAGTATACGCCTGGAGGGATTGCAGATCAATAGGGTTTACACCGAGAAAAGAAGCCACTCGTAATCTGGCAGCAAAACGTATAGGTAGATTAATTGGAAATACAAAACTTCGAAATGTCCAGTAAGTTAATTGCTCGAGTTTTGCAGAATATTGCGGCATCATAATTGTAATTATTTCTAGTATGTACACTTAATTACTAGAATCGTTTAGTATGTAGAATTACCTGTGTAGTGTTCTATGTACATGGGTAGTTGAGAAATGGGTTTGAGAATTACGTAGAGAACTATGTAGATTGTTAGATTGTGGTAAGATTTAATTTTGTAATTCGCTCTTTGGTTAGTAACCCAGTGCATTTATTAATGCGTTTGATGTTAGAATTTACACATGCTAGAATAGTGAATTCGGAAAATGGTTAGAGTATGTAAGATTAGTTACTATGGACGTATGTATATATCAGAGCATGGATATTTCAATATTTGTGTACTTTGAGTTGCAAGGTAAAGAAATGCATCTGATTATTGTGATATTGTTTAGTATAACGGGATTAGGAATATGCACTGATATGACGGAATTTATTGATGTATGAATAATACGTAATTAATAAGGTGCTGTATTATGACGTTTGTTTTACCATACAAGAACGTATGGGTATCTGGATGTGAACGAGTGCGTGAGCGAAGAAATTTATTAGCCGTTATCTGATGATAGGCTGTGTAAAATGTGAGATGAAGGGGCTAAGGAAAAGATTGTACAATCCTTGTGTTTTCGCAGGAAGCTTTTTAGGGGACAGAGAACTTCCGGTTCAATTCGGTCCCATGTATTCAAGAGTTGGAAACGGAATTTTAGACTGTAGCCAAGGCAGTGGAAGTCGACAGGAGTATATTCGTGGGAGAGAAAGTGGAGGAGGAGAAGTCTAGAGAAAGTCGAGGAGAAGGAGACAGAATTTGGAGAAAGGATGAAGAGGAGGAGAAGAAGGAATTTGGAGAATAGTAGAGATAAATGATACAACAGATTAGTAGAAATATATGGATAGGTGGAAATCAGTCTCACATTGCTAATAACGTAATGGAAAAGGCTTATTAAGGGGTCGAGCAGAAGGTGTGTAATTGAAAAATTGAGTTATTTGATTATTGATTATTAAATTTTTATTCATTGAGTTTCAACCATTTTGTATATTTAATCATCTAACCGTCGGCATTGCTGAATGGGGGACTCGGAGCATTAAATCTATCTTTCACTACATTTAACTTCAAACAAAATAGAGCCTGGGTGGAACTTCTATAATAGTTAAAAAATATTGGGATCACCCCACCCCAACCATATACGTTACATTATAAAAAAGATGAAATGAAAGGCGTAAAGTATAATGAACAGAGTATCAGCACAAATAAAAAAAATTAAAATTAAAAGACTAACACGGTTTTTCTGTAACATATATTTTACATTTAAACATAATACATAATGACTGAGCTTGAGCAATCATAAGGAAGTCATAACCATATCAAAAACCAGAAGCCAATACAACAATGCATACTACTCAACACTATATACAATAGTATATACAATAGACTGACCAGATTACAAACAGTGAAATAGAAGCTTCACAACGCGACAAGGAGAAGATAATGGAAGTTGGAAAATGGAGAGCTGAATAATTATATCCGGCATAACGATCACCGATTGTATAGATACAGACTGGTTTTGACATCGTGATTACTATCTTAACACTGTGAACATTAATATTATGTCATAGTAGCAGAAGATGAATGTTCTAAAAGAAATAACTGCAATGACAGAAGACGTGTAAAATAAAAACTGTCAATCATGTAACCATGTAGATATTGTAATAAATTTAGAGTATGCGCACTTGGTTATAGCGCCCCGTTTTAAGCAATTCTTAGATTTGTGTGATTACTTGTGTGATTATTGGAATTCGGCGCCATGGAAATATTCCTAGCCCGAAATAATGAGCTAATTATTAGAAGCAAACGTCACGGAGTGAAGTGTTAGTGTGTTTCCATGATGTCCTGGTTCACTAGTAGTGAATTCCAACCAAAACCGAATGAACGTCCCTGTAGTAAAATAGTCCATATTAAAATCTAGTGGTATACATTGGTAGCATGACTTAAAGGACAGTACTTAACGGTATTAAACCGGTAAATTACACAAGGGAATAAATAAAAAGGGACTTGGCAGACACCGTTTATGTCGCCATGTGGGCGAATATGGTGAAGTTATATTGGTGAAATGTGCTTGGAAAGCATACATTGACTGGCCTAAGGTGGAGGAGTTAAAATAGTTCCCATTGTTAGAGTACTCATATATTTTCTAAGGCGTGAACGGTTGGTAGTACGGAAACATGATGAAGTCAAAACACGCAGAGGTGCGGTTGATAGATAGTTGGCAGTTTGGTTTATGTGTGGTCTTGCATTAATTAGAGGAACATTTAGGTATAGAATGGACATGTCGGGCTTTCTAATTTACAACTGAAGTTGTATGGAAGTCTTTATAAAGTCGGGGTAAACTTATGACTTCTAGCGAGAATCGCGCCAGGGTTTGACAACCACTTGGTCAAGTAAATACCCGTGTGCGTGTAACAAGATTACTGATTTCAATGATAAGATCAAAACAATAAAATATGCTCTATTTCAAGAGTTATAAAACCAGTTACACACTGGGATGGACAATCATTTTATATACATATGATTATGTTTATCGGATGATGGACCATCCTATCTGTATAGTGGAAGGTGTTATTTCCGAATCAGAATAAGGATCGAACGTTTAATACATATTAAACTAAGTTGGAACAATTGGTTAAAACAAAACAGATGCATTGAAGCCTGCAATAGATATTCTCTCCTTACGTGGTACCAATGATAAAGTTAACATCGAAATAAAAGAAAATATAGACATTGATGGCGACTGAATTGAGCACAGAATTTCTTTAATGGCACTTGTATTTGGTGTTAGCATGAGTGATTTAAAACATCAATTCAGTAAGAACACTACTTAGTTTGAGCAGAGAAATAAACTAATGCATGTACGTATATTGCTCTTTCTTTTCGATTTTAAGGGGTTCTTAGTTGATATTGATTTAGGATTTTAATACGAACATATCTCTAAAATGTGTTTAGGCGATTAGGTTTCTTAAGCTGAAATTTACACTAGGTGTGCAGAGATCAAGTTAGTAAATCATTTTAAAAAATCAGTAAGGTTTATACGGAATCTTTCTCAACTAGTATATTGAAACAATGAAATTTATTTGGCAACTTTTTTGAATGTTCCATTGGATCAGCTATAGGTAACCAATTCGTTTAAAACTCGGTTGACATTAAAAAAAGATCCAACAAAATCCAACAAAAACAACCTTGACCGGGTGAGACGATATGTCGGTGTAAATCAAACATCCAAATGTCATATATATAGAGCAAATGTTGACATAATTGGATTATAAACAATAACAAGAACCTCCCATTCAGTCAGAATTATAATAAAGTCTAACAGCAGTATACGAAATGTGTTGCTCTTAAACAGTAAAGGTTTTATCAGCGTATGATTCAGACGTAAAATAATCTCGATTTTTACCAGTCATTTTGCTAATCGTTTAACTACCAGAACGTTTCCAGCGAACTTGAACTGGGTTTTAGTGCGTGTATTGCTTGCGAATTTCTGTAATAAATAATAAAACTGTCAACGTCCGGTAAATGCATAACTCGTCGCAAGCTGGATTCAGAACCATCAGCTATTAAAACAGACCAAGATATTACTGTTACAGCCAACGAGCAAACTTCACAGATAACATGTCTGATGGAAATACCAAATATGTTAATCTTTTCAGGTAGTTTCTTGCATCGTTTGATATGATGGAATAAAGGAGATGCTAACAATGCAATGATAAGCAAAATGGGTCGATTGCTGGGTAAATAAATAAACTATTCTTTACACGGTATGATCATTCCAAGTTGAATGACTTCAACATCCTCATGAAATACAATAATGCATGATTCCCAATATTGGCAAGAGCAAACTGTATTGAACAATTATCATTTATACAAAACTGACAAACTACGATCGGAGGCAAATGTTGCACAACATACTGGAAGTCAACAATACAGTTTTCTTGTGTGTACCCAAAGATATTTAGAATACCATCTGATCTTCAGATACAATAGACCATTGTCAACTGTTTTAGTATTCCTTTAGAGAGAATATCGACATTACTCTTGCAAAAGCCTCTGATACGCCAGAAGCTGGTAACCAAGACTATGAACTTGAACCTTTTTCCCATGGAATTTGATACAATTACTTTCGAATAAGGTTCACAACCAGTGAACGATAACTATAGAAATGGAATTGCATTCATTTGTTAATATTATCAAGAGGATATAATTGTCCGTAAATAAACGTTCAAAATAAACATGGAAGTCAATAAAACTTTAAGACATCTCACACATTAAATCATGAAATGAATCTAACATTCATTTTGTTGTATGCAAAGAGTGGAGAAAGGTATCATGAAACGTTTTCCAGCTCAAGAATATTATACAAATCTTACTGACTATGTATGGCCTGTCATATATGGATAATTCTCAAGGTTTGTCACCTTTGGCAAATATTGCTACACTGGCAACCACTGACACCTAGTTTGATTCGATAAATACACCCGTTAAAGTTAAAGTACATTTTTTGTGGTAGTCTTATAGAAGCCAATGTTCAACAAGATATTCGCTTTCAAAGAAACATATAAAGAAAATTGGATGAGCATAAAAAGGTATTTCTGATCTAATGCACTCATACAAAGTCAAAAACAAGAAACTATAATATCAATTACTTTTTAGCTTGTATACATTTATTTGAAATACCCCAATAGCATGATGATTTGCATATTGCATAATTATGGCAGAATGGTGTTTGCACTGAACCTGAAATAGATGTAAACAATAATGCTCTATTTTTGGTTTTGTTTCATCTTCATTCTCTTAAAAAACATCTCTGTAACCAAACATTTAAAGGAAACATTTGTTATTCCAGAAGAAATATAACTGTAAAGTTATGACAAATTAAAACATCAAGAGCAACACACTGATAATGAGATTTGAATTTTCTATTAAATAGAAGCTGCTTACCTGTTAGTTAGGTAAATAATGCTGCATTGTTTCATTTATATGTTGTACATATAATCATTGTTTTATGTGAGTTACTGCAGCTCCTGGTAATATATCCTTGTGATTGAATAAACACATTTCTGCATTTCAAAAGTGAAATTCGTTGTAATTACATATGTTTGTTTCATTGTACTTTACAGTGGGTTTTTTCCTTATGTGTTCATCTTGAATTAATAAAATGTTTACTTGACCTAAACAATCTTCAGACTGGAACTTCATTCAGATCATGCTTGAAAAATACAGGAACATTTTTATTTGATAGTGGTAAACAAAGTGTTTTATTCACTGATAATCACTAATGTAATATAATTTGATGTTATCCATTGGATACTCACCAGTGCAATATAATTTGATGTTAGTTTAATCCCAGTTTATTATGTTGTACTAATGCTATTGTAAACGTTTTCTGTCTGCATAACATAATGTAACAGTCATTAACAGTCTCTTTCTACCTCTGCCTTTTTTGTTCAAACATCTTGAATTCACGCGTCATCTATTTAGATGCCTCTGTAAATCCACTGTATATTGTTTAATTAATTTTATTTTCTTGTTTTACATAATGAGTAACAATAAGTCATTCTCAATAATTGTCCTCGGGGCTAATGAAGGATTATTTTTTGTGTTTGATTCTAACTTATGAAAAAAATAGTTTCATATGTACACTTTTTAAATGTATTTGTTACTTGTTACCAGAAATGCTCCATTTGTTCACCAAGCACACTGAAGTTCATTTGATTAAAATTTCATTTTGGAAATCATGTGTGTTTGTTACCTTTTGTCGTAATGTGTCACTTCATTCCAGGATTTCAAAACGTGATTAAAATATCACGATACTGTATATCGTATTCATTTTATACCTAACAGTGTTTAAAACGTTAAGTTTGGGTTGTGAATGAAATATGTTAATTTGCTATAAAATGTACATTACACTTTAGATGGTTTTTTACCCTTGTATTCTGGATCAAGTTATTTTGGAAAGGAGATCGTATCTGAATTATCGTGTCTGGAGGTAGCGATTAGTTTTTTCTTTTTTTTTTCTTCTAAATTATCGTGTTGATCAAATAGGATATCCAACTCCACCAGTACCATAAGCATCTAGTATTAAGAACGCATTTTCCTCAACCCGCCATATTTGTTCATTGTTAACCACCAACCCTCAGTTACCTGTCAAATATCGATGCTTAGATTAGAATGCATTATTGCCTTCGTAAAATCTGAAATCACCAAATTTATTTTTCTTTAAAGTTGAAGTGCCTGATTTAAAAGTGTTACCCTCAATAAAGATGGAGCATGCATTACCTCTCAAGGATACATACTAAGAAGTTACGTCTCTGAGGGACATATAACGTTCTGCAAATGGATATTCTAGAGTAAATAATTCCTGATAGCTTCTTAAATGAGCAGCAGCCCTGTCGCAATTTAACGAAGTGTGTACACCTACGGATTTATAACTGCCAACAACTGAATAAAATAAGTTCACGAGAGTATAGGGACACAAACATGGAATGCATTCCAAGTCATTAATTGCTGTACAGTTTTTAAATCGTTCGATCAAGTATATCGGCACTGTTCTTCCTAAAGACATTCCACTAAAAACAGTAATGTTGCGACATCAAAGACAGTTAATTGCATCTGAATGATCGTTTTATCAATGTACTTCTATAACATATGGTGTTCGCCTCGTTGAAGAATAAGTTAAAATAAAACAACATATCAAAATATACGTGAATTAAGGTGATTCAGTAGGTAAATTTATACAAAGTTGAGCGTTTTTGGTGTGTGGAACTTGCAGGCGAGTATTGGAGTTTTAAGCATATTGTTGGAATTTTAAAGCTTTTGCCAGGAATGTGTTAGGTCCGCTTTTAGTACTTAATCTCCAAACTTACTTTGTTTAATGATAGTTGTGATTACATCTTGAAAACTAGTACACTTGCTTTGGAACATAAAATGAGTAGGCTGAAAAAGAACACAAAGTAATATTGTAACCGAATACCCTTTATCTCAGTACAATTTACACATGATACAACCTGGAAAATATTCTAAAGCACAAATTGCTTCAGACCAAACATCTACATTCGATATTATCAACATGATCTGGCGAAACACTTTATTAATTTCGAAACGATGAATTTACATTGGTCATTGCATTTTCTTCGTTAAAATCTCTATGACATAGACAGTCGGCTCATTCTCGATCCATCCACTTTTCTCTCGATCCAGTGTATAATCATCCGGTAAATCCTAAAATTACTTCTATTAATTTCAAGAGACTGAATAATCTCCATCATGTATATCCAATACGAGCATGTTGTGTTAGGTCATGGAAACGCAGATCTCCTAAAATCATTTTTACTTTATATTTATTAAAATCTCTAAATTGTCCACATTTCCTTCTCTATCGGTCTATTTTCACACCATCTATCAATATAATACTCGTTCCTCATTCTGTGTGATATCAAGCTCAAACGTATATCCCTTCACAGTTAAGATGTGGCAATATCAATGCGCTGTAGTGTGAATGACCGGAAGACTAATATTTGTATGACTATGCACAAAACAATCAATGGTCGTGTGATTTTTGAATTTTTATGTTTAATATCCTCGCATTCTTCACACGGGATTTATAAATAGACAAAGTTTATTAATTACAAAATATGGGATTAGCATACCCAATTTTGTAATTATCTTAACTTGAAAAAAAAAAACTATTTCCCTGACAAATAGAAGCACATGTATAGTAGTTGACAGTATAATAATGGGCATGGACATTTGATGCCAAGGCAACGGCAGCAGAAAATATTGCAATAAGATGTCTAGGTGGCGCTCTACAGTTACGTATTTTGCATAGGTTAGCATTTTAAAGATAAAGAATTCCCCGGTTTTCTTCACTGGTTATACAGATTATTTAAAAAAAAGATTTTGTATATATTAGGCATAATTAAAGGAACCTTTAGCTCTTTTTATTTTGTTGTATGATTGATAGGTATAATATGGGTCATAGAGTATACAGCTTGGCCTTACTCTAGATGTGCATCTTTCAAAAAAGTGCTAGCTCCACTTGGTCATTTTCACTTCCTGAAATTCAGAGGTAAATTGTATAGAAAAGAGCCGATAATTTTTTTTTCTCATTTATATGTTTGTTTATTTATTCATTGCACTTTCAGAAGCTGGTATTTTCTAGTCTGGAAAATTTCATTTTCCCTATTTTAATAGCTGCTATGGATAGTGTACTTTAGACAAATTCAGGCTGATTTGTTAGCACAAGGGAGCAGTCATTTTAGTTCGAAGTGTGCTTAGATCATGTACAATTTCCAAAAGTACAATATCCAAAGAAATGTCTTAATGTACCATTGAGGTATGCTAACATTCTCTCCATTGTGCATGTTTTAAATGCAAACAACTTCACCTTACGTACGTCACTCTCTCAAAAGTACATACTAGCTGGTGAGCGCCCTCCCCTACACCTGATTAAGGCTGGTCTGGAAAGATGTGAACACTTTTCATTACTTTTGTCGTGATTCTGAACATCAAAGCCACCATGTAGACCAAGGTAAGATGTGAACACTTCTATGCAACAAAGCCACTGTGTGGAGGTCGGAAAGATGTGAACACTTCAATGCGACAAAACCACTGTGTGGAGGTCGGAAAGATGTGAACATTTCAATGCGACAAAACCACTGTGTGGAGGTCGGAAAGATGTGAACACTTCTAAGCGTCAAAGCCACCATGTGGAGGACAGAATTATTAGTCCTAATTAGGATGCATCAACAAATAAATTTCATCAATATTGGGTCAAAACATAGTTTGATTATTCTAGATTGAATATAATTAAATGTACAGAGGGTTCAAAGCATGGCTGAACAGATAAATGTCGTTCAAGAGTAAAATGAGATCACAGTGATCTAGTTTTGATTGTTGAGTTACTATTTTTATGAAACATTATCATATATATTTTCATCAGTGTCGATAGCATTAGATCTTGGATATTAATATCCAGTCAACGAACAGAGGATGAAATGAATGAGCTACCGTCCTAGTGACGCATCCATATACAAATATTGATTACATGGAGGATGTAACGGACGATTAGTAAAATATACGTACACCTCTCGAGCACGAAACTTAGGTAGTGGTGACCTAAATTTTGAACGGTTATATTAACATTCCTCAGGTACATTTGGATACCAATTTTTATGAGAGTGTTTGATATGTGGTCAAATATGTTGTGGGCGTTTAACACAAATAACAAAAAAAAAATACAAGAGCAACTCAAGTGTTCAAACTAGAAGACAGTCATCTTAGGCTCTCTTTGATGTGCATCCAAATACCATCTGGAATGAATCAAACTGGTAAAGGGTCCAAATGGCTGAATATACAAAAGTTATTAAAGCGTAAAATTAGATAACATGTTCTTAGCTTTAATGTGACTTAATTGTTCTTGTTGACATGTATCAACATGCTAGTGTTCATGAATGTAGATTAAACAGGGTCCAATATTACGTGTGTAACTAACGAATGGCTGAAAATTCAATTGTCACTTAAGTATCAGGTAACAATGACTTAATTAGGAATGGATGAGTTACTCTTCCTGAAATCCATCCACGTACCAGTTTTCTTGAGTTTAGGCATGTAATTATTTATGTTTGTACATTTGGGCCTAATGAACTTTGTTGGCAAGAGGATAAAAAATCTTAATGAGACCAGTAATAGAGAATGGGTAGCCTTGATAAAGATTCCAAGATGCCCCACCACAGCTGATGTATCGAACGTCACGTGTGAATCCATTATAGTATTGGTTCTTTTCATATAATAAAACGTCTCACTGAAGACACTAAATCGTTTTAAAATATGTCTGACAGTTTAAATTACACTCACATTTAGTTCCCCTGGAAATAGGTATATACTATCGTTTCTAAGCGCCTTCCATTGCATTATTATTTACATAAATTAGCATGTTTTACATATTTTGAGGCAAAGTCATTAAAATTCACCTTTATCTTGCATATATCTTTGGCTTGCTATACACTCAAAATACTATTGTTATTTCTTCACGACAAAAGAATTACTGGAAATAGTCTTCACATTCTTTCTTATGTTGAGAAAAGTAGTTGACAGAAATTAATATCATGGAAAATAGTTTGAACAGCTGAAACAACATAAAGAATACAGCTTCTGTCTACATACCATATAGAGCCTTAATGTGAAAAATGTGAACATACTGTGCTTATACAATGATTATGATTACAACAGTTTTTAGGGATCCAAGGAAGACAAAAGTGATCAAGATGTTTTGACATAATTTAATTTCATTACGAAATAAATATTACCCAGGTGTATTTTGTTTTGAGAGTCATGCTACACAGAATCAACAAGGAAGATGAGATACTCTCGTTCAATCATATCTCATTTACATACGAAACCTCTCTCTGTTGTATGCTTTTATAGGAACTAAATTATACAGGACGAATAAGTGTCCTAAACCTATCAATTGTAATGGCATGGTTCCAATTCAAAATTGTATTTATACATATTGTAATAAGTCAGTTCACATCTATGACTGTTTAAGGAAGCCAGGTACTCTTTCTTTCATTGGACTATGTGGTATCACATAGTCATATTGATTATGTCATACATACATCAGTGTCCTGCTTCATGTAGCATACGTTTGATTTGGCAAGCTAAATTTGCACCGTTTTAATTTATGCCAGAGTTGACAATATTTTGCAACATCAACAATATATCAGACAGCCAAGAAATAATTTGATGATTCACTGACCAAAACTTAATCAATCGTATTCTGTGAAGTGGTAGTCCTCCAAGCATGCCACATAATGAATCTAAATTTGTATTTTCTAGATATTCCTCTGGTGACAATTCAGCACCGTAAGGAATTACATGAACTGCTAACGAATCAAATATATCGTTTATAGGAGATATGTAATGTCATTGATATATAATAATAATAATAATAATAATAATATACCTTATTCATTACTTTAGACAACCGGCCATTATTACAAAATACAATACATGTAAAATATAATGTGCGCCGTGCTGTAAAGAAGTTAAATATGGTGTTCATCATGGGTATACATGCACAGTTTACTGTACTCGGTCCTTAGAAAGATGTTACTACTTATAAATATAGTATTCACCATTCGTTAGAGTTATCAAAGATTGTCTAAGACGAAAAGCCGAATTGATAAAGTAAGAAAGATCTTATAATTATTATATTACTTTGATTCATTGATAAAGTAAGAAAGATCTTATAATTATTATATTACTTTGATTCATTGCAGATACAAATTTTTCTACAGATGGATAGAGATAATAAACTTCATTATTGTATTTCTTTCTTAAATGTTCGTAAGCTGGGCAAACACAAAGAAACTGGAATTCATCTTCTATCAAATAAATATTAATTTGCCGGCATGATTCATAGTACCTATTATTTCTCTCATTCCTGCTATGCCTACCCGTCTCCATTTTCAGCGTAGGCGCTGAGCATCTACATTTGGCAAGTAACTTACTCAGAAAATATGAAAATGCAAAATGGAAGGAATTTTCCCGGTCCTAATTAGGTTTTATACATGCTAAAACACACACATTTATGTGAATTGTTAATATCACTTTGCCAGTTTTAATAGTGTCGAATCCTTAATTCTTAATTATTTGCAAAAATAGCTAGAAAAATTGTTTTTAGTCTCCAACATCTTGATTTAGCCAATTATAACTAACACCGAGCGACGTAACATGCGTTTAACTTTGGTAGCCCAGGTCACAAGGTTAGTTTCGTCTAATCTTTTCAGTATTAAATAGCATTTATATGGTTATCGAGTTCAAGGCATTCCCACAACTTTCAAACAGTATTTAATAAATCTTAAAAAATACGAGGTACAAAATTAATATCTTCCGCACTCCCTAACACAATCGCAGTATTGGTAGTTTTAGGAACACCTAAATACTATTAGCAAAAAATATACTGCACAATTTCAATCTCTCTACTAAAAGTATATTCCAAAATTTCTGACTCTTAGCAAGCAGTTGGTTTTAGTACTGAATGATAAAGTTTAAAGGCATCATCTACATTAAAACAGCCGAATTGTGTTTGATAATTTAAAATCCTTGAAGTTATAGTCAGTGCCTGAGCTGCTAGTATCTGCTTAGCTTTTGTCCAAACCAACTTTGGGGTGGAAAATAAACCCATATACTTGTAATAAGATACACTCTTTTCGACTTTCTTTGAACGACCATTACTCCATTTGCTTCAGATATCCCCCATTTCTGAAAACAATGATTTTATTTTATCGAGATTGAGCACCATATCAGTTTTATCATAGAAACGTTCAGTAACATTTATTTTGATTTGAGGTAGATTTATTGTATCGACGTAACTAGCAACGACATGGTCGTAAAGTATTTAATAATATAATCAATCACTTCTTAGATACAAACGCCTCTGTTGCACTCGAGCTTCAGCTGTGTAATCAAGTCATTAATAAAAAGGGAAAACATAATGGGGCTTAAAACACAACCTTGCCTTGTACCTAATGTACACTCGAAGTAAATAGTCAAACCTTTAAGTGTTCGAGCACATCTTTTCAGATTTCTAAACATATCTATTAAAATGTTTACTATCTTACCAATCATACCCTTGCATATTATTGATGACCATAATTTACCATGCTGTACTTTAAGAAAAAATCTTTAAAAATCGACAAAAAGGCAATACAATCTACTTTTTCGTTTGGATATATATTTCGGAGCTAAAGCCTGAATAATAAAGATATTGTCGCATGCTAAGTATTTTTTCCTAAAGTCTGTTATCAGACTATTGTCTTCAGCCCGCGTGCATATACGAGCATTCAATATATCGGTAAAGACTTTCCTTACTGACCTTAATATCACACTACCAAGCTTAATTCCGTTATTTAAAAATCAATGCGAAACCCGAGTCTTTATATTATGTACATATCTTTGCAAACATACATGCTCTAACTAAAGCTTTAAAATTACAGAAAGAACAATTAATTATAGTCCCACAGGACGACCTTGGTACTGTAAATATGATAGCTGACCTGTTTCTTTTTTACTATGCTAATCATGTAACTGTGGACGTCTTGTGTCAAGAGTTCATAGAGTAAATGTTGTGCAGTAGAATATACTCTTCCTCATCAAAATTTCATACGTCATTCTTTTCCACGTACAGATTTGTAATACGGAAGTGGCTAAAATAAACTGTGGCATATTCTAATGTTCACTTCCCCTCCAAAGAGGTGTCATGTGCAGTTTACAAAATAGGATTTTATTGTCTAATGACCAATTATTATTACGCAAAACAAATATGCAAGTGCACCTTGTCTATGTTAAAAGACTGGACAAACAATGTTACAGTCCCATGAAAGTACCTCATCGTTCTTATCCGCTGCTAGGTGGCTCTAGTGTACCTTAGATTTCCAGACTATATCTATAATTCTTAAGGATTACCGAATATCTCACATTTAAAAACAGCGAATTCAGAGGTTAATTGGTAGCATTCTCATCACATGACTGAGTTAAACTCAGTAATCCGAGGCATGCCAATAATGCCGATAATGCCTAGATAATGAATGTTTGGGGTATGTTTCGTCGAGAAATATTTATGTAGATTGAGGGTAGCAAGTATGTCCAGTGTGTGTAGTAATGATTATACCCTACCCATGTGGAAAAGTTATTAACACAAACCTTGATTTCAACATTCAGGTCAGAAAATAAATGTTGAATGCTTTAATGCAATTACATTTAGATTTACAGTAATCTTAATTTGGGTTCCACTATTTGCACGCAGAGTGTAAATGGAACTGGTTTACTTCAGAGGGGATCAAATATATAATTTGGTAAGTGTGCTAGGTGAACAACTCGATACGACCAATATATCTTGTTCTGTCTTTTATTGTAAACAACTCTGATCCATATTTAAGACTGAAGAAAATGCTAAAAAATAAGGTCGTATGCTTTGATATTTAGAACCAGACAGAGAGCCTGTTATCATGCTACATCCCACTAAGCACGACAGCTGCGTTTGTCGGTTGAGGGCATATAAGCACTCTGGCAGTCGAAAACAGAACATCAATATTTCTAAATAAGTACTTCTGTTTGATAACCAAATGCATGCTTGTTGTACTACAAAAAATATATTAAAAATCCAGCGATATATTTTGTTATATACTAATTATCACATAACTATCCATAAAGGCTATTTACCTCCCAAGGGGTTTTAAACCTTTAATTCAGTGCCATCAAAACTTTGTATTAGATGCCATCAAAAACCTTGTGTTAGATGTCATCAGAACCTTGTATTAGATGCCATCAGTCCTTGTATTATATACCATCAAATGCGTGTATTAGATGACATAGAAAACTTGTATTATATGCCATCAAAACCTTGCATTACATGCCATGAAAATCTCGTATTAGATGTCATCACATCCTAGAATTAGATGCCATCAAAGCTTTGTATTATATGCCATCGAATCTTTGTATTATATGCCATTGAAACCTTGTATTAGATGCCATCAAAGCCTTGTATTCGATGCCATCAAATCCTTGCATTAGATGACATCAAAAAACTTGTATTAGATGCCATCAAATAAATGCATTAGATGTAACGAAAACCGTGTATTAGGTGCCATCAAATCCTTGTAGTAGATGCCATCAAAACCTTGTATTAGATGCCAGCAAAACATTGCATTAGATGCATTCAACATCTTGCATGAGATCCATCAAATCCTATAATTATATGTCATCAAAACATTGTCTTAGATGCCATCAAATCCGCGAATTAGATGCCATTAAATCCTTGTATTAGATGACATCAAATCCTTGCAATAGATGCCATCAACACCTTGTATTAGATGCCATCAAAACCTTCTATTAGATGCCAGAAACACCTTGCATTAGATGCCATCAACAACTTGCATTAGATCCATCAAATCCTACAATTAGATGCCATCAAAACATTGTCTTAGATGCCATCAAATCCGCAAATTAGATGCCATTAAAACCTTCCATTAGATGGCATCAAATCCTTGCATTAGATGCCATCTAAACCTTGTTTTAGATGCCATCAAATAGTCGCATTAGATGCCAGTAAAACCTTATATTAGATGCCATTAAATCCTTATATTAGATGACATCAAAACATTGTATAAGATGCCACGAAAACCTTGTATTAAATAACATCAGAACTTTGAATAAAGTGCTATGAAATCCTAGAAGAAGTTGCCATGAAAACCTTGCAATAGATGCCATCACAATCTTGTATTAGATGCCACCAAATCTTTGTATTATATGCCTTCAAAACGTTGTATTAGGTGCCATCAAAACCTTGTATTAGATGCCATTAAATCCATGTGTCAGATGCTATCAATACCTTGTATTAGATGCCTGAAAAATCCTTCTATTAGCTGACATCAAATCCTTGCATTAGATGCCACCAACACCCTGTATTAGATCCATCAAATCCTAGAATTAGATGCCATCAAAAACTTTACACTAGATCCCATCAAATCATTGCCTTAGATGCCATCAAAACCTTGTATTAGATGCCATCAAATACTTGCATTAGATGTCATCGAAACCTTACATTAAATGCCATTAAATACTTGTATTACATGTCATCAAATCTGAGAATTAGATGCATCAAAACCTTGTATTAGATGTCATGAAAACCTTGTAATAGATAACGTCAAATGCTTGATTTAGATGATATCAAAACCTTGTATTAGATGCCATCATGTCCTTGTATTAAATGCAATCAAAACTTTGTATTACATGACATCAGCTACTAGATTTAGATTATATCGAAACCTTGTATTAGATGCAACGACAATCGTTTATTAGATGCAATCAAAACATTGCATTATATGCCATCAAAACCTTGTATTAGATGCCATTAAATCCTTGTATTAAATGCATTAAATCCTAGAATGAGATGCCAATGAAGCTTTGTATTAGATGCCTAGACAACCTTGTATTATATGCCATCAAAACCTTGTATTAGATGCCATCAAAACCTTGTATTATATGCCATCAAAACCTTGTATTAGATGCCATCAAAACCTTGCATTATATGCATATAAATCCTTATATAAATGCCATGAAATCATTGCACTAGAAGCCATCACAACCTTTTATTATATTCCATCAAATCCTTCCATTAGATGCCTTCAAAACCATGTATTAGATGCCATCAAAACCATGTATTAGATGCCATCAAAACCTTGTATTAGGTGCCATACAATCTTTGTATTAAATGCCATCAAACCCTAGAATAAGATGCCATTAAAACCTTTTATTAGATGCCACGAAAATCATGTACTAGATGACATCAAAAACTTGTATTAGATGACATCGAAACTTTGTATTATATGCCATCAAACCCATGTATTAGATGCCATCAAAAACTTGTATTAGATGGCATCGAAACATTGTATTAGATGCCATCAGATCCATGTATTAGATGCCATCAAAGCCTTGCATTATATGCCATCAGGTCCGTGTATTAGATGCCATCAAATTCTTGCATCAGATGCCATTAAAACCTTGTATTAGATGGCATCAAATCCTAGAATTAGATATCATAAAAGCGTTGTATTATATGCCATCAAATCATTGTATAAGATGCCATCGAAATCTTGTATTAGATGCCATCAAAAATCCTTCCATTAGATGCCATCAAAACCTTGTATTAGATGCCAAAAAACCCTAGAATTAGATGACATTAAAACCTTGTATTAGATGCAATTAAATACTTGCATTAAATGTAATGAAATCCTTGTACTAAATACAATCAAAACCTTGTATTACATGCCATCCAATCCTTGCATTAGATGAAATCCAATCCTTGAAATAGATGCCATAAACAACTTTTATTAGATGCCATGAAAACCTTGTATTAGATGGCAAAAAATCCTTGTGTTAGATGCTATCGAAACCTTATAGTAGATGCGTTGTATTAGATGAAATCAAATCCGTGCATTAGATGCCATCAAAACCTTGTCGTAGATGCAATATAATCCTAAAGCTTGATACAATCGAAACCTTGCATTAGATGCCATCAAAACCTTGTATTAGATTCTATCAAATAAGTGCATTAGAAGCCATCAAATCCTTATATTAGATGCCATTAAATCCTTGTATTAGATGCCATCAAAACCCTGTATTAGATGTCACGAAAACCTTATTTAACAAACCATCAAAACTTTGAAATTATGCCATCAAACTATAGAATTAGGTGCCATGAAAACCTTGCATTAGATACCATCAAATCATTGCATTAGACGCCATCAATACATTATATATGATGCCATCAAAGCCTTGTATTAAATGTCATAAAAACCTTGTTTTAGATACCATCAACGTCTTACATTAGATAGTATCAAAATCTTGTATTAGATGGCATAAAAACCTTCTATTAGATGTCACCAAACCTTGTATTAGATGCCATCAAATCCTTGCATTAAATGCCATCAAAATTTGGTTTTACATGCCATCTTTTCATGGAATTCGAGGCTATTGAAACTTGTATTCGATGCCACCACAATATTGTATTAGATGCCATCAAAACCTTGTATTAGATGCCATCAAAACCGTGTATTAGATGCCATCAAATCCTTGCATTAGATGCCACCAAACCTTGTGTTACACGCCATCAAACCTTTGCATTACATGCTATCAAAACTTTGTATTAGTTGCCATCAAATCCTTGTATTAAATGCCATCAAAACGTTTTATTACATGCCATCAAAACCTTCTATTAGATGCTATCAAACCGTGTGGTAGATGCTATCAAAACAATGTATTAGATGCCATCAAAAGCTTGTATTAGATGACATCAAATCCTTGTATAAACTGCCATCAAAGTCCAACAATTAGATGCCATGCAAACCTTGCAGTAGATGCCATCAAATCCTTGAATTAGATACCATCAAAACCTTATATTAGATGCCATGAACACCTTGTATTAGATGCCATAAAAACCTTGTATTAAATGACATAAAATCGTCGAATAAGATGCCATTAAAACCGATTATTAGTTGCCACGAAAACCATGCATTAGATGCAATCAAAAACTTGTATTAGATGACATAAAACCTTTGTATTAGATGCCATCAATTCTTGTATTAGATGCCAATCAATCCTTGTATTTCATGGTATCAAGTCCGGGCATTAGATGCCATCAAAACCTTGCATTAGATGCCATGAAAATCTTGTATTAGACGGCATCAAATCCTTGTATTAGATGCCATCAAAGCCTTGTATTATATGCCATCAAATCCGTGTATTAGATGCCATCGAAACCTTGTATTAAATGCTATTAAATCCTTCCATTAGATGCCATGAAATCCTAGAATTACATGCCATCAAAACTTTGTATTAGATACAATTAAATACGTGGATTAGATGTCATAAATCCTTGTATTGAACGCCATTAAAACCTTGTATGAGATGCCATCAACTCCGTGAAATAGAAGCCATAAAAACCTTTCATTAGATCCATCGAAACCTTGTATTAGATGCCATCTAATTCTTCTGTTAGATGCTATCAAAACCTTGTATTAGATGTCATACAAACCTTGTATTAGATGCCACCAAACATTGTATTAGATGCCGTCAAATCATTGCATTGAATACCATCAAAACCTTGTATTACATGCCATCAAATCATACAATTAGAGGCCATTGAAAACTTGGATCAGATGCCACCACATTCTTGTATTAGATGAAATCAAAACCGTGTATTAGATGCCTTCAAAACCTTATATTAGATGCCACCAAACCTTGCTTTACATGACATCGAAACTTAATAACTGCCATGATAACCTTATATTAAATGCCATAAAATCCCCGTATTTAATGCCATCAAAATTATGTATTACTTGCCATCAAAACCTTGTATTAGATGCTATCAAAACCTTATAAACGATACCATCCAATCCTTCCATTAGATAACATCAAAACCTTGTATGATATGCCACCAAAACCTTGTATTAGACGCCATTAAATACTTGCATTAGATGTAATGAAATCGTTGTATTAAATGCCATCACAACATTGTATTAGATGCCATCAATACCTGGTATTATATGAAATCCAATTATTCAAATAGATGCCATGAAAACCTTGTATTAGATGCCACCAAATCCCTGTATTAGATGCCACGAAAACCTTGTATTATATGCTTTCAAATCCTTGTATTAGATGCCATACAATCCTTGTATTAGATGCCATGAAAAATTTTTATTAGTTGCCACGAAACCTTTGCATTAGATGCCTCCAAAACTTTGTATTAGATGCCATCAAATCCTTGTATTAAATGACATGAAACCTTGTATTAGATGCCATTAAATCATTGCATTAGATGACATCACAACCTTATATTAGATACCATCAAATCCGTGCATTAGATGCCATTAAAACCGTGTATTATTTGCCATCAAACCTTGTGTGAGATGCCATCAAACCGTAGTATTAGGTGCCATCCAACCCTTGTATTAAATTCCATCAAATCCTAGAATTAGATGCCATTAAACCTTTTATTAGATGCCACAAAAACCTTGTATTAGATGCCAGCAAGGTCTTGTATTAGATGACAGCACAGACTTGTATTTGATGCCATCAAAACCTTGCATTAGATGCCATCAAATTCTTGTGTTAGATACTATCAAAACCTTGTATTAGATGCCACGGAAACCTTGTATTAGATGCAATCCAAACCTTGTATTAAATGCCATTAAATCCAAATTTAAATGCCATGAACACCTTGTATTAGATGCCACAAAAACCTTGTATCAGAAGAATCAAAACCTTGTATTAGATGCTTCAAACGTTGTATTAGATGCCATCAAATCCTTGTATTAGATGCTATCACAACATTGTATTAGGTGCCATCAAAACCTTGTATTAGATGCCATCAAATTCTTGTGTTAGATGCTATCAAAACCTTGCATTAGATGGCACTAAAACCTTGTATTAGATGCAATCCAAACCTTGTATTAAATGCCATTAAATCCAAGATTTAAATGCCATGAACACCTTGTATTAGTTGCCACAAAAACCTTGTATTAGATGCATCAAAACCTTGTATTAGATGCTTCAAACGTTGTATTAGATGTCATCAAATCCTTGTATTAGATGCTATCACAAGATTGTATTAGGTGCCATCAAAACCTTGTATTAGATGCCATCAAATTCTTGTGTTAGATGCTATCAAATCCTTGTATTAGATGCCACCGAAAGCATGTGTTAAATGATATAAAATCCTAGAATTATATGCTATGAAGCCCTTGTATTAGTTGCCACGAACACTTTGCATTAGATGCCATCAAAACCTTGTATCAGATGTCATCAAAACCTTGTATTATATGCCATCAAAACCTTGCATTCGATGCCATTAAAGCCTTGTATTAGATGCCATCAACACGTTGCATAAGATCCAACAAATCTTTGAATTAGCTGCCATTAAATCTTTGTGTTAGATGCCATCAAATCAGAGAATTTGATGCCAGCAAATCCTTGCATTAAATCATTGCAGTAGATGCCATCCAAACGTTGTATTAGATGCCATCAACCAGATGCATAAGATGCCATCAGAACCTTCTATTAGATGACATTAAACCCTTGTACTAGGTGGCATCAAAACCTTGCATTAGCTGCCACGAAACCCTTGTATTAAATACCATCGAAACCTTGAATTACGTGCCTTCACATCCTAGAATTAGATGCCATGAAAATCATGCATTAGATGCCACGAAAACTTTGTATTAGATGCCATCAAATCCTTGTATTAGATGCCATATAATTCTCGAATTAGATGCCATCAACACCCTTATTAGGTGCCATCAAAACCTTGTAGTAGATGTCATAAAAACGTTGTATTTGATACCATAAAATCCTAGCATTAGATATCATCACAACCTTGCATTAGATACTATCAAATCCTTGCATTAGATGCCATCAAAACCTTGTGTTAGATGCCATGAAAACCTTGTATTAGGTGCCATCCAGTCCTTGTATCAAATGCCATCAAATCCTAGAATTAGATGCCCTTAAACCCATTTATTAGAGGCCAGAAAAACCTTGTATTAAACGCCATAAAAGACATGTATTAGATGACATCAAAATCTTCTGTTAGATGCCATCAAAACCTTGTATCAGAAGCCATCTAAATCTTGTTTTAAATGCCATCAAATCCTAGAATTATATGCCATGAAATCCTTGTATTAGATGCCACGAAAACCTTGTATTGTATGCTCGCAAATCCTAGAATTATATGCCAGAATTATATGGCATGAAAACCTTGTATTAGATACCATCCAAACCTTGTGTTAAATGCCATTAAAGCCTAGAATGATATGCCATGACATCCTTGTGTTAGATGCCACGAAAACCGTTTATTATATGCTATCAAATCCTTGTATTAGATGCCTTAAATACCTTGTATGAGATGCCACCAAAACCTTGTATTAGATGCCATCAAAAGCTTGCATTAGATGCCATCAAAACCTTTTATTATTTGCCATCAAACCTTTTCTAGATGCCATCAAAACCCTAGTAGTAGGGGGCATCCAATCATTGTATTAAATGCTATCAAATCCTAGAATTAGATGCCATTAAAACCTTTTATTAGATGCCACAAAAACGTTGTATTAGATGCCATCAAGGTCTTGTATTAGACGTCAAAGACTTGTATCAGATGCCATCAAAACCTTGTATTAGATGCCATCAAACCTTGTATTAGGTGCAATCCAAACCTTGTATTAAATGCCATCAAATCCTAGATTTAAATGCCATGAAAAACTTGTCTTAGATGAAATGAAAACCTTGCATTAAATGCCACGAAAACCTTGTATTAGATGCATCAAAACCTTGTGTTAGATGCCATCAAACATTGTATTAGATGCCATCAAATCCTTATATTAGATGCCATCACAACATTGCATTAGGTGCCATAAAAACTGTATTAGATGCCATCAAATCATTGTTAGATGCTATCAAAACCTTGTATTAGATGCCATCGAAAGCATGTGTTAAATGATATAAAATCCTAGAATTAGATGCCATGAAGCCCTTGTATTAGTTGCCACGAACACTTTGGATTAGATGCCATCAAAACCTTGTATCAGATGCCATGAAAACCTTGCATAAGATCCATCAAATCCTCGAATTAGATGCCATCAAATATTTGGCTTAGATGCCATCGAATCGTTGCATTAGATGCCATAAAATCCTTGCATCAGATGCTGTCAAATCCTTGCATTAGATGCCATCAAAACGTTGTATTAGATGCTATCAACTAGATGCATTAGATGCCATCAAAACCTTCTATTAGATGCCATTAAACCTTTGTATTAGGTGCCATCAAAACTTTGCATTATCTGCCACGATATCCTTGTATTAAATACCATGGAAACGTTGCATTACGTGCCATCACATCCTATAATTAGATGCCATGAAAATGTATTAGATGCCACGAACACTTTGTATTAGGTGCCATCAAAACCTTGTATTAGATGTCATCAAAACGTTGTATTTGATACCATCAAATCCTTGCATTAGATATCATCACAACCTTGTATTAGATACTATCACATCCTTGCATTAGATGCCATTAAAACCTTGTGTTAGATGCCATGAAAACTTTGTATTCGATGCCACCAAAACCTTGTGTTAGCTGCCCTCAACATATTGTATTAGGTGCCATGCAATCCTTGTATTAAATGCCATCAAATCCTAGAATTAGATGCCCTTAAACCATTTTATTAGCTGCCAGGAAAATCTTGTATTAGATGCCATCAAAGACATGTATTAGATTCCATCAAAACCTTGTTTTAGATGCCATCCAAAATGTTTATTATATGCCATCAAATTCGAGAACTATATGCCATGAAAACCTTGTATTTTATGCCATCCAAACCTTGTGTTAAATGCTATCAAATGCAAGAATTATATGCCAGGAAATCCTTGTAATAGATGCCACGATAACCTTGTATTTATATGCTATCAAATCCTTGGATTATATGCCATCCAATCCTTGTATTAGATGCCATAAAAACATTGCATTAGATGCCATCCACGCCTTGTGTTAGATGTCATCAAATCCTAGAATTAGATGCCATCAATTCCTTGTATTATATGCCAACAAATCCTTCTATTAGATGCCATCGAATCCTTGTATCATATGCCATCAATACCTTGTGTTAGATGCTATCATATCATTACATTCGATGCCATCAAAACCTTGTATTAGATGTCACCAAATCATAGAATTAGATGCCATCAAAACCTTGTATTTGATGCCAACAAATGCTTGCATTAGATATAAAGAAAACCTTGTATTAGATGCCATTAAAACCTTGTATTAGATGCCATCAAAACCTTGTATTAAGCGATATCAAAACCTTGTATTAGATGCCATCAAATTCTTGTGTTAGATGCTATAGAAACTTTGTATTTGATGCCTGCAAATCCCTTTTTTAGATGACATCAAATCTTTGCATTATATGCCATCAAACCTTGTATTAGATCCATCCAATCCTAGCTTTAGACGCCATCAAAACCTTATCTTAGATGTCATCAAATCCGAGAATTAGATGCCGTCAATTCCTTGCATTAGATGCCATCAAATACTTGCATTCGATGCCATCAAAACCTAGTATTATATGCCACTAAATCCTTGTATTAGATGTAATCAGAATCTTATACAGGATGCCACAAAAACCTTGTATTAAATACCATTAAATCCTTGAATTAAATTCCTTCAAATTCTTGCATTAGATGCCATGAAAACCTTGTATTAGATGCCATCATATAGTTGCATTAGATGCCAACAGAACCTTATATTAGATGCCATTAAATCCATGTATTAGATGTCATCAAATCCTTATATTAGACGCCACGAAAACCCTGTATTAAATACCATCAAATCCTTGACTAAGTGCCATCAAATCGTTGAATTAGATGCCATGAAAACCTTGTATTAGATGCCATCATATAGTTGCATTAGATGCCAACAGAACCTTATATTAGATGCCATTAAATCCATGTATTAGATGTCATCAAATCCTTATATTAGACGCCACGAAAACCCTGTATTAAATACCATCAAATCCTTGAGTAAGTGCCATCAAATCGTTGAATTAGATGCCATGAAAACCTTGTATTAGATGCCACGACAACGTTGTATTAGATGCCATCAAAACCTTGTGTTAGATGCCATCTAATCTTTGCATTAAATGCCATCAACACTTTATAGTCCATGCCGTCAAATCAAATAATTAGAAGCCATTGAAACCTTGTATTATATGCCTCCACAATCTTGTATTAGATGCCATCAAAACCTTGTATCAGATGCCATCACAACCGTGTATTAGATGCCATCAAAGCCTTGTATTAGATGCCACCAAAACCTTGTATTATATGACATCAAATCCTTGTATAAACTGCCATCAAAGCATTACAGTAGATGCCATCAAAGGCTTGTATTAGATGCAGTCAAGGCCTTGCATTAGATGCCATCAAAACCTTGTATTAGATAGCGTGGAAACCTTGTATTAGATACCATCAAATTCTTGATTAGATGCCATCAAAACCTTGGGTTAGAAGCCTTCAAAACCTTATATTATAACCATCAGAACTTTGTTACATGCCATCACAACCTCGTATTAGATGCCATCAAATACTTGTATTAGATTCCATCAAATCCTTGTATTAGATAACATCAAATCCTTGCATTGTATGTCATCTGACTCTTGTATGAGATGCCATCAAAGCCTTGTATTAGATGTCATAAAAACCTTGTATGAGATGCCATCAACGCCTTGGGTTAGAAGCCTTCACAACCTTATATTATATGCCATCAGAACTTTGTTACATGCCATCACAACCTTGTATTAGATGCCATCAAAACCTTGTATTAGATGCCATCAAAGCCTTGCATTAGATGCCATAAAAACCTTGTATTAGATGCCATCAAATTCTTGCATTAGATGCCATCAAAAGTTTGGGTTAGAAGCCTTCAAAACCTTATATTATATGCCATCAGAGCTTTGCTAGATGCCATCAAAACCTTGTGTTAGATGCCATCTAATCTTTGCATTAAATGCCATCAACACTTTATAGTCCATGCCGTCAAATCAAATAATTAGAAGCCATTGAAACCTTGTATTATATGCCTCCACAATCTTGTATTAGATGTCATCAAAACCTTGTATCAGATGCCATCACAACCGTGTATTAGATGCCATCAAAGCCTTGTATTAGATGCCACCAAAACCTTGTATTATATGACATCAAATCCTTGTATAAACTGCCATCAAAGCATTACAGTAGATGCCATCAAAGGCTTGTCATAGATGCAGTCAAGGCCTTGCATTAGATGCCATCAAAACCTTGTATTAGATAGCGTGGAAACCTTGTATTAGATACCATCAAATTCTTGCCTTAGATGCCATCAAAACCTTGGGTTAGAAGCCTTCAAAACCTTATATTATAACCATCAGAACTTTGTTACATGCCATCACAACCTCGTATTAGATGCCATCAAAACCTTGTAGTAGATGCCATCACAACCTTGTATTAGATGCCATCAAAGCCTTATATTAGATGCCATCAAAACCTTGTATTAGATGCCATAAAAAAACTTATATTAGATGCCATTACAACCTTGTATCAGATGCCATCAAAACCTTGTGTTAGATGCATTCAAAATCTTGTATTTGATGTCATCAAATCTTTACATTAGATGCCATCAAAACCTTGTATTAGATGCCATCAAATCCTTGTATTAGATGTCATTAAAACCTTGTATTAGATGTCATGAAAGCGTTGTAATAGATGCCATCAAAACCTTTATTAGATGCCATGAAAGCATCGTATGAGATGCCATCAAAACCTGTTGTCAGGTGCCATCAAAACCTTCTATTAGATGCCATCAAAGCCTTGTATTAGATGCCATCAAAACCTTGTAGTTGATGCTGTCAAATCCTTGTATTAGATGCCTTCAAAACCTTATATTAAATGTCATGAACGCGTTGTAATAGATGGCATCAAAACCTTTATTATATGCCATTAAATCATTGTATTAGATGCCATCAAAACCTGTTGTCAGGTGCCATCCAAACCTAGTATTAGATGCCATCAAAGCCTTGTGTTAGATGCCATCAAAACCTTGTATTAGATGCCATCATATAGTTGCATTAGATGCCAACAGAACCTTATATTAGATGCCATTAAATCCATGTATTAGATGTCATCAAATCCTTATGTTAGATGCCACGAAAACCCTGTATTAAATACCAACAAATCCTTGACTAAGTGCCATCAAATCGTAGAATTAGATGCCATGAAAACCTTGTATTAGATGCCACGACAACGTTGTATTAGATGCTATCAAATACTTGTATTAGATCCCATCAAATCCTTGTATTAGATAATATCAAATCCGTGCACCGTATGTCATCTGAGTCTTGTGTGAGATGCCATCAAAGCCTTGTATTAGATGTCATAAAAACCTTGTATGAGATGCCATCAACGCCTTGGTTTAGAAGCCTTCACAACCTTATAGTATGTGCCATCAGAACTTTGTTACATGCCATCACAACCTTGTATTAGATGCCATCAAAACCTTGTATTAGATGACATCAAATCCTTGTATAAACTGCCATCAAAGCATTGCATTAGATGCCATCAAAGCCTTGTATTAGATACAATCAAAGCCTTGTATTAGATGCCATCAAAGCCTTGTATTAGATGCCATCAAAACCTTGTATTAGATAGCATAAAAACCTTGTATTAGATACCATCAAATTCTTGCCTTAGATGCCATCAAAACCTTGGGTTAGAAGCCTTCAAAACCTTATATTATATGCCATCAGAACTTTGTTACATGCCATCACAACCTCGTATTAGATGCCATCAAAACCTTGTAGTAGATGCCATCAAAACCTTGTATTAGATGCCATAAAAAACTTATATTAGATGCCATTACAACCTTGTATCAGATGTCATCAAAACCTTGTGTTAGATGCATTCAAAAGCTTGTATTTGATGTCATCAAATCTTTACATTAGATGCCATCAAAACCTTGTATTAGATGTCATGAAAGCGTTGTAATAGATGCCATCAAAACCTTTATTAGATGCCATTAAATCATTGTATTAGATGCCATCAAAACCTCTTGTCAGGTACCCTCAAAACCTAGTATTAGATGCCATCAAAGCCTTGTATTAGATGTCATGGAAGCGTTGTAATAGATGCCATCAAAACCTTTTTAGATGCCATGAAAAAATCGTATGAGATGCCATCAAAACCTGTTGTCAGGTGCCATCAAAACCTTCTATTAGATGCCATCAAAGCCTTGTATTAAATGCCATCAAAACCTTGTATTTGATGCTGTCAAATCCTTGTATTAGATGCCTTCAAAACCTTATATTAGATGTGATGAACGAGTTGTAATAGATGCCATCAAAACCTTTGTTAGATGCCATTAAATCATTGTATTAGATGCCATCAAAATCTCTTGTCAGGTACCCTCAAAACCTAGTATTAGATACCTTCAAAGCCTTGTGTTAGATGCCATCAAAACCTTGTATTAGATGCCATCAACGCCTTGCATTAGATGCCATCAAAACCTTGTATTAGATGCCATCAAAGCCTGGCATTAGATGCCATAGAAAGCTTGTATTAAATGCCATTAAAACCTTTTACTAGATGCCATCAAAACCTTCCGTTAAATGCCATCATAACCTTGTATTAGATGTCATCAAATCATTGTATTATGTTCTTTCAAAGCCTTGTATTGGATGCCATCAAAACCTTGGATTAGATGTCATCAAAGCATTGCATTTGATGCATCAAACCTTGTATTAGATGCCGTCAAAACTTTGTGTTAGATGCCTTCAAAACCTTGTATTAGATGTCACCGAAACTTTGTGTTAGATGCCATGAAAGCCTTGTATTAGATGCCAACAACGCCTTGTATTTCATGCCATCAAAGCCTTGTATCAGATGCCATCAAAGCCTTGTATTAGATGCCATCAAAGCCTTGTATTAAATGTTATAAGGTCCATGTATTAGATGCCATCAAAGCTGTGCATTAGATGCCTTGAAATCCTTGTATTAGGTGTCATCAAAATATTGTATTATATGTCATCAAAACATTGCATTAGATGCCATCTAAACTTTGTATTATGTGCCATCAAAGCTTTGTGTTAGACGCCATCAAAACCTCGTATTAGATGTCATCAAAGCCTTGTATTTATTTCAGGATGTAATTTTCTCGACACTTATTCTGTTAGCTACTTTTATTTACAATAAATAAAGAAACAACAACGGGGAATGAGTTTATTTTTGTTTTCGGTAAAATCAATATCATAAAATGCATAATATGAATTTCCCCGAATATTCAAAACAACTTTTATGAAATTATTCATAATATAATTCCTTTCAAAATTTAACATGTGAAAGTAGATAAGAGCTGAGCTAACCAAATGTTTACACCTACATGAACCAGTTTTTTAACATGTGTGTTAAAGTCATTGATTCACTATTACCTGAATGTTACAGGAGGATAAACAGTTTTCCAGCACCCGAGAAAAGGCACTTATAATTCAAAGTTATGGCTAATGGTATGCCTCTAATGACTGCATCGTGCTCTATTACCCATATAAACTTGTTTTGTGGGGTAATATAATAGCAACTGATGTCTCATTTAAATGGGTGAATACAATACAGACGATTTATGGCACCAAATGTTCTAAGTGCCATCTTGTTGGAAAAAACAAGGTCTATATTACAATGAGCAAGTAACTTCCGACTTTCTCAGAAAACGTCACATATAATGTCACATTAGACAAGTAAATGTTATGTCCCATGCGTTTTCTTTTTAAACAACTTAACGAAATTTAGTATTATGATGGATGCAGTAGAAGAATAAATTCTTTTCCAAAGCCTCTGAAAATATATCAACTTATATATCTTATGTGCATTTAACTTGAAGTCATCAAATCAACATAGCGTCAGAATAACATTTTATTAGTATAATGAAAATTATAAAAACGATAGCTCCAACTCTGTCGCGGAAAAAGATTAGGCTAACTCACTATTGTGATGTAATTGACCCTATACTCACTGTACATGCGCGCTCAGGTTTGCTATTGTGATGTAATTGACCCTATACTCACTGTACATTCGCGCTCAGGTTTGCTATTGTGATGTAATTGACCCTATACTCACTGTACATTCGCGCTCAGGTTTGCTATTATGATGTAATTGACCCTATACTCACTGTACATTCGCGCTCAGGTTTGCTATTGTGATGTAATTGACCCTATACTCACTGTACATTCGCGCTCAGGTTTGCTATTGTGATGTAATTGACTATATACTCACTGTCCATTTGCAATCAGATTTGCTTTTGTGTTGTAATTGACCCTATACTCACTGTACATTCGCACTCAGATTTGCTACTGTGTTATAATTGCCCTTACACTCACCGTACATTCGCACACTGATTTACTATTGTGCTGTAATTGATAGTATACACACTGATATATTCGCACTCTGATTTGCTATTTTGATGTAATTAATAGTATACACGCTGATACATTCGCACTCTGATTTGCTATTGTGATGTAATTGATAGTATACACACTGATACATTCGCACTCAGATTTGCCTTTGTATATTGATTGATAGCATACACAGTGATATATTCGCACTCTGATTTGCTATTGTGATGTAATTAATAGTATACACACTGATACATTCACACTCTGATTTGCTATTGTGATGTAATTAATAGTATACACACTGATACATTCACACTCTGATTTGCTATTGTGATGTAATTGATAGTATACACACTGATACATTCGCACTCTGATTTGCAATTGTGATGTAATTGATAGTATACACACCGATAGATTTGCACTCTGATTTGCTATTGTGCTGTAATTGATAGTGTACACACTGATAGATTCGCACTCCTGTTAAATAAAACAGGTCCAGTATGTCTGAGCTCACAGCTGATGCTGCTTTAATGTAAACTTGGAAATATTTAGAAAATTCTGTACATTGGATTGCAAATTAAGTCTCTCTCTCTCTCTCTCTCTCTCTCTCTCTCTCTCTCTCGTAATTAGCAGTATATTGCGTTTACGAGTAGGATAATCTTTTATGTTAAAATGAAATAAAGCTATTTATTTTGTTTATCAACGTTCTTTGATTTGCATTATTTTGTTTTAATGTGCTGTACTAATAGGAATAAAATAATTTCTATGCAAAGATAAACGTAAGCATGGGACATATCATGGTCATTGAGCAAGACACGCATATTGCTTTTTGAATAAAATTATAAAATAGCTATTAAAATATGACTCTTCTTATCAAAGCATAAGAAAAAATATAATTAATTGAAAAAATAACCAAATAAATAAATAAATAAATAAATAAATAAGTAAAAAAAATAAAAAAAATAAGTAAATAAATAAATAAATAAATAAATAAGCCCCCAATATCCACACCTCACCTGCCACACCCATCCAGCTCGTTATTAATATATCATTTACATAATAATATATTTTGTTCTTTGTATAAATATTCGGAAATTCATTAGCAAATTGTTATAATTAATAATGACAATTTATAATGAGAGTCTACCAACAAATTATAATCAATATTAGTTCTGAGCCAATTAATTATATTTTATTAAGATGGTATAATGACAGTTTTGTTTGAATTATTCTTCCGTCCTAAGCATGCAAGTGAAATGTGCTTATTGGTTAATATCAACATCTACATGTGATTTACTCAAAACTGTGTGTGGTCACATAATCCTGACACCAGGTCTAACAGTCATAACACTGACCCCTTAATTAAAATTTCATTATTATTATTAGTATTAGTAGCTGTAGTAGTATTAGCAGTATTAGATTTAGTGGTAGTAGTTGAAGTGGTAGTGGTAATAGTAGCGGTAGTAGTAGTAGCGTCAGCAGTAATAGTGGTATCAGTAACAGTAGTAACAGTAGTAGTAGCAGTATAGTTGTATCTTCACAGCACGTGTCCTTATTTAGAATGAAAAGAATGAATGCCTAGATCTCGTAAAACATTGACTGTTTCTATTTAAATATTAAAAGAGAATGTTCTCCAAAAAGGCGCTTTCAAAGTAAAATAATAAATAGCTTGTGAGGATCAGTTAACATTTCACTCAGTTTCAACGTTTCACGTGCAATGCCTCCTTCAAACAAAATTCAATGACAGACTTCCATAGATTTCTCCTAGATACGTCTTGAAGTACGGAAATAAAATAAAATAAATGTGTTTGTGGCATAATATCCTTCCGCCATCTGCTTTTCTGTAGTTTGAAACGAATCAATTACTCCGTCACCTTTGACCCGTGACAGGTGGAAATAAGAAAGGGGACAATTTTTTTCTCTGTGTTCTGTCCTGTCTCTATATATCTTAGTCAGTAGTAGCTGGTCAACTATGAAAGAAGTAATTTATGAATTAGCCCCTCGATTGAAGCACAGCGTTATCTTGACAAGAAATTTATCAAAAACGTGACTAGCACGACTCACATTTTGCTCAAGTTTTTCTTTTAAATCTCATTTGAATAGAATAATTTTGGTATTTTTCGTCAATGAATTTTTCGAGGTCATATTTTCCATCAGATTTTTCTCTCACTTTGAAAAGGCATTTGTTTGATTCATGAATAAATAATGTAGGAGGATAATTAATGGAAATTCTAAAGATCCAATGGAATGGAAAGCTCGCATATACAATTTAAACTCTTTTCGAAATTTTCTTTTTCAGATAAAATATTGAGAAACTGTATACAATTTCGTTATCTTCCTATCAAGATTTAATTTTTAAAAAATAATAGAAGTCATACATATGTTAATTATCCAATCATTGCTTTATGCTACGTGATTATTGATGGTCTTTACAGTAATGTATTTATTATTATTATTATTATTATTATTATATGTATATGCTACTACAACAACTGGTACTACTACTACTATCTTTGCTACGACAACTGTTATTAGCTCTACTGCTACTATTTGTACAAACGTAACTATTGCTAACAAAATTACTAATAATAAACGTACAACAATATTTATACTGTTACTACTACTACGACTATTTCTACTACTACTATTACTACTACTCCTAATACAACTGCTGCAACTAAGACTATATATTCTACAACTAAAAATAATGTTACCATTTTACAACTATTATTTATACTGCTACTAAAACTACTCCTACTTCTAATGCTACTACTTCTTCCACTCCTACCATTACCACTAGTATTACTGCTACTACCATTACCACTAGTATTACTGCTACTACCACAACAACTACTAGGTGAATGTATCTAAACATGTTACTAATCAGAAAATAAATAAATATTATTTCTGTAAGTAGTCTGAGTAACTATGTCTACTGGCGATATATGTGTTATGACAAAAAATAATTCATTCTTTGCGCAGTATTCTGTTAATTCCGTATGTTTTAATTGAATACTTCGTAGCTTTTCTTTTAAGATTCTAATATCAATTGAGGACTAGAAAAACTATAATATTAATATCATTTGAGTACTATTATAAATATAATTAAAATATCATTTGATTACTAGTATAACTATTACTAGTATAACCATAATTCGAATGTAATTTGATTACTGGTATCCCTATAATTCTAATATCATTTGAGTACTAGTAAAACTATAATTCTAATATCATTTGAGCATTAGTTTAACTATAATTCTAATATATCTTAGTACTAGTATAAATATAATTCTAATATCATTTGAGTACTAGTATAACTATAATTATAATATCATTTGAGTACTAGTATAAATATAATTCTATTATCATTTGAGTATTAGTATAACTATAATTCTAATCTGTTTTAGTACTAGTATGCATACAATTCTAATATCATTTGAGTACTAGTATAACTATAATTTTAATATCATTTGAGTACTAGTATAACTATAGTTCTAATATCATTTGAGCACTAATATAAATATAGTTCTAATATCATTTGAGCACTAGTATAACTATAATTCTAATATCATTTGTGTACTAGTATAACTATAATTCTAATATCATATGAGTACTAGTATAACTATAATTCTAATATCATTTGAGTACTAGTATAACTATAATTCTAATATCATATGAGTACTTATATAACTAATTCTAATATATTTCATTACTAGTATAAATATAATTATAATGTCATTTGAGTACTAGTATAACTATAGTTCTAGTATAATTGGAATGTTGATGAACATGAAATGAAAACTGAAATTAAAACGACATTGGTTTGTAATTACACAGATTCTAAAAAAATACAAGACAACGAAAATGACTACATGCTTATCATTGTTAGAATTAAAATTGAATTCAAGTAAGTACTACTGTTCTCTTTATTATCCATCTCACCTGTTTCACGTTGCATATTTGACGCAATTTTTATTTTGAAAAATATATTAATGTGTTAACAAAATGGAGTAAAAATGAACGACACTTTCGTCTTTATATCATAATACCAGTGCTAATAATTTGGTGCCGAGGACAAACGATACAAGCAAAATAAGATTCATATAAAAGTATACTTCAACAAAGGAGATACGTCTGAATGAGTAAAATTTAGCAGTGGACTACGACTTCTTTAATACAAGTGGCGCGTACTATTTGGTGCACGTTTTAATGAGATAGAATTATATTTTCAATTCGTGTCGTTAGCTATTTTCCTATCTGTTTTCTATTATCAAAACAAAAATTATATTTAAATTTTAAGTCAAAATGACTGACAAATGTATAAATAAGTACAAACTCAATCCATTTATTTATATTTTGTTAAAAATGGGCAGTTTAAAGGATTAGATTTTTCAAATGTTTCTTACATACTGCACTGTTGCCACATTAAATGTAAATTGTTACCTATTGCACTGTTGCCACTTTAAATGTAAGTTGCTACATATTACACTGTTGCCACTTTAAATGGAAGTTGTTGTTGTAGGGTTTAACGCCATTTTGAAGCCAAGATAGGCTATACATGGCGGCCAGTATAACTGGTGGAGGAAGAACCCTGGAAAACACTGGGAAGAACCACCTACCCAAAAGAAGCTACTGGCAGGCTTTCTCACATACCCACGTTAGCCGAGCCTGAGACTCGAACCCACACAGACAGAGGTGAGATGGCAGTGATCTGGAACGGTGAGCGCTTTAGACCACTCGGCCACTTGGGGGCCCCTGTAAGTTGTTACATATTGCACTGTTGCCACTTTAAAAGTAAGTTGTTACATATTACACTCTTGCCACTTTAAATGTAAGCTACTACATATTGACTGTTGCCACTTTAAATGTAAGTTGTTACATATTGAACTGTTGCCACTTTAAAGGTAAGTTGTTATGAATATATAAAAGACAATAACACATTGTTTTACCCCCTGCATTAGATTTTATTCTTTACCTTTTAAAGTAAATAAACATTTATATCCTAAATAATCCCCTTGTTTTTACTGATTTATTTTACTACTATGAAATACGATCATCTAATTGATCCACATAGTTGGTTGAAATTAGATGTTTGATTAAAACCATTTTCATATTAAATGAAAGTCAACTTTTAACAAATATTCTACGTAAGATATATTATAGGATAAGTCCTTATAACTCAGAACGATAATGAAACCTTAATCAATATCATATATAATAGTCACTGCTTTGATGTGAAGACCCCCTCCCCCGTATATTGCCGTATATCTAAGATCAAAAATCCTGAAGCCAAATCCTTGCATAATTGTCAATATCATCAGATTTCTCTTGCAGACGTAAATATTTTTCTTCAATAGTTCCCTGAATAAATGTTTTCCCTAAACTTTTGCTTTTTTATTGTTCTTGTTGTTTTGTCCCAGAGAGACAAAAGTAATATCAAAGTTGGGAACCTGAGTTCATCACGTAACAATATAAATTTACAAGAGGTTTTCTAGCAAAATGCAAATATAATCAGATATATTATTCCTATACAAGGTAATAATAATAATAATAATAATAATAATAATAATAATAATAATAATAATAATAATAATAATAACGATGATGATGGTGGTGATAATAATAATAATAATAATGATGATGATGATAATGATAATAATGATAACAATAATAATATCAATAATAATATTGATAGTAATAATATCAATAATAATAATAATAATAATAATAATAATAATAATAATAATAATAATAAAATATTAATAATAATAATAAACATCTGTATTTATGTGTTTCAATCTGTGAGTGATTGGCTGGTCATCTGTCGACTGACATAGGAAACAAATGTTCACAATAAAAGGTATTACTTTTGCAACGCATTTCATCGACAATATTTTCACACCATAGGCAAGGATGCATTATTTAGTAATGTTCAGGCTGTCTACTCTTGTGTGACACGCAACAGGTTCTAACGTCTGCCGTCCTTAATCCTTCGAATTGCACGTGTTCTTTCGTGTTTAAATTATACAAATGAAATAAAAATATGTTTGTAGGTATTTGGTTTTCATTCTACTGATTTTGTAAGAATGACGTTTATACACGGCTTGATATGTAACCTGTATACAAAACATAAATGCTAATAAAACTTTGAGCTATTATTTTATATGTTTGTCATGCTAAAATACTTATCAAGTCAAATGTAAATTAAGTTTTTCGATTAATTTTTATGTGATTCATTCCATTTGTTATTTGTTTACGCTTATATCTTTACTGACTTATTTACATTTATTTTCCGTGAACAATTCGATATTCAATTATTGGTATATAAAATAACTATTATGCTTTTACTTTCAGAGCAAAATTAACATGGCATAATTAGCATAGTGAATAATAATGGATAATTAACATAGTGAATACGAATGGCACACTTAGCATAGAGGGTAAGAATGGCGATTGACAAGATATCATAACTAACTTAAATAATTACACTAAAGGTAGAAAAATCGGTATTAATATATTAAATGTACTGTAAAAGTGAGAATAAGTGAAAAGAAAATTATTTTTAAAAAAAATAATTCAGTGACAATCCTGTTTTCCGTAGTTTTAATATGTTTTAATCAAATCATCCGACATGTCGCTGGCAGTGTTACATTGAACTACCTTTATATGAAAGATATTCCTGAATTGACCCTACAGAAATTGTAAGGCCGTAAAGATTCCCCTGAACGATTATTCATTAGTAGTAAAATATGATATTATGTAAATGTATTAAAATTACTCTAAATATGATATTATGTATAAATAAATATATTAAAATTACTCTAAATATAATATTATGTATATATAAATGTATTAAAATTACTCTAAATATGATATTATGTATATATAAATGTATCAAAATTACTCTAAATATGATATTATGTATATAAAAATGTATTTAAAATACTCTAAATATGATATTATGTATATATAAATGTATTAAAATTACTCTAAATATGATATTATGTATATAAAAATGTATTAAAGTTACTTAAAGCGGGAACATTCAAGCAAAATACAGCATTCATATATTAAATATACGTATGTTTCTAATTATTTTTTTTAAACGAAGGAGATACGGAGTTAAGCACATAATGATTGTGTATGGGAGAAAAAACAACAACAAAGGCACAAGATTTAAACTACTGCTCTACGGAATAAATATAGTGGCATATATAATAACGCTTGTAACAGAAGGAAGTTGTTGTAGTGGCATTGTTTTGCAGTGGTAATAAATGTACCATAATCAATAAGAAATAGTGTTAGTAGTATAAGTAGTAACAACAACAATAATAATAATAGTAGTAGCAGCAGCATTAGTAGTAATATAATCAGTAATAGTAGTTGTAATAATAATAATAATCATCATCATCATCATCATCATCATCATCATCATCATCATGACCATTATGATCATGGTAAGTAATAGTAGTAGCGAGGTATTGTTGTTGTTCCGTGCTAAAGGCTGTTGTCATATTGTTACTGCTATTTTGATTGTTAAACTGTTGTATTTATCAGTCCCTTAGAGTTGATTACTTTTTATTTTTTGATACTGAAGGAAAATAAGATAGTTCGTTCTTTCTTTTTTTTTCTCTTTTTTTATACTGTTTTATTCAGCCTGCTGTATTCTCTGACCAAATGACATGTAATAAATGCACATATGTAAATATTTCACCTTGATAACTTCCTTGCTATCTTGGATTACACAATCAAGCTCGTAACAAAAGTTTTGCTTTAAGCAAGTGAAACAAAACAAAAACAAAGAAACAAAAACAAAAAAGAAACAAATGGTGATATTTCCGCCATTGTTGAGTAATCTTTGTTGTTTTTAGTAACAGTCTTTTAAAGTTAAATATACATCTAAGTCACCCATATATGTAAGAGGAAACCCCGCAGTAGACATTTACTCAATGTAATGAAACCACAACTGTGTAAAGATATTTTACAAACCTCAAGGAGGGCGGATCAAAATGGGTAAATTTTCCAATACAAGATTCCGTGACGTAGGCTGTTGCGTCTCTGGGAAATTTCTTCCTTTCTTCATATTGGTATTTCGATAGTAACAAAGCCCCAAGTAGCACCGTGCTGTATGTGGAAATTTAATAATAATCCATTATTCCAGTGGGTATCTACATTTTATACGTATATAATATGCACAGGTAGTTTTAGTAAAAGCAGCTAAATCCACAGGATGAATTTTTACAATATCACAATGAAAATATCTCACCCTATTCTTCATCGATGGCTACAGTAACACTTACGATAGAAAACCTTTGTGAAGAATGAAAATAAAACTGGGATTTGAAGATATAAAATGTTCTTGCGGTCTATAAATCAAGAACATAACCAGCTGGTTCCCCCTAATGGTTCTTTGGTGCCTGCGGAAAGAGCCCACCAAACAATTATTGAAATTAATGTCATGCCGTAAATTTTCCAAATAATAAATCAGGAACACGGAGAACAGCTTTCGATGGAAAATGGGAATTTAAAAAGAGAGGACTCTCCGGGTGTAATTTTTCTCCCCTTTCTTCAAGCCATTTCCTTGTGATATATGAGGTATTTTAATAGGTAGTTTATTTTCCATTCTCCAACCATCTGCCAACATGAAGTAGGCCCGTGAGATGCTCTCTTGAAATTTCTCATTTATTTGTCCTCGATTCAAGCCTCTGACCTAAAAATGTTGATGCCAGAGGCTTGATCAAATGTCTTAACTGTGCCAAACAAAATGCACAAAGTATTATTTTCTCTGAAAGGATATCCTCAATGAATACTGTGAAAGTAGCAATCTGAATCCCATTCCGCTGGAAGATGATCCAACAGGATAACCTTTTCTTTGTAGAGAAAGTATATTTCTTGTGAGTGTTAATGTACCCGAAGGAAAACACAGACGATGCACGGCTGTCGATATTTGAGAATGAATCATTTTAAAAGCGACAAGAATGTGTCTAGTGGCGGTACAGGATAATGAAATTAATAGAATCAACCATTAATATTTCTTGACAGATTATCTTCTTATCATACACATTATCTTTATCGTTATTACCATTGTCGCTAGCATTATCGTTAGCGGCGAAGTCGTGATTTATTTCTTCAATTTATAACCCCATCGCCATTTTGGCAATTGGCTATAAACACAGCAAGACTGGCGTGGGCATAATACATGTACAGAAGAAAAAAGAAGACAACACTTTAGTTTATTTTTTTCTCTGCAAATTTATCTCTAGATAATGATTAAATGTGCTAAACAGAGCTTCAGCTAGAAAGGAAACTATCCTTAGGGGCCAGGAAAACCCCCAACTTAGAAGCAAAATGAACTATAATCTGCACATCCAATTATACACGACAAACATTTACATGTAATTCAATGCAAATAATAATAATAATAATAATAATAATAATAATAATAATAATAATAATAATAATAATAATAATAATAACAACAACAACAACAACAACAATAATAATAATAATAATAATAATAATAATAATAATAATAATAATAATAATAATAATAATAATAATAATAATAATATTTCAAGAATCTGCATTGCAAAAGCTGGGACCATGATGTCTTAAAGTCAGTATTGCCATAAATAAGCAAACATTATTTTGAAAAATAACGAAGAAGAAGGAAAGAATCGTGGTATTAAACAAAATTATATATATATATATATATATATATATATATATATATATATATATATATATATATATATATATATATATATATATATTTGTCTTTCAATTTTGTTTGATATCACAATTCTATTCTTCTTCTTCATTTTCAAAGTAATTTTTGTTTATTTATAGTGATAATGACTTTAAGATATTATTATTGTTATTAATTTTTTAATTATCATTATTATTATTATTATTATTATTATTATTATTATTATTATTATTATTATTATTATTATTATATGCATGTATTTAATTTGTATTGACACTCTATCTCTCTCAGCAATTTTCACTGTATTATGTTACTTTGATATTTGTTTGCTTGTTATTCTTATATCCATAGCTTGTTATAATATTGTCAATACAAGGGTGTCCCAATTTTTTGCAAAAACTAACTAATATTTATTGTCTTAGTTTAATTTCGTCCTTGTTTATTGCATATGGCCAGTGTTTATGATAATACAAGTCTCTCGATTCCTGTTGTAAAATTTTATTATCCATTTTGGAGAGAATTATGCAGTGTTTACGTCAAGGATAGAAGCAACTATAGCGTAAGCCCGAAAGAGTGTTTGTTTGTTTGCTTGATTGTTTTTTGATTTCTATTTGTGGTGGGCGACGGTGGGGTGGGATGTTCTTTCTTGAGGGGGTAATTTTTTAGACTGAATGATAGAGGTAAGGCGAAAGCATGGGAGATAACTCCTAGAAGACAGTCGCGCGTATTTGTCGTGTAAATCTCTTGTAAGGAAAATGCTATTAGTATATTGTTTACATGACATCATAAATGTGCCCCAGAGATGAAAAAGTGATTGATGGATTATGGATGGAAAATTGATAGTTACAACATTTTTCCATGAACAATTAATGGTCCATGGATACATGCTAATAGAGAAAGAGAAGAGGCGCCTGTTCAATTAAAGGGTATTAAAAACGTCTAAAATTCTTGTGAATTGATAAAGAAATTATAAAGAAATAAATAAAGAACGAAATATTTACGTAATTGTTGGAATGTTTGATTGGAGAATACTACAAATATTTAATACGGTGTTATGTATATTTGATTTAATTTATATTTGATTTAATTTAATTGTTTGTTAGTTTAATATTTGTGCTATTTCCGTTACATGCGATTGTAATGTAACTTTTTTACTGGAATAGAGTTCAGTTTTGACTGACTTTTTATTTTTTGACTTAAACAACTTTATAGAAACATTGTATTTAATTCTAACCTAGTTCCTGACCTTGATTCAAAACCAGTAAGAGTTGTAGTAAAGAACTTTTGTTTATTTTTTTAAAAGTCTTTCTCAGAGTAAGATTCATAAAGTGGCATTGAGGCCATACTTGGAGTACGTGACTAATAACATGTAGCAATTGTTATAAACTCTGTGTTTTTTTTCTCCAGAGGATTGACCCACATCCGAGTATCTGTTCTGCATTGTAGTTAGATTTATTACTGATGTTTTGAGAAATAATAATTATTCTTTCCATAACACTTGAGAAGTTAAAGCGTTTTATGTTTTTCAAGTTTGTTGACCTGGAAATATTAGTGCTCTAAAGACATTTATCGAAATTTACACAGAATTAAAAAAATAAAATAAATTTTCTGCGATTCCAAAAAGAAGTGTTGACACATCAGTACGACGCTAACCACAGTATACGTCATCGCCTTCCATTTAGGATTTCGTCTGGATTCGAACTAAGGTTCATTAGGACTTTTTATTACACAACTTCTATTTTTTAATTCTTGGATTATTTTTGGAATTTGACTCGTAAAACTGTAAGCTCTTTCTCATTTTTACCTCGTTTTTCTAGGGAAATACATTATTAATTAAATTTTACAAAGCTTGTTGTCTTCACTTTTTTCTGGTTACGTTTTGTAAGAGCCTAAACACGTAACAAAGGAAATAATGTTTTAATCAAATAGTATCCTAGTAACCTTTTCTTTTCTTTCTTTTCATCTGGTGTTTTAAAATAAATTAGTCTTTACTTCTGATTTCTTCATTTACATCTCAGAAAAACGTTTGGGGTCCAGCTAATTTTCAAATGAGGATTTAATGTATGTATGTATGTATGTATGTATGTATGTATGTATGTATGTATGTATGTATGTATGTATGTATGTATGTATGTATGTATGTATGTATGTGTGTGTGTGTGTGTGTGTGTGTATGTATGTATGTATGCATGTATGTATGTATGTCTTACGAATCTATGGTCTGAAACTAAGTAACAGAAAAGAGCGAAAACTAGGAAGTGTTGTAAAATTTAACATATAATTTCATTCCCTAGAATACAAAGTTTACAACTTTAGGAATTTCCACACAAAAAAGAATTTCTTGATTTATTCTCAGCTTGTGCAGCCGCCAGAGTTATGGCAAAGAAAGCTCTTGAGAATGATGTTGATAAGGAAAGTATTCCTTTAGCTGACACGTGTATTGGTCAGGCTTTTGATTAGGTCACTTTCCGTCCTTGTTTGGATCAATCAGAAGGTATTGATCACAGGGATCCTCTTTAAACGACTCATTCTCTTTATTGTAATCAGGGTGATAAACGACAATCACTTGTCGTCGAACAGTAAAACGATCCTGAGATCTCCTATGTATTTCAAAGGGCCATTAACGAATCTGAAACTACTGAATTTCCTGTCTGTGATGTGAATGGGTATAATTATGGGTATAAGAAAAGGGAATTCTTATACGAAAATGGAGACCTCCCGAGGTACCTGCTGATGTCGAATGGTCAGTAAACTATCACAGTGCAGTTCCGAAACCTTACAGAAAGGAAATAATTAGTCTGGCCCATAAAGCTCCATTGCTGGTCATTTAGGGATCAATACAACGTATCACAAGATCTTAACTCACTTCTATTGGCCAAAATTAAAAGTGATGTTAGTAAATACAGTAGATATTTTCATACCTATCAAATGGTTGGAAAACCCAATCAGAAAATTCCCGAGGCTCATAGACAACCTATTCCTACCTTTGATGAACCATTCAGTAGAATTATGGTAAGTTGTGTTGGTCCCTTACCTAAGAACAAGTTAGGTAATCAATACATGTTGACCATTATGTGTGCGTCAACACGGTTTTCAGAGGCAATTCCTTTGAGGAATATTAAAACTTTGATAAAGTTTTTTTTATATACTTAGTTTGGCCTTCATAAATCTGTCAAATCTGGTCAAGGGTCCAATTGTAGGTCCGGATCTTTACAGCCTATATTGGTTGAATTTGACATTACATAATTCAAGTCAAAAATGAAATTATGGTATGACAGAACTAAAATGGAGAACTTTTGAGTTAGGTAAGACTGGCGTTCTGTCTCTCTTGTTTATTCTTCAAAATTGTATTCAAATTAGTTAATACAGCACTTACAAAGTTAAGAAAAAACGAATGAGTTAAATTATAATATTAGTGCTCTGTGGATCTAAATAAATTATAGGAGAACTGGTAAATTGAAAGGGATAGCCTGGTTAAACATGCAATTAATTTAGTTGTAAATGTCCCACTCACTGAAGATTTAGGTGAAGGAATATCATAGGATTCTACTGATATTGGAGTGACAAATCTTCGGAAGTCAGAAATTATGAAAGAGTTGGGCCAGAAACTTTCACATTTGCAAGTGCAAGAAAGAAATGAACTTAAACAGTTATTATTTGAATATGAGCACTTATTTCCAGGTGTTCCTACAAGGACAAACAAAATTTCCCATGTCGTTGAAACTGTAAATTCCAAACCTGTCAAACAACACCCGTACAGGATGAACCCTCTCAAACAGGAATACTTGAAAAAGGAAATTCAATATTTGCTGAAGAATGATTTTATAGAGCCCAGTAAATGTGAATGGAGTTCACCATGCATACTTGTTCCAAAACCAGATAAAACTTTCCGTACGTGTACCGATTATAGGAAGGTGAATAGTGTGACAAAAACATATTCATTCTCATTACCAAGAATCGATTACTGTATTGGCAAGATTCGGAATGCCAAGTATGTCGCCAAATTTGACCTTCTGAAAGGATTTCGATAAATTCCATTAACGGAACGAGCAAATGAAATTTCGGCATTCATGACTCCAGGTGGACTTTACCCATTTCAAGTAACGCCGTTTGAGATGAAAGGGTCGCCAAGTATATTTCAGCTCCTCATTAATATGATTACCTCTGGTCTAGACAATTGTGATGCTTACATCGATGATGTCCTCATCTACAACGACACTTGGAAATAACATTTAGCAGCAATTCGGAAATTCTTTGACAGACTCACAGATGCATGTTTGACAATTAATTTATCTGAATGTGAGTTATGCCGTGCTGGTGTAACTTTTCTAGGACATATCGTGGAACATGGACAAGGTAAACCTATCGATGCTAAGGTCAAGCCTATATCTGAATTTCCCGTGCCTGTTAATAAAAAGCAACGGATGCGATTGTTAGGTATGCCTGGACACTATACAAAATTTGGATCAATTTTTCTATAATTGCTGAAACACTGACAAATTTATTGAGTAAGAAAAATAAGTTCCTTTTGGACTGAAAAATGTCAGGAGGCTTTCAACAAGTTGAAAGCCATACTAAAAAGCGCGCCTGTTCTTACAGCTCAAAATTTCAGCCAATCATTTAAACTTATGTTGGTACAAGTGATGTTGGGGTTGAAGCAGTTTTGCTTCAAGAAGATGAAAATGGTATTGATCATCCAGTGTTCTATTTTTCTAAGAAATGAAATAAGCACCAAAGAAATTATTCAACAATTGAGAAGGAATGTTTTGAAGTTTACCATAATTCAGCTCCTTGTTCGATAACTGTGTTTAGCGACCACAGTCCCCTTCCTTTCATCGGCAAGATGAGAAATAAAAATCAAAGACTGCTATGGTGGAGTTTGTTGTTACATGAATATAATCTTTACATCAGGCACATCAAGGAAAATATAATTTAATAGCAGACGCACTTTCCCGTGTATAATAATATATTATTTCCTGTACACAGTGTGTAATTGATAATGAGTTCTTTTTAACCGCATGTATAATTATTCTGTGGTGAAAGAAAGCTTTATGGGGGAAAGTTTTATGTATATTTGATTTAATTATGTCTGATTAAATAAATATTTATTTAAATTTAATTGTTTGTTTGACATTTCTAATTTCTTTATTATGTTTCATTTCATGTTATTGTAGTTAAATTTATTCACTGGAGATCATACTTTTTCCAGAAAATAGTTTGACCGTGGCTGTTTTAGTAAACAACAGGTGTTGATCTAGATCCTGACCTTGATTCAAAATTAGTAGCAACCACGTAAATAAGTCCTATTTTTATTTTAAAATGATTGATTGTTGTCGAGGTCATGATGGGACTACGTGTTTAAGATGTAATCATTTGTTTTTATTTCGTAGAGTAAAATGATTGGTTTTCGTCAGGGCCACACTGGGTGTACGTGACCTTTGACAAGTACATAATTTCGACGAGGTTCTGGAACATGATCACGTGACCCTCTTTTTGCGTTTGAGAATACGATATAACCTTTGTTTTGGAGAGATATTCTCAGTGTTAGCTGGGCTATTACACTGGAAGTTGTATGTTGTGCTGTTTGGAGTTGTTGCAAATTACTTGGATTCAAAAGAATTAATTCTTTTGTCCTGGAAAATACGTGTGCTCTTGTGAAATTGTTGAACAAGGACAGTTTTTATAAACATTTATACAGATTTCCAAAACCGGAGTGATACAAGGATCTGTAGACTTCAACACTAGAATCTACATTATACGGCATCGTCTTCCATCTTGGATTCTCCTTCGGGACTCGAACTTGAGATCATTAGAACATTTAGTTATTAGGACTTAAAAAATTGTATTCTTGGATAATTCTTGGACTATTTTTGGATTTGTTTCATTTTTACAGAATTTTTCCAGGAAAATAAATTATTATATTTTTCAAAGCTTGCTGATATTTTTTCTTCCTTTTCTCTTTATCTCTGCATTCCCCTCTTTTCTTTTTATCTTACTCTCTGCATCTGTACTCCTCACTTTTCATTTTCACACTGGATTTGCATTTAGATTATCCCATCTTCTCTTTCTCTCTTTCTTTCCTCTTTCTGCAAATGCAGATTTCATTCTTCTTCCTAAAGATGCATTTACCTCTCCTTTTCCTTTTCTTTAACAATTGCAGTTTTCCTTCCATCTCGTGTTTTAATTTCAAGTCTATTACTTTCATTTTAAAGTCAGATAGAGACTGGCTAATCAAACTGAAATCACTTTTTTTATAACAAAATATTTTTCCAAAAAATATTGGACCAAAATATTTTTTTATTTCCTGCTTCGTTAAAGAAGCCTTAACCTCAGAAAGGTCATATTGCCAGGCAAGCTGTATAAATTAATCCTTTCCCCAGGACTCCAACCCTTATTGGGTAGGATTTGAAGTTCTCTACTTTAGATGACATTTTGAAAGCTTGTTGGTTTCACTAAAGATATCTCATGTATGAGAAATAATGCCTGCGACTTCGGAAACAAGGTAAATTTTAAAGTGAAAAACAAACTTTTGAGAAATTAATATCCTAGTATCAGCACAAAATGTTTCTGTTACGAATCTATGGTCTTAAACTAAGTAACAGAAAAAAGCGAAAACCAACAAGTTTTATAAAGTTCAACAACTAATTTATTGCCATATATATAATACAAAATGGAAAATCATAAAGAACTTACAGTAATGTGCCTTGAATCCCAAATAGTCTTAAATGTTCTAACATAACTCCAAATGTGTGAAATTTCAACTGAATTCCAGGGGTATTCCAAATAAATTCCGATATTAAATGTGTTGATGTGTTTCTAGTCTCGAACGTGATAATGTGCTAATGGCCTGGAGTGTGGCAATGTGCTATCAGTCTTTTAATGAATCTAATACGTCCTTGTCTGAATCTCACTATAATTTAAAATTATTGTTTCAGTCCAAGAATATAATTGAGCGATTTGTAATTCCAATGAATAATAATTTGAATACATAAATCCACCCCCACCCCCGAAAAAATGAACTCGACAATTAGACCGATTCTGCTACAGATGTTAATGCAAGAAGGACCATGTTTCAAGACAAAAACATTGATATAAAAAGGTAAGATAATAATAGAGCCAGAACGTAGGTCAGTCTTATTTGTAAAACATATACAGTTGCTATTGTTTTTGTTCTAGGGTTTAACGCCATTTTTCAGCACAAGATAGGATATACATGGAGGAGGAAGAACCCTGGAAAACCCAGGGAAGAACCACAGACCCACGAGAAGCTACTGGCAGGCTTTCCCACGTACCCACGCTAGACGAGCCTTGGACTCGAACCCCCGCAGACAGAGGTGAGATGGCAGTGATCCGGAACGGGAAGCGCTTTAGACCACTCGACCACTCGGAGCCCCCATATAAAGTTGCAAAACTTATTATCCATGACTAAGGTTTCATTAAATGCCGCAGACACGTATCATGATGTCCCACCCAATTACATTTTTATCCTGACAATCGGCCGACCAGTCCTAACACTAACCCCTTAATGCTGAGCGCCAAGCGAGGCAGCTGCTAGTACCATTTGTATGACACGGCCTGAGTTCGAACCTACGACCTCACGCATCCGAGGCGGAGGGTCTAACCACTACACTATGTATGTATGTATGTATGTATGTATGTATGTATGTATGTATGTATGTATGTATGTTAATATTATCACTTGATTATCTTACCTTTAAAAGTCGAGATTATGTCAATATCATTTTTATTCATATACTACTACTACTACTACTACTACTAATAATAATAATAATAATAATGCACAAAAGAAACCAAGTATTATAAAGAACTAAGAAATGGAACTATAAGAACGAAATAATAAAAGCGTGAACCTCGGATAAGAAACAAAAACCTTATTAATTATGTAATACCAGATGTTATTAGAAAAATGAAGAAAACATAAAATAAAGTAATGAGGTAATTAGTTTTATCGGAATTTTTAATCAATGAAGCGTGCTAACTAACTTTTACCCGACACTTTCCGATTTCTTTGCATGTCCAAGATTGCGTGAGGATATTTCCGAGTTTCATTCCATGCCTGAGACTACATGTAGATACTGCGTTTTGAATCCTTCATTAATTACGAATCGGTTTAAATCCTTATTGCTGACCTACATAAATACGAAAGACGTCTATCCTACTGAATGTAAAAGTTTCCTTAAAATAAAAGGACCTGTCAAGTACTTAAATATTATGTAGCACAAAGGTTTCAAAAACATCGCCTTGTATCCATGGTACAAAAATGGAGGATACTATGCGTAATTTTGCAAAATTAATTTCAATTTCTTAATCATTTTCACGTGTTTTGTTGGTAAATTCTTTCTGAGATGACCTGAACGCCAAATGACATTACTCCCTGCCAGTTTGGAAGATTGGAGTTTGAGAGAAATGTTTCTGCGATTCGTTATGCCTTAACTAGCGAGTGCAAGTTGTGTAACTTAGCATTGAGTGCGCTAGCATATTTGTTTCTTACGACCGGGTGCTGATGGGGTGGTTGTGAGTTGGCTTGGTAGAGGTCACGGTCGATTTCACAGTATTTTTCACGGAAAAGTTAATTCTTCACGATTCTTTCTTGTAAATTACATCGGTGTAATGCAAATACATGTACGTGAATAAGGTTGAAGTTTTGTCAAGTCCCCAAAGTTACAAAACTGATTAAGAGGTCATGTTTACACAATAAATTTGAATTCCTTGACATGTAAATTCAAATATTTGATCTATGCTTTAAACGGCGTAACGTGGTCGAAACTGATACAAGAAGCTTGTGAATTACAATCTATCTAAGGCATTAAGTGAAGTTCGACAATTGAAATATGCGCGAAATTTTGTGTATATGTATAATCCGATATTCGTAAGGAAGAAATTTAATAAGAGTTGAGCAAACTGCCTTCAAAGGACTGTGAATCACAACTATATATTATGAGCCTTTGTCTTTTAAGAACCAGTGAGTTTCAAAGGGCAAAACAATATACATGTCGAATAGCGGAAAAGAAAGGATATGGGTATGCTATTATGTATAAGTTCACTGAATTGGGATTTTGTGCATTTATATGTTTGCAACGAATTTTATCCATCATCTTCAGCAAAATGTATTACTGTCTCTATGATCACAGAAGTTATGCAGAGGCACGAAACCTATAGTTTGGGAGAACGTGGGGGCTGGTTTGGAAAAGTATCGAACTGAAATTTGGTTACAGATTGTGTGCCTCTGAAAATTAGTATGCTAGAACAACCGCTTAAATATCACAACATTATTGTATCTAATAATTTCAATAATCAACTTCAACTATATGCATTGCTCAGCAGATATTTTTTTGTGTGTGTGGTCAAACAAACACTACAAAAAACGAAGCCAATAAGAATACGGACAACAACAACATAAAAACAAGGTAACAAAAAGAAACGAATAAATAAGAAACAAAATAGAAAGAAACGGATCTTAAAGGAATAAAACCAATCCAATATATCTACAACAATTTATTTTCAGTCAACAAATTCTAATGGTGTCAAACAATACAATTAAAAATGTCATCCACATGTTACAACATTTTTCAGACATAAAAGCCTGTTTCTCGCAACTACAAATTTTGCACATTTGTACATAATTTCCTGCTTGATACAATCAGTTCTTTTACCTCTCTTGAACTATCAAAACCAGCCTTGTGGAGGACTTTGTTCTATAAACGTCATTTTTATATCCCCAAATAAAGAATTCGCATTTTGACTTGACAGGTATAGCACAAACTGAAGCGTTTTGTTATGTGACACTTGAAGTTAATGTGACTCGGTCCTGTCATACGTCATAATTGTGATTAAAGTCAGTTGCAATTTTGAATTTCACCATGTTTACACTGCTAATATACCAACACAATTTACATTTTTGACATTTTGTTGACAACGAGAATATTGTCATTTTTCGCCTAACGTTCTCAAGATCTTCTAAGGCTGTTTGCAGTGTTTTTGCTTTCGTTTATGTGCGTATAATCTAGTCAGTGTTAGTTATTGATGTAAACTAGGATGCCAATTGTAAAGAGGAAATTCATCACCATCGTTGTCATCATCATCATTATGTATTACATCATTGCCATCATCATCTTTGGATTTATCAAAGCCGTCATCATGGTTATCATCTTCTTTATGGATGAATGTGATAATGAATGAATCGTATAAAATCAGAAAATCAGTTAGTCTAATTTTAGATGTTTCTTCTTCATGTTTTCTACCTCCCTCCGTATCTGCTAACCTAGGTTCCTTTTTTGTATTTATTTGTTTGCTTCGTATCATCTACTTTTTGTGTTTCGTCATCATTTCATATGTTTTCATGTTCTTATCTTTTAGTACTAGTTTATTAATTTCACTCATTCGTTTAATTCTATTGCACAGTATGTATACCATTTCACACTGAAGGTAAAAGTGTTAATTCTATTGGTCAGCATGTGTACTGTTTGATACGAAAGTAAGAAGTATTCTGCAGCACAGTTTGTGGGGGCCCCGAGTGGCCGAGTGGTCTAAAGCGCTCACCGTTCCGGATCACTGCCATGTCACCTCTGTCTGCGGGGGTTCGAGTCTCAGGTTCGGCTAACGTGGGTACGTAAGAAAGCCTGCCAGTAGTTTCTCCTGGGTCGGTGGTTCTTCCTTGGGTTTTCCAGTGTTCTTACTCCACCAGTTATACTGGCCGCCATGGATAGCCTATCTTGTGCTGAAAAAGGGCGTTAAGACAAAGAACGGCAACATCAACCAAGTGTACCATTTCAGATCAAATTATGAAGTGCAAGAATGATATATGCATTCCTCTAGCAATTAGATCTGTAAGTCTCCTTCCTTCATTAACATGATAAATTCATTTAGTCGCGTTTTACATGACAACTTCTCGACCCTTCAGTACATTAATATATGTAAAACTAGCGGATTGATGTTTAACGGCAATCAACTCAGCGTTAGAGATCATTAGTTGTCTCGCATATATGTATTTTTATATGGTTTATTAATTGTCAGGGAACTTGATAGTGGCAGGAGAATTGTGAACGAGAAGTGCTTTATACGCGCTTGGACATCCCTCTATTTCCGTCAAAAACGGCAACGAGGTTATCATTGCAGCTTTGGCGGGTACGAAACAGGATTCCACATTTGTGTTGTGTTAATTAGTTTCATACAGTGATAACTATATTTAAAATGTCTAACACTTTTCATAAACAAAATTAGAAACCAAACTAAACCAAATCAAACCAAACCAAACCAACAACAAAACACAGAGCCTTGCTAGCTTTGGCTTATTTACAAGTATATTACTTTGCTACATTAATTTAAACATTAATGGACTAAATATAAAACACTCCCAAATGCTTTATGTTAATGTAATCATTTGTAATCAATAAGAAATTTTATCGGAATTTCCAATGAAAATCACGTTTAGATTTTTTTTAAATGTCAGAGCGGTTATAAGAACTTTTTATTTTCATAGAACATAAATAACTATCGTTAGAAAAAAATCATTTTCAAAACGAAGATTCATACAATTTCTGCACACCAGAGAAATTATGTGAATGGTTATTTAGCACTTGGATTTGACTTGAAAGGTCTTGGGATTATAGAGTTCTGTAACGGCCTCAGAAAATGTCCAAACTTTTTAAGATCTTATTTAAAAGGTGTTTACGTAGTTTATATAGACATACCTTTGATGCGTTTCTCATATTTATCGCTTGCGATGACGTTGTTGGAGGCCGCGTGTGAGATGTAGAATGCGGAAAACGTGAAAAACACAGTTGACTGCAATGCATTTATATAAGTTAAATTATCCCTATAGTCATGAAACAAAATTTAATTATCGAGACGTTTTCCTCATTAGAAAAGTTGACAAATCTCTGAAAATTGAATGTTGTTTCATTTATGCGAGCTTCGTTAATCTTTATGGAAATAGTTTTATCCTAATGCCAGCATCACTGATTAATGTTATATATAAAATAAGTCTCTTTGATTGTCTATTACCACGGTAATTTACATCTTGTCTATTACCGCGGTAACTTACATATCCTAGAAGAAGAAAAATGTGTGTTTTGTGTTGATTTGCAGACGATATGTTATATAAAGATAAAGACAATCCAGTTTGGTTTATCTAGTATTTGTATCCCACTTGTATTATGGACAACCATACGTCTAAAAAGCATTACATACAGTGGTATGCAATACTGTGGTAGTGTTGTTGATTCACTTGGAGTTTTGTTGGTTAACATTCGTCCATAAAAATGACTGCATACATGTACATGTAGACGCTGAAGCAGGGGCCTCACGGAATTAGTTAGGCCTACTGCACGTCCGTCAGCTGTTCAAAACTCTGTGCAGTACAATTTGAAATGACATAATAAATACTCAAGAATCAATATAAAGTACATTTTCTCTCTGCTACACACAAAAATACGGCGTGAGAAGTACCGGCAGTGCGGTAACTGGTATCTTAAATCTCAATGTGCTTGTTTAAAATCACTATATTTAGAACTGGATTTGTAAGCGAGGAAACAATCCTGTAAATGAGTATTTATACTGATTTGCAAACAATTATAAAGCCATATTATACATAGTTTCTGAGCATCAGAAACATTTAACGGAAAGCAAACCCCAGTAGATGTTACAGAGAACAATAGCCTTTGTATATAGCTCATGTAACGAGACCTGTACTGAACAGTTCGTGGTCCAAAGGTATAGCGGCCACCTACAAATGAGGACATATCTGGTTCGATTACCAGAGGGTGCGGTATTATTATCATTTTGATTTACGTTTCTCATTTTCCCTTAATGAAAATGGTAATGGATAATAATTTCATTTTCCATGGGTGTTTTTAAAATAAATCTTAATATGCACCACTTGTGTATTTATGTTGAAAATAATTTCACAGAATTGTAAGGATAGTAAACATGTAATAACTGTGTTTTCCAGATAGATATTGCTACAATTCTATGGTGTTAAATAAGAAACAATAAAGAGCAAAGCCAACAGTGTTTGTATGACTGAAAAGAGAAGTTGTTTCCCTAAAGTACAAAGTGAAAGAATTAAAAAGAACTTACAGTATGGTAAATGAAAACATAAAGTCCTAAATATTCCATCACATCAAAAGGTTTTCCAAATGAATTCCAAAGTTACTCCTAATGATGTCAAAAATGTACCGATGTATCAACAGTACAGCATAATCGATATTACATTATCCCAAAATGTCTATAAATAAATTCACATTAAGTCTGCAGCATTATGAATTCAGATATTCTTTAAGTGAATTCACGCTATTTACTTGGCAGCTATTATTCCAATTAATCTGAAACATGTCGAGCACTGTAGTTCCAAAGATTAATTAAATTGTCAAGATGAATTTTTTAACAATATAACTGAATACATTACAAGACTGGTGTTTACTATTAATAATGGCTAATTCTACGTAAGAAGTCTCTTATATAAATTACTAAAACGCGATAGAGAGAATTTCATGCGAGACTTGATGGAATAATCTGGGCCAGTAAGGATTAAGTCAATTTGGCATCTCACTATAACTCAGAGCCTGATTGGATCACGTGACGGTTACTTGTACTGATAGTTCGCACCAACGTTGGAACTTTTTAAAACGAATCTACGCACTAGAAATATGACTCATATTTAAAGTTCAAACTACTATTATACGATATTAAGATTCAAATTTCATTAACTAAATGACCCTTACAAAATGCATTATTATGAAAATAATACACATACTATAGATATACATTACAATATAAAATATTAATAGCCATAACTAAATAATGTTAAGACGCAACTTATTTATTTCTCTGCAAATAAGTATACATATTCTTCAGCATTCAATTTGTTGTTGTTGTTGTTGTGGGGTTTAACGCCATTTTTCAGCACACGATAGGCTATACATGGCGGCCAGTATTAATGGTGGAGGAAGAACCCGGTAAAACCCCGGAAAGAACCACCGACCCACCATTCAATTTGAAGACGTAGTGACAAATATTACAAGTAAGAAGAATGTGTTTCTTGGTGGTGGAAAAGCTGGCTGACTTTAAAAGTATGTGCTTGAAGAAGAAAGTTTAGTATTTTTAAAATCAAAACTGAATTGCTTCATAGAACAATATCACCGAAAAATGCAGCTTGTTACATCTGCTGGTTAATAGTTACAGACTGCAATACAGTCAGGAATTGTATTTCGTATCACTTAGTGAACATTAACTGCTGAAATGAACATTGAAATTAATGAATAACATCTGGGACTCCACTGTCGATTGACGGAGAAGTATAAAACAGCACTAATTGCATGACACTTCACTTGAACATTAAACATATCAATTTTTACAATATGGCTATAAGTCGTGAACAGCATACTTATATTCCATTTTTTGACCGAGATTTGCTGGTTACGTGTTGATAATTTTTTTAAAACTTTAAAACATGGGCATACAATCACTTTATAACATAAGTTTACTTCATGACGTTAATTGTTGTAAAATAGTCTTCTTTATTTCACTAATTTCCAACTTTATCTATCTATCTATCTATCTATCTATCTATCTATATATATATATATATATATATATATATATATATATATATATATATATATATATATATATATATATATATATATATATATATATATATATATATAAAGAATATCGTTGAAGCCATTTTAAGGCAGTATGAGAGGATGAAGATTTTTTTAAAAACAATCCTCCTTTCTAGAAAAGACATAACGAGAGAAATAAGATAAAAGCTTAACAAATGTACACAATTTCGCTGCCTTGCGTGGAATTCTCCGGGCTGGGCCCAGGGGCAACTGCTCGATTTGCTCAGCATTATGTCCGACCTTGACTATCAGATCGTGTACTACCAATAGTGATAGCAACCTTTCGTCATTACCCTTCGGATTATATGAAACCAGAAGTCACCCATGTATAACAAACAAACTAGCCCTAAGAAAGAAGCTAACTCACTGATCCAATAAACAAAAAAGATTCAGCGGTGTATACGTTCCTGATAAATGTGAAACAAACGTATATTACTGATGATAAGTGTAGAAGCAAGTACTACAGAACATGAAAATGGTATTTCCATGAAACAGCTCACCCTAATGATGATAACGCACATCCCATTTCCAATTTGACTGAAAACAAAAGAAAGGTTAATTCTCCAAAAAATATAAACCTTCTCCGTCTTCTGTGATGGGTTTGTCTTATTTATCCTGCTGCATATGCAAACGCAGGAGGACAAAATTTATTGCAGTGCCTGCATCAGTCAGGTATCACACATTTATTCATAGGAATTGAATCATCCCAGCTGGTGCACGAAGTTGTCTTGGCCACATTGATGACAACAGGTTTAAAGTTGTATGTTTTGATAGGATTTTAGACTTGTGGTCAGATACCATTTTGAACAGGACATGCATCGTCAAGTTGATGGAAAGTTTTAGAAACATTGCCTCTGAGACCAAAAGTAAACGAATTGAATTTAACTTGTAAACATCTATGACTGAGGTTATTATTACAATCTACTCGGAATTGATCAGGCTGATGATTACAGTCTAATCGGAATTGATCAGGATCCGTTCGATGATGTTTTGTAGTCACTTCGAAAGGAATCAGAGACCCATTTACATTATTTATTGCAAAATATTTTAAATATTTTGATATATTTTTAACTGGGATTGAATATCAATTCAGAAGCAATGTATTGTTACTCATATCACTATTGTGTGTTAACCTTTGTTCATGTTTGTAGATTGTAAGGGTCATTTGTAAATAACATATTACATAGATAATTTGTGTCCATGAGTGTAGACTAAACTTTAAGATAATTATTATAAACATATTTACTGGGAATTTTTACATTGATTGGTTCCCGACTAGGGAATCCTTGTCTACCTGATGTTCGTCGTGCATTTTGTTTACTAAAATGTAAGTACAAGATCTGATCTTGTTAAAACTTAGAAGGTTCTAGAAATGAACGCTTGACCCTCATCCTGATCCTAATGTTGTGTCTTAGATTTCCATATTATGGTGAGGGCCCCGAGTGGCCGAGTATAATAAAGCGTTGACCGTTACGAATCACTGCCATCTCACCTCTGTCTGTGTGTTTCGAGTCTCAGGCTCAGCCAATGTGGGCATGTGAGAAAGCTTGCAAGTAGCCTCTCGTGGGTGGGTGGTTCTTTCAGGGTTTTTTCCGGGTTCTTCCTCCACCATTTATACTGGCCATTATGAATAACCTATCTTGTGCTGAAAAATGACGTTAAACCCTATAACACCAACAAATATATTATGGTTGATTACAGTAGAATTATTCACTACTATTACAGTAGAATTATTCACTACTATCTTATCATTTGTAGTAGAATCCGTTCATTTATAACTTGGGAGGATTTATTTATTTAAAATATTCATAGAAATTACAATGTTATCGCAGACTTGAGGACTAAATTACACTTTTAGAACTATTCTGAATTTATTCAAGGGAATCTTGGATTAGATCATCATGATACATAATACGAGATTGTTGGCACATCAGCAAATTAAAGAAAATTGGCACATAAGCACATTCAATATTGGATTTTATTCAGAACATTCGATACGTTTGGACGTATGATATAAATGTTAGGACTATTAGGGATTTAATTCACAATACTGTAAATTTAGTTCCTTTCAAATTTTAGTTTTGTATTCCATGGAAATTAATTTGTTGAATTTGACCAGACTTGTTTCCGGTGGCCTAGAGGTGAGAGCGTCGGCCTCGGATGCAGGATTTCGCGGGTTCAAAACCCGTCCGAGTAATTCCAAATACATAGAAAATAGTTCTAACAGCTGCCTCGCCAGGCACTCAGCATTATGAGGTTAGTATTAGGACTGGTCGGCCTGGTGTCAGGATAATGTGATTCGGTGGGACATGATTATGCACGTTTGCGGCATCATGCCCCAGTGATAGACATCACAATAAACTGCCACACTGAAAATTGTTTAAGCTACGTTAACAAGCCAAATCACACACACACACACACACACACACATACACAACTTGTTGGTTTTCGTTCTTTTCTGCTACTTAATTTAAAACAATTGGGTCGTAACAGTATGCATCTTTTTTGTGTAAACTTCAACATCCGCGTATATGTCTCTCTATTATTACATAGACTGAAACCTTGTTTCAGTTAGTTAAATAAATTCACTTCACCTAGTCGTATTTTCGACACTTTTATATTTTCCATTTTTTAATTGCAACATTTTTAATAAATGATATGGGAATTTGGGAATCTCAGCAAGCTATTTGCAATTAATTTTTTGTTACTAACAAAACTACCAGTCTAGATAGATTATGTTTATCATCGGCGCCAAAGTAGGTATCTGAATAAACATCGAATAAATTACTTTGTGAATTCAATGGACATTTTCGTATTGACTGTATAACAATGATGATGTCATATTACACACAAACCAAAAACATATATCAAGGTTAAAGGTCAGTCAACGAATCAGACGACACCCTGCTGCAGATACAATTATTTGATTTCCTAATTAAGTAAGCCTGATTTGATTTTGTGTCATTGGACTTGATACTTGAAAATATTTGCATGATGTAAATACATCGGCCTGTAGGTTATATTTGTCTAATACACAAAATAACTTAAGTCTCAAGTAACTCGTATTCGTATGCCTGCTTGTTATTATGCAATGAGATCATACATCCTAGATTTACGTCGGGTTTCTGCTTTTATTCAACCAAAAGATACCTTACAATTAAGTAACACTTTGTGAGATTGTTTGAAAAGAATTGCACGCTCAGACTCAAGCTAAAACTATGATCTGAACTCCAGATAAGAACTTCAGAATCCGGTATTATTTTTATCCATTGGGTCGTTATTAATAATATGAAACATTCGTTAACTTTAGGAATGGTAAACTTTTAAATAACAATAACAATTCAGTGTCACTATTTATAAACGTAATATAACACGAGATGGATAACGAAAGTAAAAGAGAAATCATTGTCTAATCACTTTATGCTTTTCACTATATCCTCGAGAAATGGAAGAATATATGTCAGAAAGTTCATAAAATTCAAGTCTAAACCTTCCGAGTTGCTGTACAAGTAATATCAATGGCATGAACGTTGGATGTAAACTAGGGCATACAATCTGTATTACCGTGCATCACTGTTGGTGCGAAAACTCATCTAAAACCAGTGCATGGGATAACCTAAACGTATCAAGCAATTTCATAGTAGACATATCATTCAATCCTTACAAACTAGACATCCATATAGACATAATACATCTTGTTAAGTCTTACTACAAGCAGGGTAAAAGCTATTAAAACAAGGTGACAAATGACTGTTTACCAGGTAACAACGGACTGTTAAACAAGGTAACAAAGGACGGTTAAACCAGGTGACAAATGAAGAAGGGTAATCTTTGAAAAATATAAGTGAAGCAATCAAACTCAGAGAAACTGTTCCATTCGCTGAATGCTACATATTACGTTTCCAGCAATTACGAAATAGTATGGTGATTGGGAAATAATTAATAATATTGTACAAGGTAGCTCGACGAAATGGACAAGAAGATTAACTGTGTGTTCTTTTTATACCGAACTTAAACTAGAGACACAACAAATGGGACAGTGAAGTATGGACCATGTGACCTGTAGCAGCTGAAACTGAAATAAATAAAAGGAATCTTGAATGAAATCCTACCAGAAAATAAGACAAAGACTTAAATACCAGGACAATGAAAACTTAATAATCTCTAGAACAGTTAAATACGAATACATATGCATTGCACTTGTGATTGGAATAAATGTTTTCTTTCCTCAATTTTCTTTAAAAGGAATGACATTTGTCAGCTAATATGTTTTACTGGTGTCGAAGTTCTGTTAATACGTTAACAGGAAAGATATACCATAAAGAATTAACGACACATCACAATCGATAAATGGCAATATAGAAAGAAAGTGTTATATTTTACGATTACATTTACAAAAGAAACATAATTATCGACATAGCAGCCACTAGAACCTTCACGGATCTCACATTTCATCCTCCAAAAATTATTTTAAAGATTATTTTGATATTGTGCAAGAAAGGGGTAGAAAGTGAACATCAACAGATTGTCAATTCAACAATTCAACAATGGAAACAAAATTGCATGTAGGTAGACGGTTTGTTAAAACAAATCTTATTCCCAGAGGTTCCAATTTAGATGAAGTTTACAGAAGTAACAAAGTATTTCTTTGATTACAACAAAAACGTTTAAAATAAGTTATACACTGAGTATCCTTGACAACCGATTGTATAGTACTTGTAAACAAAAATATATAAATATTGGCACTCGTGGTATATGTCTTGATTTTAGGAGTACCGTTGATAGCAGATTGTAAGGTACTGGCAGTACAACAAGTCATATTGTAAGGTACTGGCAGTACAAAAAGTCATATTGTAAGGTACTGGCAGTACAAAAAGAAAAGTCATATTGTAAGGTACTGGCAGTGCAAAAAGAAAAGTCATATTGTAAGGTACTGGCAGTGCAAAAAGTCATATTGTAAGGTACTGGCAGTACAAAAAGAAAAGTCATATTGTAAGGTACTGGCAGTACAAAAAGAAAAGTCATATTGTAAGGTATTGGCAGTACAAAAAGTCATGTTCAGTAATATATCCTCATTGACACTCTTATATAATTTGGTTTAAAAAGTACCTTTCATAACATATTGCATAGTAATTTCCATAAATTTACACTATATATATATATATATATATATATATATATATATATATATATATATATATATATATATATATATCCATGTTGATACTACATGTATATGATTTTATTTAAGAAGTACCGTTGATAACACATAATATGGTAATGTTCATAATATAAGTCTTATTGAACAACATATCCATATTGACAAGAGTTACATATGTATTGATTTAAGGATATCTTTGATAACATATGTATTGATTTAAGGATATCTTTGATAACATATGTATTGACTTAAGGATATCTTTGATAACATATGCATTGATTTAAGGATATCTTTGATAACATATGTATTGATTTAAGGATATCTTTGATAGCATAATGCACATAACTCGTCATAAAACAAGACTTACTGAACAATATATCCACCTGCAGATGAACATAAAAGAAAGATTTAGATGTTCACGCAATGTATATTCACTTTTGCTTCAGATGTTTCGAAACAATCAGCCAAGTCACTTTTTAAATGAAAGATTCATAAACTCACAGAATGATAATGTGTGGAATGACTTAATTTTGAAAAAAACAACGTTTGCACAAACGGAATACAGAAAGGTTTTCGATTACATAGTCATCGTATGTTAAGCTAATTTAGAGAACAGTTCATAAGACATAATATAGTTACATAAGGATGAAAAGGTTATAATGATATATCATGAAGTTAAATGAAACAAATTGTTCGAATTACTGGTTGATATCTATCATGGTGTACATGTTTAGTTTGTGACAGATGACTGGGGGACTTTACATGCCGCAAAAATATCAAACCAACATAAATAGCCAATATACCTTCTGCGGCTGACATTTTGAGATACCTGTTTAATTATCGTACAAAACGAAAACAAATAAAGCAGATGAAAATGAACTAGGTGAAAACGTTAGAGTGTCTTTGTTTCTTCTATATAATATCGGGTATTTCGCTTTTAGGTTATTTCTTAGTTATCCTTGCTAACAACATTTCTTCGTCTATATCAATGATTAAAGCTTTTAGCTTTACCTACAAAAACCTTCCAATTGCCAATCAAACCAATTAAGCCATCTTTAAAATGTCAATGAACTATAGTTTTACATTTTTAGCAACCAAACATTTAGGCTTGTTGGTAGTCTCTAGTGTCATAAAATATGTTATCATCCATGTTTTTGTAAATGTTTTCCGTCTTAGCAACGATAGATTGTGATCAGCATTAATAGTCTCATTATATCACCATTTTTGTTTTTCAGCTTCGATGAAATTATTTTCACATATTCGATATGCACTTTGTTAAGAAATCGTTGTCTCGTACTTTGTAGTTATTTATTCCTCAAATACGAAACATGTCTTTTTTAACTGAAATGATTAAATGTGTATTTAGCAAATGATTTCATAGAATAGTAAAACAATAGCCGTCTTTACGGTTCCCTTTCATACAATTTTGTTTTCTTAATTTATTCCAGAAAATATATGAACGAGTTTCCTCTAAACTGCTGATATCTTTCTCTCTGCAATTCTAACAAAATCAGTAGACTTAACTTTCTTGAACAGCCAGTTGTCTAAGTGTGATTTTTTCGTCGCATGCATCATTCAAATATTCATTATCGCTATCGTTTCTTGTGATGACCTTCTTTATATATGTTTCAATGTTATTACAATCTGTATCACCTTGATTAACTCATTTAAATTGCTTAATTAATCTTAAAGCCCTTTTGTTATGATTCGGCATAAATTTTCTCTATACATCCCGCGAAAATATTTCGTAGTTGGGAGGCATATGAAATGAGTTTGTATTTTTTCCTTACCTGAGCTGGCGTTATGGGTGCATCAAGTACCTAAGATTACTTTTGATTTATTTTATTTGATATATGAAATTCCTACCTACACAGTCGATGAAACAACATCACAGTAGATGAAACAACATCACAGTAGATGAAACAACATACAGAAGAGAGTTACGTGGTTCTCCATCGTTTACATATACTGATCCATATGGATATTGGATTATATTAGTTATTGTATAATGAATTTAAATGTATTGTTTATGGGCACCAATTTTTCACAAATGTTCTAATGATATTTTTCAAAAGTCGGACAAACGTTATATATAATGGTATGGGACCCAGGGTGGTCAAGTGGTATAAAGCGCTCGCTTTTACCGCCATCTCACCTGTGTCGGCTAGGGTTCGAGTCTCTGCCTCGGCCAATGTTAGTACATGTATGTTGGAAAGCTTGCCACTAGCTTCCCATGAGCCGGTGTCTCTTAACGAGATATTTTTCCACCAAATATACTGGAAGCCATGCGTGGCATATCATGAACTGCAAAATGGCATTAAAAGCATAAAAATAACATATATATTGGTATAGTCCACATTGTGAGCTTTAGCAAAATAAATTTTGTCCAAATTAAATCTGTTTTGAAAGCCAATAGCACATGCTAGACTACTGGAGATGCCTGAATCCGATTCTAGTTATTACTAGACTACAATGCAATATGATAAACAGACAATTAATAAACTGTATGGAGCGAAATTCAGAAAACCTTAAGAACATTGTAAGTTATTAAAGATTGCAATTTGTCCTAAAAACCAAACTCAGACAAAAAGAATAATATTGTCATTTCTTGATTTGATTAATAACCCTTCTGATCATTTTCCTACTCCCGATATTATTGATTTTAACAAACAATAGGAAAAATCGTCAATTTCAAATTTTGTTTGGTGAATTAAATACTGAGAAGTATATCGCTCTCTATCTCTCTTTATATATATATATATATATATATATATATATATATATATATATATATATATATATATATATATATATATATATATATATATATATATATATATATATATATATATATATATATACAGAGACAGACAGACATACGGACAGAGAGACAGACAGACAGAGACAGCGAGACAGAGAGAGAATTATACATATATACCAGGCAGAATGAAAAGTGCTATCCCTGCATTCTATAGAATAATGCTTGATAATAGTAGGCAGAATTAATATTTCAATACAAGTAATACTATCATACATGTTAGAGAATTTCTATTTCGTACTCTATTGAAATTTGAACCCAGATCCGCTGGTAAACGGCATCCATCGCCTTGCCTGCACACATCAGCCCATATTCCCTCACAACCAACCACACATCACCAAAACATGATGTTACTCAATCGGTGTTACATGCACTCGTGTGTAGCAGACACACTCGCATGACGACCTTGTAATTCATGCTCATGTGTCTACACAGTAATTCCTGATTCCTATGAAAGAAATCAAGGTATGTAGCATTAATTATAGAGAATTATAAATATACACCAGAAAGAACACAAAATGATATTCCTGGGTTCTATAGAAAAATGCTTGATAGTAGGCATAATTAATATTTTAATACAAATAATACTATCATACAGGTTAGAGAATTTTTAATTAGTACTTTACTGAGATTCGAAACTACGTCCGTGGGTAAACGGCAACCATCGCCTTGCCTGCACATACGAGCACATATTCCCTCATGGCTAAACACACATCGCCAAAAAAAAAAGATGTTAGTCAATCAGTGTTACATGCACTCTTGTGTAGCAGACAGACTCCCATGACAACCAAGTAATTAATGTTTATGTATCTACACAGTTATTACGGTTTCCTATGAAAGTATTAAAGGTATACGAAATTAAGTATAGAGAATTATAAATATTCACCAGACAGAACGGAAAGTGCTATCTCTGGATTCTATAGAAGAATGCTTGAAAATATTAAACAGAAATAGTATTTTGATATCACACAGGTTAAATAATCTTTAATTCGTATTCTACTGACAATCGAACCCAGGTCCGCAGGTAAGCTGCACCCATCGCCTCGCCTGCACACACGAGCCCATATTCCCTCACGATTAAGCACACATGACCAAAAAATGATGCTACTTAATCGGTGTTACATACACCAGACAGAACGGAAATATTTATAATTCACTTTAATTCAGGTCAGCCACTTGCAACACTATTGCCAATATTTCCCTAGTGTCCAGTACAGTGACGTCACTGAAGCTAGAAACTTTGAGGCTATAAATATAGACTTGGGGTTTTCCTTAGTAATTTTCACAAGCTGTAGCTATAAAAAAGATACCAGGGTTTTCGAACCGGATCGGCACAGAAGTTGTTACTTTACGATATTGGGTTTTTTCATAGGAATTTCAACAGGTTATAGCTATAAATGGATAGTGGGTTTTTCATAGAAATATCAACAAGTTATAGCTATAAATAGATACATGGGTGCTTATCCACGATCTTCACACAAGTTGAGCCTATAACTAATTGCTAGTTTTATCTATTTTAGTCTAAACCAATGTAAGCTTATGTTCGGATATATGTATAGTCTCCTTTGAATTCTGAGACAATATCGTAATTTTAGCGTTGCTTTTGGTCACATATATTTTGGCGTTGGTCTTTTCCTTAATTATAGCTCTTTATAGCATCAATACAATTATGCTAATTTATTAACACCGCCAACTTAATTTCAGGTCTAGGCAATGCTTTACAAAAATCTCGTATTAGTATATGTCTGTTTCTGTCTCTGTTGTGTTTAGCTCTCTACCATTATTGTCCTAGACAGGCACTTTACAATTTCCCCATAGTCCCTAGACAGGCCCATCCATGTTCAAGGTCCCCTTCACGCTGGAAAGCCCCATGTTCAATTTCCCTTTTTATTTGACAGTCCCATTTCATTGTCGCTATACATTTCCTATGATCAATTCCCCTTGTCCCTATAAAGTCCCAACCTATGTTAAACTTTCCTTTGTCCCGCTATAGTCTCACGCACGATAAATTTCCCCATGTTCAGTTCCCATTGTCCGTATATCATCCCACCCATATTTAATCTCCCCTTTCCGTAGTTTCACCATGTTAAATTATCGTTCTGAATTTATAGTACAAACGACCAAATTTGACATTGAAATCCAATTGTCCGTATATCGTCCCATGTTCAATTCCCCTTGCGCTAGACAGTCCAATCCTAGCCCCAATCCCTTATCGCTCAAGAATCACACGCATGTTAAAATTCACCTTATTAAATTCCCATTCACGCCAATTTTGATATACCCTATTTTAACATTAAGGTCTCGTTGACGCTAAAGTGGTCCAATCCCTTGTCGCTTTGTTCAATTCCCATTCATTCCATGTTAAATTTCCCCATGTTAAAATTCTCCTTGACGCCAAAGTGTTCCACAAACGTTTTGACTTGGATTTCCATTGACGCCAAAGTATCCCCGCCAAAGTATCCCCTATAACTACTTATGTAAATGTTGCTTCAACATTATTACCTTTGCCTCCTATTACAAATGACCATTACGCCGGAAATATTTGTATTACACCCCACATGCGATGAAATATTCTTAAAATGAATAGATACTTTCCAGACTCGAGCACTTTTAAGCTAAGACGTATAGGTCTATCAAACTCAGCTGAACTTTCAAATCACTCAGAATACCAACAATTTATTGTGCCATGGCTGGATATTATTTCCTCGGTGGACGATACTTATTTGATGCTATCTCATCCAGGTTTTTCGCGACGGCGACAATAAGTTCAGAAAGAACATCTGGAACGTCCTCGTTTAAGTTTTCTAGTTTGATCTTGGAAAATCACAATCTTGCCAGGGTCAACATCAACAACAATCCGTCTGGTAAACTTAGAGAATGCCGCTTTTGGTAGCAAACGTGGTCAGATCAACATCAGCACGGCATCGGGATTCTCTTCCTTGGTACATATCATCAGATACTTTGTATCATATTGACCGTTCATACTAAATGGTAAGGCATTGCCCCGATATAAAATATCAAGAACTTCACATGGAGGTGCAAAAAAAAAAATATAATATATTGAGGTGTTATCATGAATGCAACCAAATGCATTCCAGGTTTTGCTCTTTGGTCCAAATTAACAATTCAGATTTCCCTCGTGCGCGGAAGATACCACGGAATTGTTTTCCAGACTTTGTCATCTCTAGTAAATCAAAATTAGCTCATCAACGCGTGAGAAGCTTTGTTTCAGTCAAAGGCGAAGTCATGACCTTTGCCTAAGCGTATTCTGTGAATCGGTTTTGGTAGTCGAAGATAAATGAAGTAACTTTGGGGGTACTCATTGTATTTTAACCCCGGTTACCTCTTTCAACAAAAATATGTTTGGTCGATGTCGATGAGTAATTAGTACCTTCTCTTTACGCTATTCCAGGTCACGAGAAGAAGTGGGCGATGTTGAGCCTTTACGCATTCCAGTATCTTATAAAGATTCGAAGACATCCTTGAGCAGACACACATCTTAGTAAATACAGATTGTGATAGTTGTCAAAGTGTTTACAACAAAACGCGACCCATGGATTGTTTGCATGGATATAGACATTGGTAGAAATCCCTTTTAGAGACAACGACGAATGGAATCGCTGATAGCTGAGTTTTGATAAACTTACCCCAGTCGCTCAAGTACTCGTAGAGATAGACTCCCTTTTGAGTCAGTAGACAAAAATTATATCATCAGTGGAACCACGGTATTGATAAATGATTATAAAGCGACCGGTACCAAAGTTGGTCACTTGTTTGTCCACACCGGAAGTAATGAATTGTAATGAATATATGAACTGAAGTTACCCGAAAATGAACGTCATATATGTCTCTATAGTTCTATAGATAACGCTTATATTGTATTGTACGCATCAGCGACCCCTTGCATAATTGGGTGTCCATGATATCCATTTAGATTACGCAGAAGGACGATATTAATTCATTTATTTTTGGAAAACAATCGCAGCTGTTGACTGCATCCGCTGTCTTTAGTTCCTCTGTACGCGCCATTAATGTGACAGTGTTTCGTGCTTTTCATTGGTGGAGCTGAAAGGTTTCCAACCGTGGGTTTCTGTGGAAAACTCCTGAATGCTATCACGAGTTAGTACCATGTCTGCGGGTGAGGCAAGCTGTTGTCGTGTCCATTTTACGACATCGAGCGGTTTCGTCAATACCTACACTATGTCATAGCTGCAGTACAACATATCAGATTCAGCATTTTGCACGTCCTAAAATATCAGTTATGCCAGGTTTTAACACATTGGTATCCTACGCTCTCGCGTGAGTTACATTCGTTGAGTCGAAGTCACACAGCAAGTATATTACTGCAAGAAAATTGTTTAATTGCGTAATTTTTTTATTTTATTTTACCAGGATCAGACATTGCAATCGATTCCATTCTGGTAATCTGGTTTAACATTGGATATACTCACACATTGTTTCAAAATAGTATACGAATCAGTCTTTTGATATAGATTTTCATTTATATAATGTACGCTGCAATAATATTCTGATATAATGTACTTTAGTATTGTTACGTATATCTGATTTAATATATATATTTATTTTAATTTAATTGTTTGCTTGTCAGTTTTAATTTTTTTTTTTACATGCTATTGTAATGTAAATTTATTCACTGGAGATGATAATTTTTTAAAAAATCGGTAGACCTGAATCATTATTTTCATAAACACCAGTTGTTGGCCTAGAAGCTGACCTTGATTAAAAATTAGTAAACAAAGTTCTGTTGTCTTTTAAACTGATTGGTTGTTGTCAAGGTCATGATGGGACTACGTGGGTTAAAAAGTAAACACTTTTTAAATTTTTATTCTGGGAATAAAATCATTGGTCTAATCAAAGGCCATATTCCGTGTACTTGATACAAACACGATCACGTGACACCCCCTTCTGATTTCGTAACTTGGGGGAATTTCGAATCTGAGTCTTATGATACAATATAACCTTTGTTTTACAGAGAGAGAGAGAGAGAGAGAGAGAGAGAGAGAGAGAGAGAGAGAGAGATCTCAGTTTTTTGGGCTTTTCACACTGATGTCACATTAATTTGTTGTAGCCAGATCTTGAGCTATAATTTTCTTTAGATCATTTGGTTTCAAAAGGATTAATTCTTTATTGTCTGGAAATGTTTTGAGGAGTGCTCACACATAAAGTATGGAAAAACATTGCTTACAAATTTAATTTGGATTTCCAATACCGTAGTGCCATTATTTGTATTTCTACAAGGTCCTGTAGATAAGCACAGTATTAACTACATCATACGTCTTCGTCATCCATCTTGGATTTTCCATCAGGATTCGAACTTGAAATTATTAGAACATTTATTATTAGAACTTTTGCAATTTAATTCTTCGATTATTCTTAGATTATTTTTGGAGTTGATTCTTGAAACCGTAAGTTTTTCTTTTCTTTCATTTTTACATAATTTTCCAGGAAAATAAATTATTTTTTAAATTTTATGAAGCTTGTTGTTTTCACTCTTTCTGTGTTACTGTTTGTTCGAGCCTAAACACGTAACAGTATAATTTCGACGAAATGTAGTGTAGCCACAATATTAGCTGGCATTCATTTTAATGAGGAATATTTTCTTGTGTGTGAATATTCTATATGATCGTGGTCATATTTCTATCGAAATATTTTGCAGATATTGCGTACAAATATTGTGGATGTAAAATAGTTCGTAGAGATTGTATGTAATGTATGTAGCGTAAAGTCTTTCAAATATGCCATTATATTTTATCAGAGAATTAACTCGGTTATGTCTGCAAAACAAAATCATCCAGCTGTATGTCAGCGCAGTATCTTGAAAAACATTATTCACTATGTTTGCCGGAATTTATTTTTACAATATAAGATACCGCAATCTAATTGCTCTACTTTGGCTATGGCTACCGTTTGATTGTCTGTTGGATTGACCGAAATTCTGCGAAGCAAACATATAGCAGATTGTCCATCAATAGCTGTTACTCAAACAGTCGAGATGGTCCGTGTGGCACTATAGGCATGGAAGGCTGCAAATGAGAATTACCGTACACTTTCTCCCATGATGCACTACACCCATTAGTTTGGTTCCATGATTTCTATGATCGATACTAGACACTCTGCTACACGATAAACTAAATCGGGATATATATTTTACTAGCTACCCACCAGTAATATATGCTTGCCAATTTAAGTAGTGTATAAGGGAAAAAATCACATCGCGAGAATAGTCACAACACAAACTGCTTGGTAAAGTCTTTCAAATATTATTTCGGGATCCGTATCGTTGTACCTACGAACATGATACGGTTCCATATATTTGTTTCAGGGAAAATGCATACAGTATCAGCTGCGTCTTGTTATGTATAGCTGATACACGACAGGCTTCAGACCGAAATCCAACAATGGAGCAAAAGTAGGTTATAATACCAACTGAGTTGAATATAAAAAGTGTTTGTGGACAGTTGACACAAGTATCTTGACGTTTCTGCCTTCTATGTCATGAGAAGGTTTGAGGCTGACAAAGTTAATTTTCCAAACCAGAGCATATGGTTGATATACATGGTAAAACCGTATGACGTTAGATGCTTGCAGGCTTGACCTTTTCCTCGTGGTTGGCTTGTCGATCCGGTATCAAGTATATCTCAGGTAAAAGCTCACAGGTGTGACGCGTAAATGTCGCATTTTGAAACTGACACACGACAGGTGTTGTTTATGATATTGGCTATGTAGTAGATAAAAGGAACTTATTACAGTAAATGCTCACTGATATTAGAACCAGGGTTATATTGTCTGGAAATTGGTCGGGGGTGGGGAGACTTTTTGGTTGATGCAGGTGTTCTCACGTTTAATTTAGTTGTTTCCACCAGGGGTGATACTATGCATCATTTTTGGTATAAAGCATAAGCGTGAAACTTTTAAGTTACAATATCGGACTGTGGATATTGCATTCAAGTATAATTATTACGATGATTGCAATACACTATCGACGGATCAGATGATGCAATACACTCTCCACGGCTCAACTATTGGTGTAATAGGCTTTGGACGGACAATAACAAACCTTGCATATGTTGACAATAAGAAATAGAAACAGGGATCGCAGAGAGACATAACAAGAACGTTGACGCGGCCCTACCTATAGAAGTGGTTATAAAAGCTTGTTTCTCTATATGTGGTGTGACGAAAAAATGAGAACAAAATTTGAACTCAGGGTTACAAATACAAAACTAGATGTCGTTAATTGCGATTCTGACAATCTCAGTTATTTACAAAACAAAGATTGACTGAGAAGTAACTTCTCGGTATATCTGACAATGAACCAAATCATAGAAAAAGCCGAGGCAGTCCGACTGTGTATTAATTTTGATCGATATCTAAGCTTACACGATGTTAAAGGAGTTCGAAATGTCGCCCAGACTGCTTTCTCATACATCCACCTGGGTGGGGGAAAGTTGTTGTTCCTATGTATTTCTAATTTTATGGTAGTAAGTATATGGAAGTGGTCGCTGCCTTGAGTACTTGATTATCTACTTCCCAGTCGGATAATTGTGCTATCTTTGGGATGCTTATCGTGAGGTCAATTATTGACTGTGTCCCATTTTCGGGATTTAGTCTAGTGGGTCCACCGTTATTTAGCACCTAATGGTTCGAGGCTGTGACCCACCTCTCCACATTCGATCCTCTGCTGTCCACATGGGAACCTCCTCAGAGTCGGCTGTGAGCATTAAAATCACCACATATTATTGTGGTTTCCCCTATGTCCCCTATAATTGTTTGGTATGTGTTATGTGTGGCTATTTTGTTTCCACCGGGAGCGTTCACAGTTAATATTGGTGGTGGATGCCTTAGTTAATTTTAATTTTAATTATTTGGAATTCTGGTAAGGGTTCTAGTGTATAGTGAGGTTCTATGCCCACAATAGACTCACTCAAGAGGGACTTGCATACATTTATCGCCAGTCCACCTCCCCTCTGTCTCTGGGGCCTGCTTTTAACGTAGATGTTACTGAATCCAGGGAACTTCGGGATCTGTTAAGTCTTGTTATTTAAGTATGTCTCTTAAAGGTATATAACGTCTGGTTTATTAGCACTGTTATGCATTTTAAGGATTAGATCCGGGACATTTTCAACTAACCACCTACAGTTCCAGTGGAAAATTCTTAACGTGTTTTTCCTACTCATCGTGAGCGTTTCCTAGTTACTTGTGGCGAGGGTATATTAATTAATCAACCAAAACCCCGTATAAACAGTCCAGACTGGCAGAAACGCCTTAAACCTAATACTGGATAGGGACAATCAGTCAATACAAATGGAAAATTTACACAAAGAAACCAACCAGACGATCTTACTCCAGCTAAAAACTAACATACCTTTAACATCTTGCTTTTCTTCCTTCACCATCACAGGAGAAAAATGTAAACGAACAAATATCCAAACCTCGAATAAACTTAGATTATATGAGGTGGTCCTAAGCCCAGACTATCAGGCCCCGTCACACAATAATAAAGTTGTATATTATTTTAGTGATAATACACTTGTACACACTAGATGTTTTAAAAATGATGACAGTGTAGAAATGTTGATAATTTAGTAAATAGCATGCCATCTTGAAATATTCATGAATCATTTTACTTTTAGATATAATATCAAAATAAAATCTATTGATGATGCATCTTTTGTATATTTTTAAAGAAATACTGTGATAGAATGATACAGCGTAGAAAGGGGATCAATCAGAAATCCTTTAGCGTTTCAGGCAAGTCAAGAGGGAACACTGGAATGTAATTTGCTGCCAGTTATATTCCGATCTATTTTTGTTCATATAGTACGATATGGATGTGGAAGGAGACACAGTCATATATGTAACATTGTCTGCCCTTATTTCTTAAAATGTATATTGTGCACTTCTCCTGATATATATATATATATATATATATATATATATATATATATATATATATATATATATATATATATATATATATATATATATATATGATATAATTATATCTGATTTAATAAATATTTATTTAAATTTAATTGTTTGCTATTGAATTGTATAATTATTCACTAGAGATGATACTTTTTCCAGAAAATAGTTTGACCATGGCTGTTCGTTTTAGTAAACACTCTGGTGTTGATATAGATCCTGACCTTGATTCAAATTTAGTAGCAACGACTTGAATAAATTATATTTCTCTTTTAAAATGATAGGTTGTTGTCGAGGTCATGATGGGACTACGTGGCTTAAGATGTAAACGATTTTTATTTTTATTTTTTAGAGTAAAATCATTGGTTTTCGTAAGGGCCACACTGGGTGTATGTAATTTTTAACAAGTAAATAATTTCGACGAGGTTCTGGAACATGATCACGTGACCCCCCTTTTGCGTTTTAGAATAAGATATAACCTTTGTTTTGGAGAAATAATCTCAGATTGGCTCTTACACTGGAAGGTTTATGTTGTCCTTTTTTGGAGTTATTTCAAATTACTTGGATTCAAAAGGATAAATTCTTTTTTTCCTTGAAAATATGTGTGCTCATATGAAATTGTTGAGCAACTGCATATTTTACAAAAATTTATTCAGATTTAAAAAACCAGAGTGATATTTCTTGTTTCTACAAGGAACTGTAGACTTCAGCACTACATGTTACAGCACACATCATCGTCTTCCATCTTGGCTTCTTCGTCGGGACTCGAACTTGAAATCATTAGAACATTTTATCATTAGGACTACTAAAATTGTATTCTTGGATTATTTTTGGATTTGATTCTTAAAACCCGTAAGTTCATATTTTTTTCATTTTTACAGAATTTTTCCAGGGAAATAAATTATTGTGTTTTTCAAAGCTTGTTGTTTTCACTCTTTCTTGTGTTACTGTTTATTCGCGGTTCTTTCTTAGCTTCACGGAAATTGTCATGTGATGTTCAGTTTAATGGTGAGGCACACCATGAAGTAATCTAGTCAAACTATAACCATGTCAAAACCATTATGATACATTTATTTATAATAATAATAATAATAATAATAATAATAATAATAATAATAATAATAATAAAAATAATAATAATAATAATAATAACAACAACAATAATAATAATGAGAACTTTGTATAACGCCTAATCTTTAGAAGCTCTAAGCGCTTTATAACATTAGACAACACCTATAAGATAAAGAAAACTTGTAATGATATGATCACAAAAACAAACACCATGAAGTTAGCAAACATCAACAACAACAAAACAAAAAAAAACAAAAAAAACCATGCTGAGAATATTTAAGGTAGGAAACATTATTAGGTCTTTAAGTTTGTTCTTGCAGTCGATATAAGTGCGTTTTGAGAGCCCTCTTGAATGTGATCACTGTATCTTTGTGTTTAAGTTCAGTGGGAAATTCATTCCAAGTTGCTGGGCCCTGGTATGCAAAAGAACGCTGTCCATATGACTTTGTTTTCATAGTGGGAATAATGAGTATACGATTGTCAGAAGAGGAGCGTACGCATCTTGCTGGTGTGTACACATGGGTGAGGTAAGATAGGTATGTTGGACTAGAGTCCGAGAGTGCAACGTAGCAGAGAGAATAAATTTTGTGTTTGATTCTGGATCGAATGGATAGCCAGTGTAGGGTATAGAGCAGCGGGGAGGTGTGCTCTGATCGTGGTATTCTAAGTATGATCCGAGCAGCTGTGTTTTGAACTTTTTGAAGTTTCTGGAGCAGATATTGAGATGAACCAGACAGAATTGAGTTAAAATAGTCCCGTCGTGAAAGTACTAATGAACACACAAGTGTTTTAGTAGCATCAACTGAAAGATATTTGCGAATTGAGCTGATGCGTCTCAGCTCAAGATATGCAGCCTTGCATATGTTCATAACATGTTGGTGCAATGTGAGAGTACTGTCCAGATTAGCACCTAGGTTTTGTACTGATTGTGTGAATTTAATGTTGGTGTTTCTGATATTTATTGTTTGAGGTAAAAGATGTGAATGAGAAAGTCTTTGTTTGTGATCAGAATGGCCTCAGTTTTATCATCATTCATCTGCAGCTTGTTACATGTCATCCATGATTTCACATCAGAAATGCACCTCTCTACACCTTGGATGGTAGCATCAACTTCAGTTGGGTAGCTAGATTTGTATATTTGAGTGTCATCAGCGTACAATTAGTGAGACACTGGATGATGATCTATGACACTTGAAAGAGACTGAGTGTACAGAATGAAGAGAACAGGTCCAAGAACAGACCTCTGTGGAACACCACAACATACATCAACTTGGCTGGAGTGTATTCCATTTGCAGATACAATTTGTGTCCTGTTGACCAAGTAGGACTTGAACTACAGTAAGGCTGTAGCATGAATGACAAATACATGCTGGAGACGGTTAAGTAATATATCATGGTCTATTGTGTCAAATGCAGCAGACAAATCAAGGAGAGTGAGGTATGTAATCTTTCCGCTATCCAACGCAGATAGAATGTCATTAACTACTTTGAGAAGAGTAGTTTCAGTACTGTGGCAAGGGCGATATGCAGATTGTACATTGCTAAAAGACTGTTTGAACTTAGATGAGATACAAACTGGGATAGAACAACCTTGTCTAAGATTTTTGATATGAATGGGAGATTAGAAACTGGGCGGGAGTTCTTTATATCATTTTGGTCTCGTGTTGGTTTCTTCAGCAGAGGCTTTACAATGGCAGTTTTGAAAAATGATGGGAATTCCCCGGATGAGAGAGAAGTATTAATAACATCAGTTAGTGAAGGCAATACTGGAACGAAGCACTCAAGCAGCAGTGATGTTGGAATTGGATCAAGTTCACATGACTTTGGTGCCTTCTTCATCAGGATTGTACGTACGAAATCCGTAGAGAAAGGTTCAAATGCTGCTAATGGTTGCCGCTTAAATTCTGTATCTCAACTGTATGGTGACGACGAGTCAATTGAAATTGTGGTGTCAAGCTTATCTCTGATGGTTTGTACTTTGTCACGGAATAAATTTGCAAACATGTCCGGAAGGTTGACTGGAGAGAAGGTAGTTGCAAGTGGTGTAGATTTGTTCCTTGACATTAGCTTGTTTGTAATCTCGAAGAGCTCTTTGCAGCTGAAACTTTCCGTACCAGACAAATCCATGCATACACGTACCAAAAACAACAGAATGGTTATTTCTAGATGTTCCTTTATCCCGGCTCTCTCACAGAGAAAAGATTATATCAGATTTCGTATTCTTATCCGTAGCAGAATGTTACGGATAAGAATTGATTTTGTCTCTGTAAGGACCAGTCTAATGATATAATATCCACACGACTCCTACTCGTAAACAAGGCACTTACATTTGGAGTGGCAGCTACTGTATCATTTCCTATGTGGTGTTTTATCCGAACATGTGCGGAAAGTCTCAAGCGTCTAGAGACTGACCGGTTGTGAAAAATAAACCAGTCTATTCTTGGGTTCAAACTCATATTTTGTGCCCAATGTTTCATTGTTTGCACACAAAAAAGAACAACAACAACAACAACAAACAAGCAAACAAATAAACCAAACACCACCATTGATGACTGCTGTATATATCGCCTTTTCATCGATTCAGGTGGAGACAACTAACCATTTTAGAGCACATTGCTAAATATGGTTTAGTTAGGTACATCTTCATTGACTTACATTGTACTGTGTTATATTAAATCTCTTACTTTATATATCCTTATATTTAGAATAAATATGCATCAGGAAGAAAGAAAAATACGAAATCAGATATAGTCTTTTTTCTGTGAGAGAGCTGGGATAAAGGAACATCTAGAAATAACCATTCTGTTGTTTTTGGTACGTGTATGCATGGATTTGTCTGGTACGTGTATGCATGAATTTGTGTCTGGTACGTGTATGCATGCATTTGTGTCTTGTAAGTGAATGCATGCATTTGTGTCTGGTACGTGTATGCGTGCATTTGTGTCTGGTACATGTATGCATGAATGTGTGTCTGGTACGTGTATGCATGCATTTGTATCTGGTACATGTATGCATGAATGTGTGTCAGGTAAGTGTATGCATACATTTGTGTCTGGTACGTGTATGCATGCATTTGTATCTGGTGAGTGGATGCATGCATTTATGTCTGGTACGTGTATGCATACATTTGTGTCTGGTACGTGTATGCATGCATTTGTGTCTGGTACATGTATGCATGCATTTGTTCAGTGTCACAGCTTAAATTCATAGAATGGAATTAACCTTGGCAAAATACTGTTGTACTGCACTTGTAATTGTGAATGTTATTCATGTGCATTTTTAGTACAAATTTACAAAAACGTCCAACTTCAATAGCCTGAAACTATTGCTTAAGTTGCTATTTGTGATGACACGTCATCGAGTCGCTATGACGCTTGTGAAGTTATGACCAAATAATAAGGATGAGCCTAATGGCTGATCAAGCCGACTACCATTTATGTCCCAAGACTTTTTCTTCGAGTATGAGACGGAATCTAACGGAATAAATTCCGAATGAAGTACTCGACACAGCCTATCCAATCATCTTATAAGCAAATGTGGTAACGTAAGTATCAAAACGAAGCACACAGTTAAGGTCACGTGGCATTATAGATGAACAATAATTGATTTATAATTGTCCATAGGTCAGTTAGCCTGTATCGAGAGACTAGATAACAACGCACACAAAGGACTATCAATTCTCTTTGTTTCACTCAATCCGATACTTAACATTGTAAACTTTAAGTAATGAAATTATTTGAGAAAATGCTAAAACATTGTAAACTCAATGACCGTTTGAATTTGAATGTGATCTATAGAGGATGTCACCTGTGTCAAAGCATCATACCTTGGTGTGACTGATTACATAATTCTACACGCATACAAGCAATATCATTATTCAGCGATCCGTAAGAATTTGCAGGTGCAAGAGTTTTTATGACATAAGACGGTAGAACCAATGCAGTAACGAAATAATAGTGTATAGTAAGAAACCTAGCCGGTTAAACAGATTTTATTTCCTGCAGGCTGCCATTACTTGGTAATATGGTCAAACAAGCTTGCTGAAACAACAGCTAACATACATATAACCATGAAACCTTAAGTCCCACATAAGTCATTCGCCAGAACAGTGTTTAACTGCATGTGAAACATCCAACGAAGACGTAAAACGAACCATACTTGTTTTCGTTACCATGCAGATGTTAATCGTGTTACTTTGAAAAAGTTTCTGTTTTTTTTGGTAGGCCAATTGCTATTTATACGCCGTAGAGAGATGTCAGCCTCGACAGGGTACACTCGAACAATGAAAAATGTTGACGGTTTTCGCGTTATACGTACTGGATGCAAGATTCTTTCTATAAAGTTTGCACTTCATTTCTTACACGGGTATAAATTTATGACCATGAATACTGTTTAAAATGTTTGATATATTTTTTAAAGAATGCTAGCGATCGGATATCCAGAAATACAATTGTCACCATAGAACAACGCCATTTGCTCGTGACATGCTCAAATGATGTGCGGCCACATTCCGCATATTTTTTAAATATCTCAATTCTCTTCCAGTAAAAAAAAAAAACGTTTGACACCAATACCATAAAATAGTCTTACCGTCATGAGGTGTATATTTTAGTAAAAAAATCTTGAAAGGAAATGAAGACGTCAATTCTAACAGCAAGGTAAATAATAATACAAACAAAAATAAATAAGAAATTGGTTGTTCGGGATAAAAATAATAAAAATGGTTACACAAACAGATATTCTAACCCGAATAGTAGCGAACATGCAGTCTGCGTAAACACTATTCACTAGACAGTGTGGTGGTCATATTATTCAGTAGATATTGTGCTGGTCAATATATGCAATAGCTTTAGATGGGGTTCAAACAGTATGAAACGCTGAACAATTCTAACTTTTATGATAAGTTAATGTTATTACAAACCAGTCTGTATATATTGTAATAAATTTAGAATATGCCCATTTGGTTATAGCGCGCAGTTTTATGATTTCTTAGAGTGTTGTGATTACTTGTTTGATTATTGGAACTTGTTTCAATGGAAATATTTCTCAGCCTGAAATAATCAGCCATTTACTAGGAGCAAACGTCACTGATTGAAGTGTTAGTGTGTTTCCATGATGCCATTGTTTACATTTGATGAATTCAGGACAGGACCGCATGAGTGTCCCTGAGTTAAATAATCCCTATTAAAATCTAGTGGTGTACATTGGTTGTGTGACTACAGTGGCAGTATTTTTGATAGGAGAACGGTAAATTACGCAATGGAATAAACAAGAAGGGACTTGGCAGATATTGTTTATGTTGCCATGATGGCAAATACTATGCAGTTTTACTGGTGGAATGTGGCCCTAAACCATGATTCGACTGGCCTAAGGTGGCATAGTAAATCTAGTTGCCTATGTTAGTGGATAGTTGTATAGTTTTACGGCGTGAAATGAAGATGGTACGGAACGGTGATGAAGAGAAACCATGCAGACGTGCGGTTGATAGAAATTGGAAAGCTGCGAGATATGTGGTCTTGAGCTGATTAGGGTAAAATTTATGTATAGAATGGAAAAGTTGGGCTTTCTAATTTACAAATGAAGTTTTATGGAAGACTTTGGAAATTTGGGGTAAACTTATAACTTCTAGCGGAATTGCGCCAGAGATTGATACAGCTCGGTCAAGGAAATACCCCTGGCTTGTAACATTATCTTGTGGCGCCTTAAAGGATTAGTAATACTGAAACAATATAGCTTTCTATAAGACTATTTCTGTTCGGTTTATTCATTATTTTCTCTGTATGTCTGAAAGGTATTTATGTTCTTGCAACACCATTTAGGATATCGAACAGAATCTGTCACATACAAGTAACTTGTCAAAACTTCTCCAAGCTAGCTGCTTAAAATCAGTCATAATGACCCTTCAAAAATGAATCATAATCCAAAAGCACGTCACCTACAAATTTAATGGCTGACCACATAAAAGGATTTTCATGCGTTATATTGATTTCCGTCAATCTCATTGGATAAACAGAAGTAAAATCCAGATGGGTGAAAACATTCTTTCATGATGTAATTTCATTGTGAACTTGTGATTTCTCTAACCGTTTGCATCTATTATTTGCGTTTGTTTAAAAAATATATAGCAATTGAAAATATTACACACTGAAGATGAGTTACGGAAAAATGATAGTACAGAGTATTTTTTATTAATATTTGTTCCTTATACTCTTTTAAATAAGGATCTTGTTTCATTTAAATATGTGCGGTTGCCTTGGTTTTATTATGGACGTGATCATTTGCTTTTGTTATTTGTTCATTGAAATAGATATTGTATTAAATATTATTCAGACAGCATCTTTGATATGCACACTCCTTATATGACTCTTGTTTTCTCTCTGGAGTAATAAGTGTTCAGCAAGCCTAATAGCACATATTCTCCAATTTTTCCGAGCATAGTTTTAGTGTCAAAATTGACACAAAATTGACGAACCGAAGTTTATAACCCGAATTCTTTGAGGTTAAAAGGTCAAACTATCCAAACGTTTTGAGAAGATGGAGGCTTCTTATTTCTTGATGAAACGCTCAACTGTAAAAAGAAACCACTAAGCTTTGTTTATCGTAAAATGTGAATAGGATACGTTTGTCAGGATGTGTCCAAGAAGTGGTATGAATGTCATAAGTCTCTCCACGCATATTAATCATAACCCCACCGTCAAAACGTCCGTTACAGCTCGTGTCAACTTGTCACGTGACGTAAACCAGTCTGCTAATTGTCTGCAGACATACGACAATTCATTACGACACTAACAAGGCGCGGATTGAAGAGGTATTATAAATTATGTACACATATGCCCAACGAGTGTTAACTTTAAAATAAACGCGAAACATTGGTCTTGCGGTAATTATATGGTTATCTAGACTACTATTCAATAGAATAAAAGGAAATGTAATCGCTCTAATTGAAAATAGCTATGAAAGCACGAACTTATACTAACCGTTTAGTATATTTATTCTTTGTAGGACATATTGTGTCTGGCATATAATATTGAATGTGAAACAAAAATATTTTTAAAAATTCCAGTCGGGAATATCACATTGAAATGGCCGGTCGAGAGTACCTTTGTTAGATTTGCCTGTAACTCAGAATAAACCACAAGCTATAAGAAATCCAACGAAATTTATGGCACAAGTTGTCAGCGAATAATTAAACCCTGAGGCTTCGATCAAAACGAATTCAAACGAGCTAATTCCCTTGCACAGGTACAATAAATGTCTTCAAAAGATTACTTGCAGAAACCTTAAGAAATTTAACACTCAGAAACATTTTTTTTGCAAGCAATGAACGAGTTTTCTTCCTGTGTCTTTTTAATTTCAAACTGATGAAAATATTGCCCTAATGTTATTACGTTTATATATTCATCGACGTTAAGCCCATCTGTTAACAGAATACTTCACTTATGGTGTAAATCGTCTACTTGATGTTAAAACTTAAGTGGTGAAAGCTGTCAAATAATTGCACTTTTATCTTTACCACCGAAAACCAAATTAAACATCATTCTGCCGCTCAGGATGCCTTTTTGTGTATTTTCAAAATTTCTAATTATTCCATTCCTGTTTCAATCTCGATTATAAACTTGAAAAAAAGCTTTGCAAATGGCCAAATTTGATATTTTTTCAATGAACCTATCTTGACAAACCAGATTTTCTGCAGTTATATTGAGATTTAAAAACAATATTTGTTCTTTTGTACTAATAGGTTTAAGAGAGCTCTGAGCGACCCAACATGTTCCACAAATGTCACCAACAAAATAGTTTGTACAGTTTGTTTTCTATTGTCAAGCTAAGCATTTATTTGAAACAGGTACCAGAAGCTGCCAAGTGGAACTCAAACTCTTAAGAAAGTAGAAATGGGAAAGTGTACAAATTTAAAAAGTACGGTGATAGAAAAGAAACATTTAGATAATTCTAAAGTAGTAATTATAACAAGTTGGTTGCATACAGCATGTTTTTTGTTGTTGTACCTTTCATCTAACTGCGAAAGCCGAGACAGAACACAATAATCAGAAAAGATAGGAAAATTTGATTTACATGTGAAAAATATACAATGTGAGTAGAAGCACTGAAAACTACAGTAAACCAATCAAAAATCGCATTTATCCCTGAATTCTGTTCTTGCATGCAATCTAAGTAATGGTGTGGTTATCCTGTCACAACATTCCTTTACCGATTTATTTTCTGTAAATATACTTATATCACTTCATTTCATGCCTGTTCATTTTTTTTTGCCTTTGAAGTTTATGTTAGTTTAGTTCTTTTTTCCAAGCGCCCGTCTACTCTATCAGTTTCGGCACAGCGAAGGAAAAGGATATGAAACCTTTTTCCGGAATGATACCAATCCGAGCTTTGCCGTCTGGAAAAGCAATCATACAGCAATGTTGCTCAAAGAACGGCTTTTAGACGGTTTTGAGTTTCTTTTGCTGTTTCAAGCGAAATAGACCATGACACGGAGAAAAATAAGAATATAAATCTTAGACGAATAATTTCTTTACCAGCCGAGACTGACATGGGAGTCAGGAAAACTTTTCTCGTCGGGATTACATATTGCGAGAACGCACGCTATGTTTCAGCGATGATATCGTAGTGGGGACCAATAAATTAAATACAATACCTCAGTTTTGATAATTTTTCCCATGATAAAATTTAGAAAAGGAAAAATAAAGAATTTTTTTTTTTATAGTTTTCACGTATTTATATATTTTTCCATGCTATTGGCATTACAATATACTCTAATACTGTGACACACTTCATGAAAAACCGAGGAAACAAATTTACAAATTATTCATACTAACGCCTTCGACTAAATATACCAAATCATATACATATATAAACTACACACACACACACACACACACACACACACACACACACACACATTATGTGTTTCTACAGGAATTAAACCTTTAATACAGATTATATGGCAAATAACAATCCTTTCAAGTCCTTTCAAGTGCACTGGATCCAGCAAAGGATCACGTGTGTCACGGATTGATTAAGTTAAATGCAATAAATTGACAACGATCAGTGCGAAACTAGTATCTAACTACCCTGAGCGCTTTTAACTCTTAATGAGTCTTTTTCAAAGGCAGATACAAAACATAGACAATACAAAAAAATAAAACAGAAAAACAGTGATGCTTGCAAAGCTTTACATGGCTGTTTCTACAGGAATTAAACCTTTAACTTTATTAGGTTTCAACTAGTTTATTTCAACTCGTTGCTGACACTGGAAAATATTTGTACTGACCTAGAAATCGATGAACCATAACGACATATATTGTTTTATGTAATTTTATGCAAGCGCAAATTATATCCCTGATATTTCATTGTTATAGTAATCATAGTTTTAGATGTTGTGAAGATCATTTTCATACCTTCCATTTCGTCCGTAATGGCATTTAGTATCTCATGGGCATTGATGTAGCCGCCGTATCATGTTTATTAATTGTAGCGCATTGTTGTTATACCGTGATGGTTCTTCCTGGGATTGGTTTGAATCATGCATTATGATCTGCATGATCTAGATCCTTATAATGCCATGTTTTGTACCACGTCTCTCACATCATAGAAACTTGTTGTCTTTTAAACTTCAAAGACTTCACGAACTTTAATATTGCTTTTGATGCAGTCGTTCTCAGTCTAGCCAAAATCAGAGTTGTGTCCTTAACATATAATTCATGTTAACAGCATTATCATTTCAGCTGTATATTAGGTATAAAACAATTAATTAAAAATCCTTTCCATCCTTTTAACTGTTCATTATGTGAAAAATGTTGTTTTCAAATACGTCCTTGAACATGTGTAAAGCTTCCAGTTATTAAAATTACTTGCCTTTTTAACGTTTTCCCCGGGGAATTTAGGAATGTACATCTATATAAAACTTGTTTTGTTTCTCGACATTCTAGCAATTTCGCAGACTTTAAAATTATACGTTACAAATGCATCAGCTCTCAAGTACCAACATAGATTGATCAATACTTTTGATCTGCTTTACTCCTTGTTTGCTTCAACTATAATCTTTTCTAATGATTTGTAATCATTGTTATTGCATACCTTGATTGACTTTGGCAATATATCAGATCATAATCTGGTTTCATTTTCAATTAAATACTTCCATATTCTAGTCTTGGGAGTTATGTTATACCTTTCAACTATATGCATTGTTTTGCCTGAGCAAGATGACAAAAATACTGTTCTTTTCCAGTGAGTTCTTCAAACTTTGCCATTGCAAAACGTTATTTTGCTCATCATTCGCTCTTAGAACATTTTTCTGAAATCATCTTTACGCGTTTGCCAGGCTAAGTGTATTTTGAGCACAGATATTGCTGTCATACTCTATTTACATCCATCGTTGTATTTTCATACGTGTGCACCAAAGTCGGCTTCTCACTGGTCATCCACGAGACCAATATAATCACTTTTAAAGGAAAATATGTTTCTCGATTGCTTGTGTCATATTTAGGTAGACTGTTCAGTTGACCATTCCTCTAATTCACTGCACTGCATTTGATTGTGTTCCGTATTATATGTTACCATTACAAACATTTGCTTCAGCCTGATCGTAGAAAAAATATCTGAAACAGTGATTTTTGTTAGTCGTCTTAGATTGAAATGTGCACTTTTGGTGCATCATATGCTACGACTCAATGGCCTTCAACTAAGAAACAGCAAATCGCGAAAAGCAAAAGGTTTTTAAAATTCAACAAATAGAATAAAAAGAGAAAATTTAAAAGAAATTACAGTATATTGAATTAAATCCTAAATAGTCCCAAAGTTATATCACAAGCCTGCAGATTAGGGTATGCAGAATAAATTATAGTTGTGTTCTGAATGAATTAGAATCTTGAAGGTGCTGATTTACCAATACCCTGGAGCAGTGGTGATGTGCTAAATGCCTTCATGTATCAAATACAGTAATCCAAAATGTATGTAAATGAATTCAGATTAATCCCAAAATAGTTATTTAATCCGAAGGTATTTGTGAGCACTGTGTAATTTCAATAAATATATTATATGAGCTCTACGCCTCAAATATTAAATGAATCAACTAAAACATATCTCTCTAAGGAATGATGTTAAGATAGGATCGAGTAATTATAATGGAAGCGACTATATATACCACTTCATCTGACCTATGTCACAATAAACAGTTTCCGAAAATAATCTGTAATTGTAGTGGTACACTATATTATGTTAACCATCCTGATATGAGAGTTGAGTCGACTTGTTTCCATGTTGTTATCGTTGTATGAAATTTATAAGTCTGCATCTTTTCTGAAACATTGTACTTTTTTATATTTAGATTTTAAAAATCATATTTTCTCGCGTATGTTTTATTGTAAAATGAATATCTTTGACTGCACGTCTATCCTTTCCAAGATTAGTAAACAAATGTGCATTGCACCGTTATTGTTAATTTAATATTGAACTAAGGAAAATCCATATCACCTCTCTAAGCTCTGCCTAGATTTTTACTAAGTCATTTTGTAACAGTATTGGTCATGTGCAAAATATGTTATGTGAGGTTTTGTTGTAACGGAGGGACAAGCTTAGCAGCTGTGCTAGAGTAGATAGGACTGATCCGGGTCCTTGTTCTTACTACAGAGACAGCCTGTAGGTTTAGGTTATCCCGCTATATGTCCTTGAAATGTTACACAAGCACGGCGAAACTCACTTTTAGGCAAATTAATTGTCAAATTTGCATCCGTGAGTCCGTGAATTTCTGAACTGTCGCTAAATGATCTTTCCATCGCAGTTATCTAGACCAGATGAAATCATGTTTATTAAACGTTGAAAAATCCTAGGAAAACCTTTTATTTAAAACGCCATCACTTTGTATTGATAAAGTCCATCTGGAGTCACGAATGCCGAAGTTTCCCTTGCCCTTTCCGTCAGTGGAAGTTGCAAAACTCCTTAAAGAAGATCAAATTTGGCGACATAATTTGCATTTCCAATTTTATCAATGTAGACACCAATTCTTGGTAATGGACATGCATTTGGTTTCGTCACACTGTTCACCTTTCTAAAGGCAGTAAACATGCATAAAGTTTTATCTGGTTTCGGAACATGTATGCATGGTAAACTCCAGTCACATTTACTCTGTTCTATGAAATCCTTCTCCAGCTAATACTAAATTTCCTTTTCAAACGTTACTATTTGAGAGGGTTCATCCTGTAACGGTGTTGTTTCACAGGTGTGGAATTTACAATTTCATCGTCATGGTAGTTTTTAGTTGTTATTGTAAGAACATATGGAACTAAGTGCTCATATACAAGTAATAGCTGTTTTAGTTCAGTTGTTTTAGTTGCTGAAAATGTGAATGTTTCTGGTCCAGATTATTCATAATGACTGAATTTCGAAGATTTGCTACTGCAAAGTCAACACAATCTGATTGCATTCCATCGTATAAATCTTTACTGTGTGGGACAGGTACAACTAAATTAATTGCATGTTTGACCTGGCTTTCTATATCAACATACCTCTTTACATATTTATATGGCAAAGATGTTTTTGGTTTCGCCTCTCATGAGTATTTATAATATAATTTAAAATATTTACTTATCAACTATGTAGGGACCAGAATACTTAGCCCGAGGAGGATTTTGTGGTACAGGCAAGAGAGCCAGAACTATATCACCAGGCTGAAAACACCTTTCCTTTATATTATCATCATACCTTAATCTCAATTTTGACTCAGTAGAGTGCAGATTACTTCTTGCAACCTCACAAGCCTTTGATAACTTATACTTTACGTTGGAAACATAATCGAGAAGATTGATTTCTGCATCTTCATTAAAAAAAAGTTTCTCTTTCAAAACCTTCAGTGGTCCACGCACAGTATGTCCAAAAACTAGTTCGAACGGACTGAATTTTAAAGATTCTTGAACTGAAACCCTAACATCAAACAATAGTAAATGAACACCTTCATCCCAATCTTTACCAGTATCAAAACAATATGTCCGAATTATATTTTCAAAGTATGATGAAACCGTTTTCAAGCCAAAAAGCTCTCAGAGAGATAGGCAGAAGACTTGAATTGATGGATGCCTAATTCGTACCTAACTTGCTGGCAAATTCCAGGCATAAAATGTGACCCTTGATCAGATTGGACAGATTTAGATAAGCCAAAAAAGAGTTTAAATACATTTTATCAATGCTTTTACTATTGTTTTAGATGCAATATTCCTGAAATGAATTGCCTATGGGAATCTTGTAGACGCACACATTATGGTGAACATGTATTAGTTATCGTACTTGGTGTTAGGTAAGGGACATACACAATCTACCATTATTCTGCTTAATGCATTAATATGTTGCAGATTAACCTTATGTATCTTCTTATTTGGTGTTTTGAAAAGTGCGACAAGATATGTAGTATTCACAAACGCCAGCTTTAATCTTTGGCCAATAAAAGTGATTCGAAAACTTGTGATAAGTCTCTTTGATCCCTAAATGAGCAGACAATGGACTAGACTAAGAATTTCCTGTCTGTACCAATTGGGAACAGCAATTTGATAATTCACTGCCCACGTGTCACCAGCGGGTACCTCAGATGCTCTCCATTTTCTCATAAGAATCGCGTATTTAACGAAATAAAAAACAGTTACTTCAATGGATTCAGTTTCACTACTGGCCTTTTGAGAAGAAAAAAAAAAACAGGAGATCTCGTTATCTTTTTCGTGTTCCTGTGTAACCCTGATTAGAATACTGTTTGTGTTTTTGTTTTGTTTTTATTATTATAACGTACATTAAAAATGTTTCAGTCGTATCGCTACGATGTCTGCAGTGTGACAATTTATGGTAAAGTCTAGCAACGATCCATCATGCCGCAGACAAGTTGCATGATGTCCCACCCAGTCACATTATCCTGACACCAGGCCGACCAACCCTAACACTAACAGTCTAATGCTGAGCGCCTAGCAAAGCAGTTGCTTTTACAATTTTTATACAAGTGTTTGATATGACTCGGTGTTCGAAACCGTGCCTAGAATAACGAAAATGACTAGTTAAAAGAGGATCACTGTGATCAATACCCTTTAATTGATCAAAACGAGGAGTAAAAGTAATCTCATCAAAACCTGAACAATACACGTTCAATTAAAAGAATACTTTCCTGATCAACATCATTCTCAAAAGCAGAACACAATAAAAAAGTAAATATGCAGGATTTCGTTAACGTTACGTCAAAACACTTTTACCTCCTGTGTACAATGTGGAAACGGTTCGACACTTTTTAAAATTCTTTTGCACAGATTGTGTACTAATAATTACCACTGGTTAAAACAGGATTGATTAAAATCATATAATGTGCCACAGAAACTAGAACTTATTAATTCATACCAATAGAAAAGAACTATTTATGTATTCATACGCCCTCTTTGTGTGCTTTGACATGATGTGAAGAAAATCATGTCATGTTTATTTCTTGCGATCCGTCATCCGTCTAGAAATGTTTACACTTTAATTAACTGACTTTCCTATTTTGTAGAAGTCATACAGCTTGAAAATCGACTACACATTATTTGTGGACGGCCTTCACTGTGCATGTCTATGTTTTGTTTTTCAAGCTTCGTGATTTCATAAATGATGCAAACTATTAAATTCAATTTTTACTACCCACCTTAGTTAGTAACCGTGATGCAACAGGACAAGAATTAGGCTGGAAATATTCTACTTCAGTAGTAACATGAACCGGATATGAACATGCTGGGGATAGACATACATGAATTGAATATGAATGTGATGGGCATATACCTACATGAATTGAATATGAATGTGTTGGGGACAGACCTTCAGGAATTGAATATGAATGTGTTGGGGACAGATCTTCAGGAATTAAATATGAATGTGTTGGGCATATACCTGCATGAATTGAATATGAATGTGTTGGGCATATACCTACACGAATTGAATATGAATGTGTTGGGCATATACCTACATGAATTGAATATGAATGTGTTGGGGACAGACCTTCAGGAATTGAATATGAATGTGTTGGGGACAGACCTTCAGGAATTGAATATGAATGTGTTGGGCATATACCTACATTAATTGAATATGAATGTGTTGGGGACAGACCTTCAGGAATTGAATATGAATGTGCTGGGCATATACCTACATGAATTGAATATGAATGTGTTGGGGACAGACCTTCAGGAATTGAATATGAATGTGTTGGGGACAGATCTTCAGGAATTAAATATGAATGTGTTGGGCATATACCTGCATGAATTGAATATGAATGTGTTGGGCATATACCTACATGAATTGAATATGAATGTGTTGGGCATATACCTACATGAATTGAATATGAATGTGTTGGGGACAGACCTTCAGGAATTGAATATGAATGTGTTGGGGACAGACCTTTAGGAATTGAATATGAATGTGTTGGGCATATACCTACATTAATTGAATATGAATGTGTTGGGGACAGACCTTCAGGAATTGAATATGAATGTGCTGGGCATATACCTACATGAATTGAATATGAATGTGTTGGGGACAGACCTTCAGGAATTGAATATGAATGTGTTGGGCATATACCTACATGAATTGAATATGAACCTGCTGGGGATAGACCTACATGAATTGAATATGAACGTACTGGGGATAGACCTACATGAATTGAATATGAATGTGTTGGGGACAGACCTTCAGGAATTGAATATGAATGTATTGGGCATATACCTACATGAATTGAATATGAACGTGCTGGGGATTGACCTACATGAATTGAATATGAACATACTGGGGATAGACCTACATGAATTGAATATGAATGTGTTGGGGACAGATGTTCAGGAATTGAATATGAATGTGTTGTGGACAGACATTCAGGAATTGAATATGAATGTGTTGGGCATATACCTACATGAATTGAACATGAATGTGTTTGGGACAGACCTTCAGGAATTGAATATGAATGTGTTGGGCATATACCTACATGAATTGAATATGAATGTGTTGGGGACAGACCTTCAGGAATTGAATATGAATGTGTTGGGCATATACCTACATTAATTGAATATGAATGTGTTGGGGACAGACCTTCAGGAATTGAATATGAATGTGCTGGGCATATACCTACATGAATTGAATATGAATGTGTTGGAGACAGACCTTCAGGAATTGAATATGAATGTGTTGGGGACAGATCTTCAGGAATTAAATATAAATGTGTTGGGCATATACCTGCATGAATTGAATATGAATGTGTTGGGCATATACCTACATGAATTGAATATGAATGTGTTGGGCATATACCTACATGAATTGAATATGAATGTGTTGGTGACAGATCTTCAGGAATTGAATATGAATGTGTTGGGGACAGACCTTCAGGAATTGAATATGAATGTGTTGGGCATATACCTACATGAATTGAATATGAATGTGTTTGGGACAGACCTTCAGGAATTGAATATGAATGTGTTGGGCATATACCTACATTAATTGAATATGAACGTGCTGGGAATTGACCTACATGAATTGAATATGAACGTGCTGGGGATAGACCTACATGAATTGAATATGAATGTGTTGGGCATATACCTACATGAATTGAATATGAATGTGTTGTGGACAGACCTTCAGGAATTGAATATGAATGTGTTGGGCATATACCTACATGAATTGAATATGAACGTGCTGGGGATAGACCTACATGAATTGAATATGCACGTGCTGGGGATAGACCTACATGAATTGAATATGAATGTGTTGGGCATATACCTACATGAATTGAATATGAATGTGTTGGGGAAAGACCTTCAGGAATTGGATATGAATGTGTTGGGCATATACCTACATGAATTGAATATGAATGTGTTGGGGACAGACCTTCAGGAATTGAAGATGAATGTGTTGGGCATATACCCACATGAATTGAATATGAATGTGTTGGGGACAGACCTTCAGGAATTGAATATGAATGTGTTGGGCATATACCTACATGAATTGAATATGAATGTGTTGGGGACAGACCTTCAGGAATTGAATATGAATGTGTTGGGGACAGACGTTCAGGAATTGAATATGAATGTGTTGGGGACAGACCTTCAGGAATTGAATATGAATGTGTTGGGGACAGACCTACATGAATTGAATATGAATGTGTTGGGCATATACCTACATGAATATGAATGTGTTTGGGACAGACCTTCAGGAATTGTATATGAATGTGTTGGGCATATACCTACATGAATTGAATATGAACGTGCTGGGGATAGACCTACATGAATCGAATATGAATGTGTTGGGGACAGACCTTCAGGAATTGAATATGAATGTGTTGGGGACAGACCTTCAGGAATTAAATATGAATGTGTTGGGGACAGACCTAGATGAATTGAATATGAATGTGTTGGGGACAGACCTTCAGGAATTGAATATGAATTTGTTGGGCATTTACCTACATGAATTGAATATGAATGTGTTGGGGACAGACCTTCAGGAATTGAATATGAATGTGTTGGGCATATACCTACATGAAATGAATATGAACGTTTTGGGGATCAACCTACCTATTTGTTACCCTTACACCTTTTTGTGTGATGAAAATTACGAACTGAAATACAATTATCCAAAAGTGTAGTAACGGGGATCTTTTGATTGATTGAAAGGTACCTCTTTATAATATATTTTGATCAAACAATCCACAAATAAGTGCCCAGATTCCTTGGTCGAAAATCAATCATTACAAATGCTCATTTACTGTATCAACACCTACTGTATGGAATTCCTTACCAATGAGGATACGTAATTCAACTTCCCTTGCTTCTTTTAAAATATCATTAACGAAATTCTTTCTAGACCAACTGAAATGACATATTAAAAGCTCTGAATAGAAAACTTTATAAACTTTATAATCATATCCATAATTGATATATCCAGATCTTATTCGATATATATAGTAAGTAAGACTTATGCTGAAATGTATGTACCTGTGTATTGAATATTGTTCATATTTGTATGTTTCCACTATAGTCATAGATAGTCATTCATGTTAAATATGTACGAATGAGTGTGCTACGATACCTGGTTATGTGCATGGTCTTCTATTTTTATTTTGTGTATATTTTTTTTTCTTCTTATTTTGTGTTAAATATTTAAATATTTTTTTATTATTTTTTTTTAACATAGCCGATTACAAAAACTGAGGACCACATGGCAGATGGGTCAGCCATGACCAAATGTGTTATCCTCGTTAAAGATAGTTTATTACTATTATTATTATTATTATTATTATTATTATAATAAGTAATCTGAATTTCAACTTTACTCATTATTATGTTTGGGGATAAAATTTATTCACAAATAAGAGATTTAATGTTACTATTAGTAGAACATTCATTATATTATCGTCCTATCATATTCGTGTTTCTTTTTTGTTTTAACACTGATTTATTCTATCTGTCGCGGTCTTTTAATTGGAGATCCAGAGAAAGGCTTTTACCGTCTTAATTGAGGCTTTCTTTTGTCTGATCTTTCGCACTCGTAGCACTGGCTTTTCCTGTCTCCGTTGATACGTCTACTTCGGCATCAGTCGGTCACCAAGGAAAAATTTGTCTTGAAGATAAATTGCCTTATTCTGTGATGTATATCCCGCGCTGTCTCTCCTAATTTCCGAAAGGTAACGTCTCACCATTCTTGATAGATATGTGGCGATGCTGCGAAATAAACGGCCTTAGAAACATTAATCACCAAGATCTTATCTTACCATGGAAGCCCCGAAGACCTTCAGTCGGGTTCTCGGGAGTTGATTACGATAAGGATAAGCGTCATGCCAAGTTTGAGAACCCGTCTGTTCAGTCTCGCAATCACCGCAATGCGAATCATGCTTAATGTTTTTCGTGTCAGGTCAATTAGCGCTTGATGAAATTCTAGATATGCATTTTGGTGTTGTAACATCGTAGTACATGCATTTGAATGGAGTTAGTCATGTGCAAACAAAACAGAGATAGAAATTAATGTTAATGACGATATCAAATACGACATACTACGTGTCATTTTCGTGTTTGTGATCATGCAACGCTTTCTCTGCGTTTTATTCTCGCGCTGCTGTCCGCTGGACATTAGTTTTGAGTTTCAATTTGTAATATTTTAACTTGCATGAAAATTTAACGAACATGTATCACCACACTTTAGCGAGGGAGTGTTGTGATACCATGTCCGTCTGTTTGTCCGACCTTCCATTCGTGCACAGTTCATAACTCTCTCTCCTACTGTGCAATAAATTACCTTTGAGAAAATTTAATTCGCTAAGATTATCGATCCATGTAAATTTATTATTATTGTTAAAAAAACGATTGGAGGGAAGGTAAGATTGTTAATATTCTTTATCTCACTGAAAATCTTACCTCGGTAATTCAGTTAGTCAAGCGTCAGACTCTTAATCAGCGGTAGCGTGTTCGATATCCGACCAGGCCAGCCCGCGTCGGCTGGGTTGTTGTTCTTCACATGCCTTTATGTGTTTGTTTGTGTCTTCCACTGTGGAACACTGGCGCAGGACAGCTCTAGTCTGACTCGAGGGCAATTTTGACCTTCTGCAGTGAGTATGGTGTATATATAAGAATACAAAGTAACAACAAGTTTACAATTTCATTCATCGCTTGAATATTCGTTCACAATCATTAAGATAAACGTTAACGGTTGCACATCTACATACTTAAATGGGCAGTTGTTGAAGTTAAGTGTTCCACAAACAGGCCGTTGCGCTGATCGACTTAACGTAATGTGCGGCTTGTTTAGTCCAAATGGAGTCTTACATGATGTAGTTGTAAATATTAGTATTTGAAAATTCATTTTATCATTCTTATTTTGGAAGGTTAAATCAATCTTAGGAATCGAGGACAATTTCATTATTTTTGGATTAAAAGCCAGCATTAATTGTGTACCTGTTCACCTTTGTACAATTGCACAGTTTATATATTACAATATTGTAACAATGGCAACCACTTACTTTGAAAGCTGAAATGTATTTAAACGTCACTGAAATTTTACTCTTCTAATGTTATAGCTTTATTCACAACACGCCATATAACTTCGACCGTCATTGTTTCTTTCAGAAATGCCAGAAAATGAATACCATAATTATTCTTCATTGTCGGATAGGAAACATCCACTCTCAGAAACCAGAATCTGCGTCATACACTTGGCCAGTAACGTCATTTTGAGGGTGGCGCCACACCCCACCCCCCAATTTGCATGTGCTGTAGAATGTAAAATGGATGTTGCCCATATAATACGACAATTAACAAGCCCGTCAAGTTTTGCTCCCACCCCCAATCAAGTTTTGCCCCCTGAATCAAGTTTTGCCCCACCCCACCCCCCTAAAAAAAGTTGAAATGACGTCGCTGCACTTGGCATGGCCTGGTGTACACTTGACGTAAAATCCTGCCCCCCCCCCCCCCCAAGTATGATGGATTCTAATAGTTCTTGGGAAAGTCATTTAGCACACACTTCCTCGGCATGATATAGCCAATAATATACACAGGATACCTTTAAAATCAAGCGTACAAAGAAAAAACCCACACCAGTCTATATATCTGTTACTATGTCTGTCTATATTTTTATATGACGCTCTCGATACATTTATATTTTTCAGTGTAGATTGATTGAATACACAATGCTTTCCGAAACATAAATAATTTATTTCATTATAGTTACATATAATGAAAAATACTTGCTAAACCGATCTAGACTTTATTATAGGCATCAGGAGACTATTAACCCATTGTAAATTTAAAATAAATTTTAATTTATTTAATCCGGACGTGACATGCATGACATACTCCTTATTGTGACTTACGAAAATGTCCGTCATCTTTATACATAAGGTCTATGGTGTAGATTTCGTGTCCTTTCGTCAGTACTTTCATTCAGTTTAGTAGAATATATTTTCTTCTTAAACATTTTCGGGGCCCCGAAGAACTTTCCGTTACAGATCACTGCCATCTCACCTCTGTCTGCGTGGGTTCGAGTCTCGGATTTGGCCAATTTGGTTATGTGAGAAAGCTTGCCAGTAGCTTCTCGTGGGTCGGTGGTTCTTTCCTGGGTTTTCCCCGGGTTCTTCCTCCACCATTAATACTGGCCGCCATGTATAGCCTATCGTGTGCTGAAAAATGGTGTTAAACCCCACAACAACAACAACAATTTTAACATTTTCAGTTCCACAATATTTTTCTTACGGACTTGGTTAGTTCAAAGGTAGGAAAGCAATTCTTGACAGAAACGTTTTCTACATCAGAGCGAGTATGTACGTGATAAATGATGGTTCCAGATTATGCCCTCAGGGTATCGCGCATGTATCTATGGACAAAGAAAATGTGGTCTTATTTCCTCGTGTACTCATGTAGGTAGCAAATGTATACAAAGATCAATCTCGATGAAAATAATTTAATTTATATTTCTTTTTGTATCCCTATATATGTTATTAATCTTACACTTCAGCTTCTGCACACCACGACTACAACTGCTGCTACTACTACCACCACTACTACAATAAGATACTAATGCGGGAGGTCGAGGGTTCAAAACACGGCCGAGTCATAGAAAAGTCTTATCGTACTAGCAGATGCTTCGCCTGGCGTTCAGCATTAAGAGGTTAGTGTAGGACTGGTCGTCCTGGTGTCAGGATAATGTGACTGGGTGGGACATCATGATACATGTCCGCGTCATGATGCCCCAGTGCTTGACATCAATATAAACTGTCACACGTTAAAAATGCAACACACACACACACACACACACACACACACACACACACACATTCTCTACACGCATACTCAGTCTGATTATCGAATTATTAAATGTCTCTATAGACACTTTGTCAGTCTGATTATTTTGTAAATCTACCAGAATGGCGGGTTCAAACAATTATGATACAATATTCAGAACTTAAATATCCCTTATACTTGTCATACCTACTTAGAACCATCATCGTCATGAATGATACTTGAGTGAGAAAGTTCCCAGGTTTATAATACTTTTTTCCCTGTTCACGGAACAGTTGAGATAATGTTCTTATTTGATTAAAGACTGCTTTGTATGAATGTTAAATCGCCAATAGGGATATACTAGATAACCTTGGTGTGCCGGCAATCATGTTCTTGAATCGATCGAAAGCTGTTGAAATTTTAAAATGTGCCATATGTACATTATCTCGCTTTGTTTATGATGCACATAAGAAAAGATGTTTTGAACTAGATAAGAAGCGTCAAAAGTCTTTTAAAAAATTTAATTCACACTTTTTTGTCGACAGAAAACAGAACTATTCCCTCCACTAGAATTACAGTACGGTATGATACGTGAGCCATATGCCATACATACTAAACTTAAGTGTACCTCTAATATCGCGTGCATTTGTCTGATAATGAACGCTTGATTACAGTAAATCTATACCAACAATGGGGGTTGGAGTGGGAGGAACGGGAGATGGGGGTAGGGGTGAACTAAGATTCAATAGTATTTGAGAGATATATGTATAGCCCTGGGTTCCACAAAGGTACGTTATCACAATCAACTGTGAATTTGAATTGATGTTCTTATTTAAATATCTTCGTACACATAACTTACTTTGAATTCCACGTAGTTTCCACATGCCCGTAATGCACATTCTCTAATCTTGTGCCCAGGATTGAATTTGGGTCAGCTATTGCACTTCCAGTGTGTGTTTACCAATATGCCAGTATGTGGGAGTTGCCCCATCCCCGTCCCTATTCCCCTCCGATATTATGCATGAGTTGTACGTATCCTTTATCACACCCACCTAGACATATTGATTCAACCCAGGTGTAACCGTTTGTACCGTTACTGTTATTTGCCGCACTACCTGTAAAATAAGTCCAATAACAGGTATCTTGAAATATCTATTGCAATAGCTATTGTCTGCAATATGCATAATTTATTATTTTAGTTATTATGTACAGTATATTAGCGTAAATAACATTGCTCAGTTGCTTATTGGTTATGGCGTTGATCTTGTGACCAGGAGGATGCGTGTTCGATTCCCATTGAAGGATTAACCCGTATTCGGCATCGTGATGTCACTGGGCAAGGTAGTCCGAGTTTCCTCTGACCCTTGCCACCCCATTTTTTTATATTTTATATTTGTTGTACACCCCAACATAAATGTCCAAATATAAAAAAATGGGGTGGCAAGGGTCAGAGGAAACTCGGACTATGGGCAAGGTAATTGACTCTCCTTTCCTTCGTACGATATAAACTTCATGAGTTTCAGTACCGTAAAAATTCAGATCGCACCTTCTGTCATTTACAAATATAAAATGTTTCCCATTTACTTGTCTTCATTGTACTGTATTTGCATTTATCATCCCCTCACTTGATGAAAGGAAAAGGAAAGGATAGGAGAACTAACGCTTCTTTGTAATTACCATTTTTTCAATATATTACGATGATCGTTATTTTTCTTGAAAATATCCACCCAAAAGTTAAATTTCCGTCAACATTTTAACGAATTAATTTTCGACGCCAGTCATTAGAAATTGTCACTCCATCCCACTTCTGACGCCATATCTATAAGCAATCCATCATCACCTGTCAATAATTACGCAATTGCTGACAGAATGTGCCTGGTGTTATTTTCGTTTTTGTTTTTCTTTCTCACTTTCTATTTGCAATGCTTGATGTTATTGTTCTTTGGTGCCATCAGATCGCTTGCGATGTCTCAATATGACGTTTCGATTATAGCGATTTGTGCCCTAGAACTGGAGTTACGTGAGTTGTTGAGAGCACAGTACATTTTGCCCCCCGGGGTTTAAACTTAGTATGAACCCCTGTTTGTGTTCTTGCATGACAAGAGCTTAAGATCTTTATTCCAAAATAGCTTATGGGACATTGTAGGAATACAGTTCACTTTTCTGATCCCAAACATCCAACTTGGTGAGGAAGAAGAAATGACCTTTTATAAAATGTAATGTTTCATATTTTTAGTTTACTTTTACACTTGTAATGGACAATTCTATAAGCCTCAAGGAATGAAACATTATACTGTTACATTCTGACCATTCACAAGATTATTATTATTATTATTATTATTATTATTATTATTATTATTATTATGTGTGTGTGTGTGTGTGTGTGTGTGTGTGTGATTAGGATTTTTAACGTAGCTTTAACAATGTTTCAGTCATATCGCTACGATGTCTGCAGTGTGGCAGTTTATAGTGATGTCTAACACTGGGACATTACGCCGCAGACATGTAGCATGATATCCCACCCAGTCACATTATCCTGACACCAGGCCGACCAGTCCTAACATTTACCTCTTAATGCTGAGCGCCAAGCGATGCAGCTGTTAGTACCATTTTTGTAAGTCTTTGGTATGACTCGACTGTGGATCTAACCCACAACCTCCCGCTTCCGAAACGCACGCTCTAACCTCTAACCACTAGGTCACCGGAGCAGTATTTGTATTATGAGTAGTAGTAACCAGAGTTAAGCATTTATCGAACTCCCTCCCTAGCAACATTCATATATATATATATATATATATATATATATATATATATATATATATATATATATATATATATATATATATATATATATATATATATATATATATATATATATATATATATATATATATATGTGTGTGTGTGTGTGTGTGTGTGTGTGTGTGCCTATGTCTGTCTATCTATCCATCAATATATGTATATGTTTGTTTGTCCGTCTATCTACCTACCTACCTATCCATCCATCCACCCGTCGTTTCTTCCATCCATCCATCCATCTATCTATCTATCTATCTATCTATCTATCTATCTATCTATCTATCTATCACACTATCACATATATTACAAATCTTTCAGCAAAAACGTATGACGTCGGAGTTAAAATTAAGAACGTTTTGAAAACATTAATAAGAAAATAAGTTCAGAGGCTAACAATTAAAAAATAAGCATGTTTTTAAGTCCCAGAGAGAGAGAGAGAGAGAGAGAGAGAGAGAGAAATGCAAAGGCGCAAAGAAAAAGAGAAAGAGAAATGGAGACGCTTAACATTACGAGCATCGTTTTGATTTATATTCACTTAACTCCAAAATGTACCGTTATAATCCCGTATTATAGAATACGAGTGGCAGCATTTAATTACCATACTTCATCATTCATATCAGTTAGATTTGTAAGCAATGCAGCCTAATTCGCCTCTTTATCCCCTTGTATATCACATGCTTCATTTGATGCTGTAATCACTAAAAGCTGACGAAGTCACACTTACAATTCGACAAAGTAATTACTTGATGAAGAAAGGAAAGGAAGAGAAAAATGGAATAAATTTCACTGTTGTAAACTCCCATGGAGATTTCGCTCCCTCACCCCAAGGCCCTGCTTTTCTAATAAATGACATTGCAATCAAACTTGTATTATGCATGAGATAGTTGTTACGTTCACAGGGAGGAAGTGTGGAGGCGAGGATGCAATATTTATGAGCATCTTATGTTAATGGCATACGCCGAGATTGGATACATACAAACTATAGATGGTTGGCTGGTTGGTTGGTTGACTGGTGTCAGAGAGCCCCTCAACACATGCAAAATTATGCGAAGCTGAATTGCCCATGTCCTGAGACACGTCATGGTGGTTGACAGCGTATGACTTTGATACAGTACATAATGTCTTAAAAGTGTCGTCATAACCAAAATAAACACAAGAATCGGCATATAAACAAGTTAAATGCCTTCGCAAAGAAAACCAGCGAATCTTGGATTACGAATAATCACATTCCTAAATTGTATTATATATCCTTTATTGTCAGTACATGACCTAATATTATTTATTGATCTTAAACGAAATATTTCTTTCTAATGTGAAAATGTCTAATTTTTTATTTCCTAAAGCGTATAAGCACAACATTTGAACTTTTGAACTCAAACAAATAACTCAAGAATTATAACGGATGACCGATGATCTTTCAGAAACCGAAAGCAATCAATAATAGTCAGGTTAAAGATTTCACAAATAAAATAAATAATAAAGTGAAGTGATTAGAAACCAAACATTGCCTAATTTTAAGTTTGAATTCAGATTTCTACCTTACAAATTTATTTTTTTACGTGAATGGTCTTCTAATGTTCTTTTTTTCAAAAAAAGATTTAAGCCCTGCCTAAACATTATCGGGCATAGAGAGATTGCCTAAACATTATCGTGCATACAGCGATTGCCTAAACATTAGCGTGCATACAGCGATTGCCTAAACATTAGCGTGCATACAGCAATTGCCTAAACATTAGGGTACATACACCAATTGCCTAAACATTAGCGTGCATACTACAATTGCCTAAACATTAGCGTGCATACAGCAATTGCCTAAACATTAGCGTGCATACGGCAATTGCCTAAACATTAGCGTGCATACAGCGATTGCCTAAACGTTAGCGTTCATACAGCAATTGACTAAACATTAGCGTTCATACAGCAATTGCCTAAACATTAGCGTGCATACAACAATTGCCTAAACATTAGCGTGCATACAGCAATTGCCTAAACATTAGCGTGCATACAGCAATTGCTGTATAACCTTACAACCTATTCCAAAATGTTCCGCCACGTAAGCTATTTGCGAAAACAAACTCCACACGCTCAAGATACCTGGTAACATTTCGACATAGAGCACGCTAAATTGCCGTTACAAATAGTCGAATTAGATTAGTAGCGATGTGTTTTTTCTCATCATCACCACGTACCTTGATGAGGGATGTACTGAAACCATCTGAAGCTGTGGCGCTGTGAACTGTGTATAATGACTGCCTCGGAATCTTAATCCATTTTGTGCTATGGAGAAAATATTTGTGGTATATATTTTAGACATCGGTGAACATAAAAGATCCAATAGCAGGGACCGCATCATTCTAAAAATAGTTGACATAATTTGAATTATATGGGACAATAAACATTCACGTGTTTAAACGCTTTAACATTAAATAAACACCTGAGCTATTTCTATGTCATTATTAGTAATGCAATCAAAGTTTAAAAAGCCAGAAAGGCATACAATCAATTGGACAAAGCCTATCTTAATTTTTGCTTTGTAATTACATGTACTGGTGAATAACATACATGAAAATCCAAAATAATCCATTCTCAATTCTTTTAATATTTGCAGATGAATTGAAATTATGTTTTTTTTATTATTTTGCGTGTAAATTATCTTTATGCAACAAAACGGAACAACACCTGCCAGTTGGGAGGTCATACTGAAATTGTCAAACTTTGCCAAAGAAAACAAGCTAGCTTAATACACCGGCTTTTGTTGTTAAACTTTCATTGCATTACTAATAATAAATGAATGCGTCATTTTACATCATTAAATGATATGTGAGAAAGCTTGCCGGTAGCTTCTCGTGGGTCGGTGGTTCTTTCCGGGGTTTTCCCAGGTTCTTCCTCCACCATTAATACTGGCCGCCATGTATAGCCTATCTTGTGCTGAAAAATGGCGTTAAACCCTATAACAACAACAACAACAACATCATTAAATCGTTCTTCTGGAAAATAGGCGCATGATTTTGCATCGTTCAGTTGTTCTTCTAGAAACATAATGCATGATTTTGCATCGTTCAGTCGTTCTTCTAGAAACATAATGCATGATTTTGCATCGTTCATTCCTTCTTCTAGAAAAATAATGTATGATGTTGCATCGTTCCGTCGTTCTTCTAGAAAAATAATGCATGGTGTTGCATCGTTCCGTCGTTCTTCTAGAAAAATAATGCATGATGTTGCATCGTTCCGTCGTTCTTCTAGAAAAATAATGCACGGCTTTGCATCGATGAGTTGTTCTGCTGGAAGATGGATTTTATGGTAAACTATATCTAAATGGCATTTTCGTTAACTAAACAAAGTGCTCTGAGACCTCGTCGATCTCCTTTCACCCTTTGTTATGTCTATTGAATTGTCACTTGACAAGAAACAATTTATGACATAAATCAGCGATATTAAACAATTGTTTCCTTCCTTTTTCTTGCTTCTTTGTCAAAATCGAGTATTATAACCAAGTTTATGTAACAATCACCTATCTTCGTATTGAAACTACTGTGCAGTCCTAATGAACATTTGCATCTAATTAGACCAATGGCAGTAGAAATACAATATGTGTACATCATATAACTCTGACAAGCACACAACATTTTTATGAAAGAAATAAAATCAACAAGTTATTTAAAGCTTATGTACTAAAGATTCGGATTCCAAGTTTTTCCGAAGCGCTCATATGTCTTGTATTGACAGGTGTGTTCCTGGTAAGTGGTTCTTGATCTTGAATAATTCTTATTAGATGGGCTCAGAGTAACACACACACACACACACACACACACACACACACACACACACACACGCACGCACTCACGCACGCACACACACATCCTGGGATATTGGAATATGGGCATGGTCTATCTCTATTTTTTTCTCTCTCAGGTTGAATAAGTTTGAAAATGTGCATCCTATAGATGCCTTTCCAATTCCTCTAGTTTTATTGTGCATGAAATGGAACGATGTTACAGACCTTTTGATTATGTGAAAACCTGACAACTTTACATCCTGACATATCTGTGCTGTTTGCATCCAGACCCATTTGAAAGTTGGCAGATGCCATCAAAGTTTGCAAGGGGTTACGTAAGTGCAATGCAATGATGTAACCAATTACTAGGAGAGCTAATTCGAGATATATGATACTAAAATTATAATATTTACACGTTTTGCTTTTATCATTCAGTAAGTTAGCCTATATGCAACGAGTTTTATCGATATATATATATATATATATATATATATATATATATATATATATATATATATATATATATATATATATATATATATATTAAAGAAATTGATGTTGTACTAATGTATCTCTTGAAATGGACACAATGTAAGGATCATTTTCACACAATTTAATTGTCCCTCAAACTAATGAATAAAAAAGGATCAATTTCGCATTAAGTTGTACCTCTAAATGATAAAAATATGTAAGCATCAATTTCCAAAATTGACTAGCATGCAAATGATCAAAAAACTTACGAGTTTAAAAGTTTGTATTGTCTGTGACAAGACATTGCCTATGATCTTTGTTTAGCTGATTCCTCCCAATGAATATGTGCTGATATTTGAGCTTTATTTATTTATGTTTTCAAACGCACGTAGAAAACATGTATATTTAAAACAAAATTACAATCACAATGGCAACAATAAAAACAAACAGCAATAAATACTAATAATGTTGCTAATACTACTGATATTACTACTACCACAAAAGTTATTATTATTATTATTATTATTATTATTATTATTATTATTATTATTATTATCATTATTATTATTATCATTATTATTATTATTATTATTATTATTATTATTATTATTATTATCATTATTATTATTATTATTATTATTATTATTATTATTATTATTATTACTATTATTATTATTGCATGTATTCCATTTAAACCATGCTAATCCCAATCAATATTATTTTAATTTGAGCTCCACGAGGTGAACAAGGAAGGCTTGACGTACCAGAAACATGAAGACTATGTTTGCTATACAGTTTCAAATATTCCAATCTCTGCGTCATTAAGAGCACAGAATTCTTTGAACCATATGTTCGTACTGCACTGGAAAGTTTCTAATTTGAAGTCTTTTCAAACGGTCAGTGAATTTTATGGCAGGCTGAACTAAGGCATGTGCCAATAATCTGTCAAAACCGCGGTGAAACTTATAAGTCAGTGCGATTTAGTGTTAAATATCTACCAAAGAACTAAAATAAACAAGTTTTTGTAAGGTGTCTTACATAGCATACCTTGTAAACAACAGAAAATATTGATTAACTGATTGATTTCTTTACTTATTTTCTGTAGAGTCTTATTGCTCATTACACAATTCGTAAAACTTTCAATATATATAAATGTTTTTGTTTTTTAAAAACGAAAATAAAATCATGATCCTGCGAATAAGACAAAAATAAGATTTTTGACTATCAATACAGTCACGTATTTTGTCAGTGGTTTCTGTGGAAACAAATGCTGTCGTATTTAGCATAAATGCAAAAGACGGGATCCGGCTTTGATTTTGTGACGTATATGCCATGTGGGTTATGTATATTTTTGTTGTTTTAAATACCATATTTTTTTCTTCTTCCAATAATGCCTTCTCTTTGATTTATCTATTATAATATAAAGTATAAATAATCAGATTGAAATATGTGTCCTCAAATACTGAAGAATATGTATATTCCTGTGGGTTAGTTTCATGGTGTGGGTCAACGATTTTGTGTGAATAATATTTCGACGTGTACCTGAACAGCCGATCACAAATTAAACTTTATTACTGGAGTGAAGTTCGTAGACATTCATTGACCATGAAATAAATGATTTGAAATCTTCCACGAGTATTTCTAATTTACTGTAGAATATGAAAACGTTAGATTTTCAGATTCCTCGATGATGTGGATTATCGCACACAAAAAATTGCATTATTATGACCTTGTTCCAATCTTGTATGAGATGAACTCATTGCTATTTGAGTTAGTGCTCTGGTTGATTTGCCGTTACTAGGGGCACTGGTTGGCTACTCCTGCTTTGAATGAATTTAGATTCTGTAACTGGTTAGATTATGATGGAGTCTTGATAATCTAATTATATCAGTAACAGTGCAATCTCCATTTGTGGTCGATATAACGCTAAAAGCATATAGAAGTTTTGTGAAAGAAATAACATCATCAAGGATGTTTTAAGTCTAATTCTTAATCTTTACCTGGAACGTTATCTGTCCTGCACTGAGAGGTACGTTCCTGATGAGTGAGTCTTGACTATTTTTCTACAATATTGATATCAAAAACCCATATCGTATTTATTTAAATCAAACTGTCAAAAAAAGCCATGTGGGAAGATCATTACAAAATAAATAAACCACTATTCTTTTCCTTGACAAAGTTTTATCAGCATATCCATACTGAGTCAATAGTGTCATGTTTACGCGAGATGATTAATTGCTCATATTCTTATCAGAATTAAAACCGTACCTGCCATGTTAGAGACAGAAAACTATATTATTTTAAATCGTTAATTCAAATATATTCTTAAAAACTTACAAAGTTCAGCTGTTATTTTACTATGCATTGTCTTTCCACTATATGTTTCCACATAACGTTTTTCTCGACAGTTTCTGTTCGGGAAAATATATTGCAATAAAGTTTATTCTGCCAAAACACCATAATCACAGTTATATTAATTTGATGACAAAACACCACGATGACAATTATATTAATTTGATGACAAAACACCACGATGACAATTGTATTAATTTGATGACAAAACATCATGATGACAATTATATTAATTTGATGACAAAACACCACGATGACAATTATATTAATTTGATGACAAAACACCACGATGACAATTATATTAATTTGATGACAAAACACCACGATGACAATTACATTAATTTGATAACAAAACATCATGATGACAATTATATTAAATTGATGCCAAAACACCATGATGATAATTATATTAATCTAATGACAAAAATAACGATAATGACAATTATATTACATTGATGAAATTCTGAATTGTCAAAATTTGTGCTGCGAATATGTTCAAGTAAAAGATGTTGTAGTTGTAAACCATAGTCTTCTTTATCAACATTAGCATCATTATGGTTCATGTTGTCATCGTCATCACCATTGTCGTTATCGACGTTAATCAACATCATCATTTGAACTGTGTCCTGAAGGGATATAAAATAATTTGACCTAGAAAATACATTGATTTAGATTTAAATACAATTGTGTTCTCTCATTTCTTAAAAGATCATTTAGATGTAACCAGAAATCATGTTAAAGGATTAGACATCTGCTAGTGTGTTTGTTCTTGGGGTTTTTTTTACATTAAAGAATAAACAATAATAGAAAATAGCATTTCTTTTATTGCAGAAAATTTAATTTAACACCTTGAGAAACAATAAAGATTACTGTTTTGATGAATATATTTAGAATTTCGTCTTACAAAGTTATACATGTTTCGCAGGTTTAGCATATGTGGATACTGGCTGCAAACCGCATAATGACGTATTAAAACTCTAATGGCGATCTATGCGCTTTTTGTTACATCTACATCCACTCCCATCCTGACTTCTATTCTCCCTTCTCACCTCGCTCTTTCACCCGCTCATGGAGAGTGATCCTGAGGTAAAATCCCGAAATCCCCTTTAATAGCACGTTTCTATCTTTTACAATTACAGGAGACATCAATGTAGAAACATACTACCAAAAAAATAGGACAAAATAAATATCGAGTTTTGTGAATATCTACTGAGTGTTTTCAGAGGAGGTAGAGGTACAGAATGACAGATAGACGGAAGGACAAAAACAAAATCTTTAACGCTAAAACAGGGAATACTAATTGCTTATGTTAAGAATCTGACTATAACCCTTAACTTTCTTACAGATAGCTACGGTAATTATGAAAACACTTTCTCATTGCCAACAGCTACGGTAGTTATGAGAACACTTTCTCATTGCAGAGAACTACGGTAATTAGGAAAACACTTTCTCATTGCAGATAGCTACATTAATTAAGAAAACACTTTTCATTGCTGATAGCTACAGTAATTCTGAAAACCATTTCTCATTTCCGATAGCTACGGTAATTATGAAAACACTTTCTCATTGCAGATAGCTACGGTAATTGTGAAAACACTTTCTCGTTGATATATATTTTAGTGCATGAATGTGCATTGGGGAAATAGTTTAAGAAATGTTTTCTTTCTCCTAAGATGACACCATTCAAGACATTTGTTTCTGTCAGATATATGGATAACTAAGCCTTTACAGGAGTTATCAGGCCATGGCTGAAAGATGATATAAGGTGTACGAATGCCAGAATACGTTGTAAATCTATTTGCTGTATTTTTATTTCGATTTTCCGATATGAATGGAAGATGATATCCTAGAAATAGATTTGCACAAGGCTCGTAAATTATGAAGCAAGCGTAAACACATTGTAAGCAAAAGCAATTGGGATGCCCTCTCAAAATCTCCACTTTTGCACAGTTAAATTCTGCCCTAAACATAATTCTTTTATAACCTTTATTTATATATCCTTCTCCTGCACACTGAGCCAGGGGTCTTAATCCGGAATTTGTTACCCACATTATCTGTTTTGCTCTTATGACTGAATACAGCAATTAATGTTTTCTTAAAAATGTTGGAAAATATGGCATTGCATTATAAACTTTTGCTAATTTTAATTTGTGCACACACACACACACACGCACGCGCGGCCTAGCCATAAATGTATATTAAAACGGTATTGTCATAAATGTATATTAAAACGGTATGGCCATAACATGATATTAAAACGGTCTGGCCATAAAGGCATATTAAAACGACATGGCCATAAAGGTGTATTAAAACAGCATGGCCATAAAGGTATATTAAACGACATGGCCATAAAGTATACTAAAACAGTATGGCCATAAAGTATACTAAAACAGTATGGTCATAAAGGTATGTTAAAACCATTGGGTTATGATGGTATATTGAAGGTATGGCCACAAAGGTACACTAAGATGCATGGGTCAAAAGGCACATTGAAAACGTATGGTTTTAAAGGTATATTAAGAAATATGAGAAAAATGATACATTATACCGGTATGGCTCTAAAGGTACATTACAAAAGTGATTACTAAAACGTTGTGTTAAAAATAATGGGTTTAAAAGGTACATATTAGAAAAGTTATTTGTAGAAAAGTATATTAAAAGTAGAGTTCAAAAGGCATATTAACATGTTAATGGAAACTATTACAGTACAATAGCAGTTGACTATATTCGTATATAAGGAATATATGGTACTAATGACGGCCATAAAATCGACAGGAGAAAGACAGCTATCGTTATGTGATTGACAGATGGATTCATGCAAAGAATTACAAATACTTTAAGGAACGTAACGTCCGTTGTGTAAAACTTATCAATAGATTAAAGCATGTTGGTTAGTGGGCTTTAAAACAATACTTGTTAAAGTGGAGCAAAGTGCTTTTTCAAAGTGCACACCGATGCAGCAGACAAGAGATGAAAGAGGCGGGTTAAATACTTGTATGTATATACTTAACTTAATTTGACTTCCCACTCTAAACATCTTGCATGTACAGCAATGGTAACCAAACTCAATATTCTGAAATAACTATGGCTAAAACTAAACCATTCTCACAGTACCCTGCAATGAAACCCCAATACATTTTAGTTCATATATGTTGTATACTCATTTTACTCCACTCAGTTACATGACAGCACAACATATATCCTCATCTAGTTTTGTACGCTGATTAATCTTACGGAAGTTACAGCTTTTCTCGTGTGCGTGTGTGTGATTTGGAATTTTAACTTAGCTTTAAAAATATTTCAGTCATATCACTGCACTGTGGCAGTGTATAGTGAAGTCTAGCACTGTCTAGCACTGGGGGACCATACTGTATCACGATGTTCCACGCAGTCACATTATCCTGACACCAGACCGACCAGTCCTAACACTAACCTCGTGATGCTGAGCGCCTAACGAGTTGGCTGTTAGTACCCATTTTGTAAGTCTTTGGTATGACTGTGCCGGATTTCGAACCCGCGACCTCTATCATCACAGGCAACCACTCTAACCACTAGGCCACCGCAGCGATCCTGTTTATTATTAGTAACACATCTTCTAATTATATCGAATATTTTATCTTGTAAACATTTGTAATCTTCCAGAATGAAATTTTCCATTAGGTTATAGCTTTTATTGTTATAAAATGATAATTGTGACCTGCGGTCATGTAGAGAACTATACAATCTTGTTTATATACAAGACAAGTAGAGAATGATACAATATTGTTATCTAGATATTATTCATTCGTGTTGCAATATCTGCGCATTATCGGTTGTATTATTGTTGTGTCCGGTATTTCATTTGGGCTGGAATTAATTTAGTAAAATTATTTAATTCAAGTTTGTCTTCTCTGGAAATACCAACTGCTAAACAAGAACATTCTTGCAATAGAGACTTGGATTCATAATGACATTCATATAAGGATATATGCCCTGGATTGTATTATTGTGATTCAACACACGAATGTTGGCAAATCCCTACGACATAGGCCATCACATGCACATCGACACTTTCACCGTTGGGTTTATTTTGAAATATCACTAAAGTTTGCTCAGAACTTGAAATATTAGGACTTGTGTGAGAAATCCTGGGACTATTTGGGATTCAATTCATACTACCGTACGCTCTTTTTATATTTTTCACTTTGTATTTAAAGAAAATAAATTATTTTGTTGAATTTTATAAATGAAGTTGGTTTCGCTCATTTTTATTAAATAGTTAAAGACCATATAGCCATAATACAATAAATGCATACTTGCGTGGGTACGTACGTACGTACGTTCATGCATACATACATACATACATACATACATACATACATACATACATACATACATTTGATCGTTAATCGACGACGTACAGGAACCTGTTTTACTAGAAGTGTATGTGTATACGAATATATCATCTTTTCATTCGGAATACCTTGCAGTTTGTTAGCAATGGTAATTTTCTGCATTATTCTATTCTTAGTCACGCTAGTGCATTTAACCACCCCTATAATGACTAAATGATAACCCAGAAAACAAAAACCAACGCACGGAAAATGGAAGAAAATGATCTATGAATGGTTTATTTTTCATTTTGGCAGCCCAATCTATAAAATGTGCCACCCATTGCTATCGCAAAGTAAAGCCTGCATAGCGTATAGCTTCCACAATCTAGCATCAAAGAAGCTGAAATGAAGAACGTTAGAAGCCATTTTTCAGGCTTAAGAACGAAGAGGTTTGAAAAATGGCTTCGTCAATCCGGAATCCCAATACTGAAATGATAATCGTAAGATAATTACTTTTGTTAATGCTCATTCTATACGTTTATTTTCTGCATGGAAATACTCTATTTAAATTGATGCTTTTCGTCAATGAGCGTCATTTATTATAATCGCGAGGCTCTGTTTCAGCTAAACCGCTTCACACGTCGGAAAAGGTCAGCGTATCACGGCTGGTTTCGATAAGGTGATGTAGCCTGCGAGTCACCCGTGAGCAATATTTCCTCAATTAAAGACCATTTTTTCTCCCCAACTTCAAACGCTCACAGGTAAACAGAGATGGGTGTGACATTAATTTATCGCCTTGCAGTACACCTGTAATTGTATCGGTTTGAAGAAAGAGGAGCAGCTCACAAGCGATCTCCGCCATATGGGGTTCATGCAATGACATACAAAGCAACTCGGAAAAGCTCTTGACAATGTTACAGGCACAAAACAAACCACGAACACTTTTTTGAATATAAGATAAAGGGCCCCTTGTTTATTATTCTCGCTAATATGTAATTTACCTAAATTCATCATTCCTAACTTCTAAGTGTGTCATTAGGAAAACATCAATTTCTATTTAATCTTATCTTGAAAAAATCTGCGAGACGCAATTCAAAGGCGGCCTTTTTCATCAATTAAGGCACGTGTCATGGCAATTTCTTGAAAATCGAGATCGCTATAGAGAAAGATTAATGGAGAAAATTGTGAAACCATTTTGGCAATAGTTTGCAAACGTAGATTTTTCAATGAAATCTTCCCACTAATTTATCAGTTGTTTTGCTATGAAACTTGTATGAATAACAACTTTAAAAAATTATATAGCGGCGACTCGGTAGTGAGAGGATAATAGAGACAAACTCATCTATTTTTGTGAACGAAAGCATATTCCATTAGGGTATCTATTTAAAAAATGTATACAGAGGCCTTTTATCGAACACGATCTTATCTCGACACTTTTCGGTAATTATTCGTTTTTATGTATCTGAACGTTACACAGCAAACATTCGTTATACTCTTTGTCCTTAAGTAGTTTTAAATATCGTGCCTTATCACTACTTACAGAGACCATGATGAAGAGCGTTATCTTATTTACTTAATTTACAACTAAATCGCAGTATCATTTAAAACTTAATTATTTTAGAAATGTATCGGAGCTCAAATAAGAATATAAATAAAGAACGATTTAAAATTTTAAAATGATTGTCCCATTTGAACTAGTTCCCATTTTTCTCTCAGATATATGCTGCATTTTTATAAATCATGAATACGTAACCAGGATTTAAACTAATTAGATAAAACAAAATATACATGCTAACCAAATGCTTTATTATTATGGTTTTATTATTATTATTATTATTATTATTATTATTATTATTATTCTAAATCAGTGCAATCGTTCCTTATCTGATTTATCAGTCATGTTGTCATGACCCTTTAATGTTCTATTTATTGTATTTTCATGAATCGTAATATTTACTCCATAATTTTTATAACACTTCTTCTATTTCTTATTTAACTGTATCGATTATTTCACTTCATGCTTAAATCTTTTAATCAATACTTATTGTGAGACGGGTTTCTTCATGATCTGCTTAAAATGCACGTTTCGGATGTAAATTGTTGCTCAGTGTTATTAAGCTGCTTCCTTAATCGTTTCACTCTTTTACTCTAGTTCAAAATATCCCCTTCTACCATACCGATACTATTAATCAGATCTTGAACTGTATATTCTTTGCTATCTGTTTGAACGTGCTCTCTTTGATCACTGATACCTTTGGTTTTAGCAATGAATTTCTTGTTAGAGCTGTAAATCCGGATCATATTGATCTTTTACCGCTTTAATCTTGTCACAAGGTCAATAACATATAAGTGATAGATCGTTCCGTTCGATCTAAGTATGATTTCGCGCACACCTTTTTGTTTTTGTTTTACATCTTTGTTGTTGGTTATTTTCATGGAACTCGTTTATTTGAATAATTGTGAGAAAGTATTAGCGTTAGCATTCAGTTTGTCCTAAAAGACTGATTACATCCACTTTAAAGTCATAAATTACATCTGTAATATTGTATTTAATCCTTCCAGTCATGTAATTCTTTATGTACGTGTTTAAGAGGATGTTGTAGAGTATTGTAATTTTGTACGTGTTTAAGAGGATATTGTAGAGTAGTGTAATTTTGTACGTGTTTAAGAGGATATTGTAGAGTAGTGTAATTTTGTACGTGTTTAAGAGGATATTGTAGAGTAGTGTAATTTTGTACGTGTTTAAGAGGATATTGTAGAGTAGTGTAATTTTGTACGTGTTTAAGAGGATATTGTAGAGTAGTGTAATTTTGTACGTGTTTAAGAGGATATTGTAGAGTAGTGTAATTTTGTACGTGTTTAAGAGGATATTGTAGAGTAGTGTAATTTTGTACGTGTTTAAGAGGATATTGTAGAGTAGTGTAATTTTGCAGACCGTTTAAATGCGTCCAAGCCAGACTCTGAGTCGAACATTTTACTGTTTAGCCCTTGCTCGTTTGGTTGTATGTTTGGTATTTCTCCAGGCCTGTCTTCTTATTTTTGTAAAACCTGAGTATATACTTTCTGAGCATCTCAAAACCTCTTTTTGTCGTCGTCCAGCTGTTTCTGCAGTTCATATGATGAGGGAAGGGGATAACCTTGCTTTATCGTATTGAAATTGCTGTCTGCATTTCCTAACTCTCAGGTTCTCGTCATAGTAAGTCTTTACGCTATTTACTTAATATGAAAAAAAAGATAATTACAGTTATAACAATGAAATATTTTACTTTCTATTCTTCATCTTGAGTGCTGATATTCACCCAATTTACGATTCCTCTTCCTGATTATTAGTATCGACAATGTACATCACACACATTAAATAACGAGGAATAACATGCGTAACAGACAATGACGCTAACAAATATAAAGAGCTGCCGTTTGGGTGTTATTGATCTGATGTAAGAAAATGGATTTATGTTTTTAAAACCCAGAAAACAATATCAGCTGCAGATATATATGACTACTGAATCCATGACATTGAGAATTATATTTAATTATGTAGGCTCTGTAAGTATTGAGAATCATAATTAGTAATTTATACATTGTAATAATTGATATAAGTTTATACAGCTTTTAAACTGTGTTTCAAGCACTCCGTATCAACACTGTTTTCGTTTGTATTTTTAGCAGTCATTCCACCCGTGACTTTATTCGTGTACATCTTAATGATATTGAAACTATTTGGAATTATAACAGGTTATTTTCATTCTTACTGTTCGATTTAACAGAATATATTCTAAAGTTTATAATAGCCAGTTACAACAAATGACTAAACCTCTTCTTTGTAATGAAATGGATAACATACCATCGCTGATGTCACCTCTCTTGCTTTCTCTCTCTCTCTCTCTCTCTCTCTCTCTCTCTCTCTCTCTCTCTCTCACTGAGTGTTTCTAAGTCTATGAAGCTTTCCATTTAAGTAGCATCTGTTAAAACAGTTAACATTCAAACAATCAGTACTTAAAGAACAGTATTTTACAGCATCGATGGATCCAGTAAATTATTTATCTGTTTTGTTTCCCTCTTGTAAAAACGACTTTTGCACATTCTTCAACATGTTGGACTTGTTCATATCTTGATATCGGTTGTACTCTGTAAGTGCCCTATTAAATTCTTAATGACTTATTTCGTATTCACTTTTCAACCTAGAGCATGTTTGACAGTGTCACACTGTTTTATTGTACTCTGTAAACGTACCCTATTAAATTCTTAGTGACTTATTTCGTTATCAGTTTTCAACCTAGAGCATGTTTTACAGTCTCACATTGTTTTATTGTACTCTGTAAGTACCCTATTAAATTCTTAGCGACTTATTTCGTTATCACTTTTCAACCTTGAGCAAGTTTGTAAGTCTCACATTGTTTTATTGTACTCTTAAGTACCCTATTAAATGTTCAGCGACTTATTTCGCTATCACTTCTCAACCTAGAACATATTTTTCAGTCTCACAATGTTTTATTGTACTCTGTAAGTACCCTATTAAATTCTTAGTGACTTATTACATTATCACTTTTCAACGTAGAACAGGTTTTACAGGCTCACATTGTTTTGTTGTACTCTGTAAGTACCCTATTCAATTCTTAGTGACTTATTTCGTTATCACTTTTCAACCTAGAGCATGTTTGACAGTTTCACGCTGTTTTATTGTACTCTGTAAGTACCCTATTAAATTCTTAGTGACTTATTTCGTTATCACTTTTCAACCTAGAGCATGTTTGACAGTCTCACACTGTTTTATTGTACTCTGTAAACGTACCCTATTAAATTCTTAGTGACTTATTTCGTTATCACTTTTCAACTTAGAGCATATTTTTCAGTCTCACAATGTTTTATTGTACTCTGTAAGTACCCTATTAAATTCTTAGTGACTTATTACATTATCACTTTTCAACGTAGAACATGTTTTACATTCTTACACTGTTTTATTACACACTGTAAGTACCCTATTAATTTCTTGGTGACTTATTTCATTATTACTTTTCAGCATGGAGCAGGTTTTACAGTCTCACACTGTTTTATTGTAAAGATGTTTGTCCTTAATAGGTTTTGCAGCAAATTGTCTTTAATAGGTTTTGCAGCAACTCTCCAAACTGTTACATCAAAAACCCCAGACTGCTACATCTAGCCTCCAAATTGTTACATCGGACCATTAAATGTTACATCAAACCCCCAATTTTGTTACATCAAATCCCCAAGTAATTACATTAAACCACTAATTGTTACATCAAACCCCCAAATAATTACATCAAACCCCTAAATTATTACATCAAACCTTTAAATGTTACATCAAACCTTTAAATGTTACATCAAATCCCCAAATTGTTACATCACGTCAGACCCCCCCCCCCTTCCAATGGTACATCAAACCACAAAAAAATTACATCAAACCCACTAAACGTTACACAAAACCCACTCAATTCTGGTGGGATCACATGACAATAGCTGCCCAGTTTAATCTTCTGTGAGGATATGGACGTTTTGCTATCAACAATATCATTTTCAAACTCTTGAATTAAATAGTTTTTGATTTGATTTACCCTGATCAGCCAAACCAATTCGGTTGCTTGGGTGTGGTAATACTGGGTACGGTTGCTTGGGTGTGGTAATACTGGGTACGGTTGCTTGGGTGTGATAATACTGGGTACGGTTGCTTGGGTGTGGTAATACTGGGTACACACATTAAATTTTCTTTCCCAATTATTGGTTAAGAAAATGGTAGCATTTGTTTCAGTTATTGTACCACTTTCTGTGTTTTTGTGGACATGATTTCCTATATTTCCTCATTTTGCTTTTTGGGGCTCAGATTTAAAGCATTGTGATGTAATTATCATCCTTAAGCCCACAGCCTCTCATGTACTTTATTATTTCGTCAGGTAGTATCAGTTGTGGTATTAAATAATCAGCTGTGAACTGTGATAGTGAAATGCGAAATAGTTCACATTATATTTATTCCTCCATATCAATGTTTGATGCGAATTTATGGGCATTCTGAATCATTAAAGGATTCCTATAACAAATAGTTCTTGCTGAATTTAAGCCAAATAAGGTGCTGATCTCTCTTGGCATTTACTTGATGTACATGATATGTCAATAATATCATTCCAGGAATGGATTCTTTCAATGGTCTTTTGAATAACTATTTAAACCTAATTGATCTTTGTGTCATAGTTCTTCGCATGTACGTATCTCAAGTTGTTTTTCAAGTTCAACAATACGTTGGTCGTAGTTTTTCTGAGCAATTACCATTGTTGATTGCACTCTTTAATCTTAGAACTATTTTAGTTTTCTTTTCAGCATCTACAGTCATAATGCTAAAATGTTAACAGTTAATTTAAACCTGACTTTAAAGCTAGTTGCAAAGTATTCCTTAATAACATGTTTGTTTTAATGGCACTCGTTAATGGCACTCGTTTAACAAGGCGTATTTTCATCTTCAGCTCTTTAAGAGAACATGTTGAAAGATGAAGACAGTATAATATTAATAGTAAACGTTTCAGTGACGAAAAGTAGGGGAAAATAAATTGATTCCAAGATATGTCCGACACTTAAACAAAACATGTTACTGCGACCCATAAAAAAGTCACTAAAGAATCAGAAATGTTTAATAAATTGGAGTCAAAAGAATAAAAAACATGTAAACACGTACAAGAGTCAAAATAGGTCAACATTGAAAATAACTCAATATCTCGCTTGGCATGAGATGAAACTTTCATTGCAGTGAAAAAAATATTAAATTGAATCAATTGAATTTTACTACAATTGGCTAATTTGTATTTTAAAACATCGTGTGGTTTTGTTATGAAAGATCTCAACACAATTCATTTTATTCCTTGTGCAACTTTTGATCCATAACTACATATAAATGTTTACATCGATGATAATTAAAACTGGTCAAAAAGGAGTACATGCTACCGCAACAAGAAATAGAAGAACACAATAGAAAAGTACAAGATTTTAAAACTGTTGAACTGTATAATTGTTCAATTTATATATCATGAACTCTCTGTTTCATTTATCCTATTTTATATAAACTTGTATATCCTTTCATAAAGAACCAACTATTTAGTAGAATGATATATTGCTTTTAGCCAAGGTTGCGATAATGTATGTTATAAAAAAATTACTCTATTATAAAATATCCAGGATGTATTCTCTTGGCATTCTTTTCTGGTGTTGTTTATTTGTTGATGTTAACGTTCTCCATGTTTCTTTTATTAAATTTCTTTTCTCATCGAATAGAGTCAATCTGAAATAATTAAACATCATGTACGAATAAGAGTTGATATTAAGATGAATTAAGTCAAGAAATAAGGCTACACCAAATAGAATGTAACTGTATAGTTTACACAGAGAAGTGGAAGTGACTTTCTAAGGTCTTTAGGTTTGCCAGGAGAAAGAAATGTACGGATTCCTCCAAATAAAATAGAACAAATAAATACAAACATTATAAGCAGAGAAAAAAAACTAATTACAAATAGGCACACAATGCTAATCTATAATTAGACCAGTTTGGAAGGATCAATTTTCAACATTCAAAGCTAAATACTCAATGATCGTACCAACGAGACATTCATTTTAAGAATAAAGCTGAAGAACATTTATTCACAAGAAGAAAATGTTAACAGACCTTTCAGTCCACGAGAAGAATGGGAACAACACATTACTTGGAGATTATTAAAAAAATAGAAATCAATAAATTATATCAGTGAAATAAGATGTTGAAATATGTGATAAATAGGCGAAACAAAAACATACAGCAAAATATAAAAGATGTATATAACAAAGTTAAATAGCAAGAAATATTGCAAATTAATAAATGAAATATAATAGGACATCTGGCAGACATATAAAATAACTTTAAGGAAACTATCAATAACATAGATTCAATTTTTAAAATAACAATGCATAAGCCTATGGGCAAACCAAATGTTTAAAGAAACTGGTGAGACAATTTCTTTTTATTTGTTACAGCTATAGTCATGACAGTAACAACTTGTGAACTAGTCATAGGAAATATTTGAAAAGGTTTAATAGAAGGATACAGGGGAATAAGTCCGGGCGGTGATAAACTTTACGTAGGTGGCAGATTAGAAAGGTATTAATACGGAGAACTTTTCAGGTAGTATAACTGGTATCAACTTTCTTTTTACGTTAGATGGAAAAGTGCCTTCGTAATTAGTTGATAATGCCATTTCTTCGTTCATAAAATAAAGATCTGGTTCTTTACAATTTTATTCAAATTTTTTTATTTGGTAATATAAAGATTAACAGGAACAGGGACTCCGAGAAAGGTCAACGATTAGAGTTTTAATTTGTTTATATACAATTTTAGTAAAATGGCTGATATTGGGTAACAAAAGAATAAGAAGAAAAAGGAATGCTAGAAATGTAAACCAAAAATATAGCCCCATAAAATTAAAAATATAAATTGTATACAACTATCATGAACGATAGCTTTCATCGCCTTAAATTGAAGTTTCAATTTACTTTATTAAAGTGTCTTGCCTAGTGGAAACGGACTATATAAAATATGTTATGTTATGTACATGACCATCTTATAGGCTTATTTGGTCTAGATCTTCCTTTGACTGCTAGTTCACGAATAACAAAATAGTGCATCCATTTTGGGAACCTTTTAGTGATTTATTTTTTTATATAGCATACAGTTTTCACCAGTATTCAACTGTCCTAACTCAGAATTACATTTGTAAATATTTAATACGTTAGCTGGTTTGGGTTTCTCCAAAACCTTGATGTACATTATTTGGCTCTTCATTTCCATGATTAATTAAGTATTTATTTTATCGATTTAAATATTTCCAATGACTGCTAGGAACATAATAAAACTAGTGCATATATATATATATATATATATATATATATATATATATATATATATATATATATATATATATATATATATATATATATATATATATATATATATATATATATATATATATATATATATATATATATATATATATATATATATATATATATATATATATATATATATATATTGGGTTTTTGATTATTACTATCCTGACAATAGTTTTTTCTATCTGAAATGAGATGTGAAAGTTCTAAGTTGAATTTACTAATTCTGATGTATTTGTACCTGATAAAACATATTAAGATATTCCACATCTGGGTTTTGTCATAAATACTAGCAACTTAATTCATTTTGAAAGAAGCTCAAATAACGCTTTGCTCCATACTCCTTTATTATCAAATTCTGAAATGTGTTGATCAAAGATATTTGATGCTGTTTATACAAACTAAATTTTGTACGTAAAATAGTTATTTTCTCCGTAATATATTTTGCATTTCATTGAATTCGCATCATGAGATAACTTTAACTCTAGTTAACGAATTTAATGTATTTTAATTGAAGTGCCTTCGAGAGTAAGCTGTACTGCTTGTAATGATCGTTTTTTAAATATATATATATTAATATTACACCTTATGTTTATTTGTCTGAAGTTATATTGGGTTTTTGAAAACCTTACGTCTTTTGCTTATTTATCAAAGTTTGTACAGCATACATTAGTTTACAAATTTGAACAAACAAATAATGACTCGTATGTATTCATCTATTGTACTAATAAAAAAACCTTAAGAATGTCTGAATTTAAGAAATACTAGTCGGGATATAGCCCAATAAGAAATACTCGTCGGGATATAGCCCAATGCATGCGATAGGAATAATATGTACATAACATGTAAGCAAGAAAACAAAAACAAAGTTTATTTCGTCGTGAACATAACTCAAAAACAAAACCTACGTGAAATGTAGGTCACGTTGAGTTTTTGTTTGAAAAATATGCTATTTACAGAGATACAAACAATCGTCTAATTTGATTATTGTAATTTGAATATTGCTTGAGAAATAAAGTTTGAACTACTTAGAGGAGAGTTATTTCTCTACTTCTTGACAGGCCATTTTATTGGGGGTGATTGGGGGTGGGATGGTGGAGATGCCTTGTTTCCCCACCACTACCACCCTCCAATGAAAGGACATGCTCTGCGTCATGAATTGGCAATAAGATCGGTTAGAAATGTATCTTTATAAACACATCATATTCTTGTGAAGGTAAATAAAATTGAATTGAACCTACTAAGGTAGCCTCAAAGAGTCCATATCGACGAGACATTAGAAAATGTATTGGTTGTTCATTACATCTTGCCTCACAAAAAGAAGTTTTCTGTAAGAACAATTGTTCCCTTCTATGACACTTTCGGTGTCCCTGTTCATTATATGCTAGATTTCGTCTTTTCCCTTTGATTCTTCAGTACGAGTGCAAGTTACAATTCAAAGTTGAGCAATTTATGGCATACGTAAAATCAAAAACATTTCGACGTTCTGTATCGCTTTTTTTTTTTTTTACTCGTCCACATGCTTGGAAGCGCGCACATTAATGTATCACGTTACAGTCTGCAGGATCCATCATTTATCTTCTTTTGTCAATTCTTGGACATTATACATCAGTAATCCCTAGATCCCCCAATCTGAGAGCATTACTGGTCACAACACGTTTGATGGGAAATATGTGTCCTGTCTATTTCGGTCTTTTTCCTTTACAACAAAAGCACGACAATGCCTGCAACGTTCTACAGCTCTGTGCATAACCTGCCAAATGAATCTGGTCGTATTTCAGTTTGAATGCGACACGCGACATATATTGGTTGTTACGTTCACAAAGTGCTCATGTCATTTTCAATTGAAGGTGTACAATAATTGACAGTAAATCAACGGGTGCTATTTTATCTCATTGTAATCGAGACGATGTGTGTAATAGACATTAACGGACCTACTGGGCGATAGACCGGTTTTGATATGTCAACATAAACGTGATCACTTATTTCTGTAGATGTCATTGCTTATGAATCATATTTTTGCGTTTCTTGTTAATGATTTTAACCGTATTTCAGGACATGACACTATTTTGTGCCGAAGGCATCGGAGCAAACTAGACTCTGAGCAAATGCAGCCTTTACGAGATGCTGAATGTTAAAATTAGATTGATGATGTAAACACTCCATCAAGACAAACATAATTTCCCAAACGTGTGAGCTTTTATAAGTCTGAAAGATCCATTTATTGTTCAAACTGGATCATTTTAAGTTATACTATGCGTGCGTTTTCGTATTTGCAAAAAATCACAATTCCGTCAGCGGTTAGTTTTACTACTGGAAGACATTTGATCTCTTTCTTTATCTCCGGTTTTGCTAACCCAATTAGATATTTTGGTACCAAGCTTTGAACAAAGAAAGACGTGGCATCGACATAGTCATATTTTCCCACTTAGATTGGTAGCTATTCTGTAGAAACATACAGCTGTTAAATTGGTAGAAAACATACGTCACTTTTACACATTCTACTTGGCGTGACTTTTTCTTAAGTACAGACACAAATTGAAGTTTCCTACAGGACATAAAGGCTGTTACTAACTTTGCTTCGGCGTGGATTTTTCCCCCCTTTGCTTTGCAATAAAAACATCAACTTGTAGGATTATTGTAAGACTCTGGTGGTACATTTAATTTTTGGCTTTCATAATGAGGATATATGTATTTATCACTGTGAAATACAATTCAGACATGACAAGAATGTCCATTTTAGTACGTAAACTATGCTTGTATGTATGCATATAAGTTTGTATGTATATATTGTTGTTGTTGTTGTTGTTGTGGGGTTTAACGCTATTTCTCAGCACACGATAGGCTATACATGGCGGCCAGTATTAATGGTGGAGGAAGAACCCGGGACAACGCCGGAAAGAACCACCGATCCACGAGAAGCTGCTGGCAAGCTTTCTCACATACTCACATTGGCTGAATCCGAGACTCGAACCGGCGCAGACAGAGGTGAGATGGCAGTGATCCGTAACGGAGAACGCTTTAGACCACTCGGCCATTCGGGGCCCCTGTATGTATGTATGTATGTATGTATGTATGTATGTATGCATGTATGTATGTATGTAGGTAGGTAGGTAGTTAGGTAGGTAGGTAGGTAGGTATGTAGGTATGTATGTACGTACGTACGTACGTACGTGTGTGTGTATGTATGTATGTATGTAGGTAGGTAGGTATTGTGTATGTATGTATGTATGTATGTATGTATGTATTTATGTAGGTAGGTAGGTAGGTAGGTAGGTGGGTAGGTAGGTAGGTAGGTAGGTAAGTGGGTATGTATGTATGTAGGTAGGTAGGTATATATGTAGTTATGTATGTATGTAGTTATGTATGCATGTATGTATGTATGTATGTATGTATGTATGTGTGTGTGTGTGTGTGTCTGTATGTATGTATGTATGTATGTATGTATGTATGTATGTATGTATGTATGTATGCATGTATGTATGCATGTATGTATGTATGTGTCTGTGGGTGCCCCGAGTGGCCGAGTGGTCTAAAGCGGTCACCGTTCCGGATCACTGCCATCTCACCTCTGTCTGCGTGGGTTCGAGTCCAAGACTCAGCTAGCGTGGAAACGAAGGAAAGTCTGCCAGTAGCTTCTCGTGGGTCGGTTGTTCTTCCCTGGGTTTTCCAGGGTTCTTCCTCCACCAGTTATACTGGCCGCCATGTATAGCCTATCTTGTGCTGAAAAATGGCGTTAAACCCTAGAACAACAACAACATGTATGTATGTATGTATGTATGTATGTATGTATGTATGTATGCATGCATGTATGTATGTATGTATGTATGTATGTATGTATGTATGTATGTATGTATGTATGTATGTATGTATGTAATTGTTTGTCAGTTTTAGTTTTTTAAATTTTTTCATTACATGATATTGTACTGCAAATTTATACACTAGAGATGCTACTTTTTTAGGAAATAGTTTGACCGTGACCTTTATTTTATAAACACCAGGTGTTGATCGAAGTCCTGACCTTGCTTCAGAATTTGTAGCAACCTTCGTAAACATGTTCTATGTTATTTTTAAATGATTGTTTATTTCCAAGGTCATGATGGGACTTTGTCTTTAAGATATAAACAATTTTTTTATTTTTTAAATTTTATTTCCCAGAGTAAAAATGATTTGTTTTCGTCAGGAACACACTGGGTAAACGTGAGCTGTAACAACTACTTACTTCTATAAACTTCTAGAAAATGATCATGTGACTTTGCTTACGTTTTAGAAAGCTAATGTTTTGGAGAATTAATCAGTAGATGTTGTGCTGTTAAATTGTTAGTTGTATTTTGTGCTGTTTGGAGTTATTTCAAATTACTTGGATTCAAAAGGATTAATTATGTTAATTTTCTGGAAAATACGAGTACTCATGTAATACTGTAGGACAAGGACAGTTTCTTTAAATAAAAATTTATTCAGCTATTGAAACTTGAGTGATAATTCTTATTTCTACAAGGAACTGTATACTTCAACACAACAGATTGTATCATACGTCATCGTCTTCCATCTTGGATTCTTCGTCGGGATTCGAACGTGAAATCAGTAGAATATTTTTTTGTTATGACTACTAAAATTTTATTCTCGGATTAGTTTTGGATTATTTTTTTATTTGATTCAATAAAACCGTAAATTCATATTTTTTTCCTTCCTTTTTACAAAAAATTTCCAGGGAAATAAATGATTGTATTATTTTAAAAACTTGTTGTTTTCACTCTTTCCTGTGTTACTATTTATTCGAGCCTAAGGAAGTGACAATAAATTGGGCGCTCGTCCTAATGATAAGTTTGAATTTTGGATAGAATACTTCAGAAAAGTTTTTTGAAATTTGAATTCCCCTAGTTTTTAAATCTTAGTGAAATCGGCAAGCCTTTTCTTAAATGTCATCAAAAGTAGAAATCTTACCTTCAGATCCTACCCAGGAGCAATTAGATCTTTTCAGAAAAGATGATTTGATTCAACTTGCCAGAAAATATAATCTTTCTAAAGTAAAGGTTTCCTTAACGAAACAGGAAATAAGAAATATTTCGGTTCAGTATTTGGTCGAAAAGAATGTTTTGAATAAAAGTGTTTTTGTTTCAGTCAGGAAGTCTGTATCTGACATTAAAATGGAGAAATTAGAATTAAAACACAAGATGGAATTGGAGTTGAGGAAGCTGGAGCTTCAGAAAGAAGAAAGAGAAAAACAAATGCATTTACAAGCAGTAGAAACAGAGAAAGAAAGACAAATGCAATTGCAAGAAAACAAATGCAGTTACAATATGAGAAAGAGGTGAGAGAGAGAGAGAGAGAGAGAGAGAGAGAGAGAGAGAGAAACAGGAAAGAGAGAAAGAAAAACAAATGCATTGACAAGCAGAAGAAAAAGAGAAAGAAAGACAATTGCAGTTACAACAAGAACAACTACATTTACAAGAGGAAGAAAGAGAGAAAAAGGCTTTTGATGAGGTCACTTTCAATATAAAATGAACGAAATGAAACTGGCAAGTGAAAACCACGTTCATACTTCAAATCCAAATTTAAGTTTTGATCTTGCAAAGAAGATTTGATTAGTGCCACGTTTCAGAGAAAAAGAAGTAGACAAATATTTGACGTGGCCGAGGGAACATTGGACTCAATTATTACAATGTGTACTCTTTGGTAAAGCTAGTGATATTTACCTTTCACTGTCAGTTCAACAAAGTGGTGACAGTAGTGAATAGGGGCGATTCAGCGACAATGGGAATTAGCATTAAAAACCATTCTGGGCCTGTTTAGCGACAATGGGAAATTTAACATTACGAAAACCCCTGGGCCTCTTTAGCGACAAGGGAAATTAACATGGGGAATAAATCGTGGGCCTGTTTATCGTCAAGGGAAATTGAACAGGGTCGGGACCCTATTTTAATAGGGTCCCGACCTTATGGGTCTATGGAAATGGAACATTTGAAATTTAAACAGGGAGGGGTCTCTATTTAAAAAAGGGATAGGCATGAAAGTCAAGGTCTTTTCGAGACCTATGAGTGGCCCTGAAAAGAGCCTTTGGTTTCATCATCATCTTCTTCTTTTATTTCCTCCACTTCTTTAGCCATCTTCTAACTTTTGCCAGTATTCCTGTCTTCTTCTTCTTTATTTCTGACTCAGGTATCCAGTCAGGATGACCTATCGCTCGGAATTTCTCCTGTATTCTTATCCAGTTATTGTTAAGTTTCTCAAAGCTTTCTTTTCTCTTTCTATTTTCTTCTTCTTTTCTTTCCTTAGTCCACTTTTCTTTGATGTTCTTTACCTCTTCCGTCATCACTTTCCTCATTACTTCTTCCGTTTCTGTCAGCTGGTCCAACCCCCATTTTACGTATCGCCACTCCGTCCAATTCAATATCTTTTCTAAGAAGCACCTGACTTCGATGACATTTTCAAGTGGTTCCTTTAAACTTCCCACTCTTACATAAGGCGGGTCAATCAATCCTCTCAATCTCTTTTCCTCTTCTTCCATCATTCCTTTTACTATCTATTTTGCTTCCTTCAGACTATTAACACAGTCAAGACACTTTTCTAACTTGAATTCTTTCTCTATCTTTTCCATGACAAACGTAACATCTACTATCCAATAATAAATACCTATCAAATGATTCAGTAACTCTGTTGCTACCACCATTCTCCTTGTCTTTATTCCGTGGAATGAGTTCTAATGGCTAATACTGTTAGTTTTATAGTTAAAGCGCGGACGTGAAGGAAAACATCCCCCTAAGACCCAAAACGTTAGTTAGTTAGTTAGTTGGATTATAGTGGTTTTCGTTCTTTTGAACATGTACCACTTTTTTATTCACGCACTGCGTGATTTTAAATTACTCCTGGGGGAAGGAAAAGGAGCCTCATCCCCCAGGCTTTTATGTACTCAAAGAGTACTTTTTAATTTAGCCACTCAGGTGTAGGACTAACTAGTCCTTAACAACCTGACTGAAAGGCTAATAGACATGAGTGGGAATAGTCACACCACACACTCGTGTTTCTTAGTTGGATTGAAATGCCCCAGGTGTCAAACCAAGCAGTATGTGACTCCCGCCACGATTGGTCGGCAGCGATGACGTCACATTAGGACACCCGGTCTTGTGGCATTGACGAAGTGGCCCGCTTTTTTGATATCATCAATTGCCTTTCCCGGTCCGATATTCCGGTAGACAGAGCCTTCCTTTTATCCACTCTGTTTCCTAACTGACCGGTGGCTTCGTACAGGGACAAGTACGATCTCAAGTAATTCCTGTCACCAAACTTAGGCTCAACGGGTCGTGTACACAGTGTCTTGCCATCGCGACTGACTTCGATTTTGGCTACGTTGTAATGTTGAAACTGAAAAGGGTTTTCGTTGTAGGTTCCGTTGAAGGCTGAATTCTTGACGATACCAATAATCAAACACTGGGTAACTGGCCTTGGAAAAGATGATCTTCGATCATGGATCGCTGTCCAGCAGGAATGGTGAACGTTTTCACTTCCACGCGTCGTATCGGATACTTGGCGGTCGTTCTGCTCAACGTGTGACTGATGTCGTTTCCCACTTTAGGTAACACTTCCACACGACGCACGTAGAGCCTGGCTTCTTGGATGATAGTTTTGTATTCGTTAGCATTACCCATCAAATGGAAAGCAGCAGTGCTACGTTTCAGTCTCAAGCGGATATCCACGCTGTTCAGCAAATACTTTTCTTGCAGCCACATGTCCAAATGCAAACGATCAGTTCTAAACTTCGCCCTTGCAGAATTTTCTTACGACGGTTGTTAAATCCCACATTGTGAGGATCGTCATCTGCTGTCAGGGCTGTGTCGTTAAACGTGTTATCACCCGCTGTGTCAGATTTCCATACTAGGCAAGCATCCAGATGAGTATTCTTGGCTTCTTTTCCGTACGTCAAGAGATTTTCCAGGTAGGCACGATACGGGTAAGTATCCATGCTGCTGCTGACCAGTTTGTTATTGAAGTACAAGTCCACTTCGCTGAGCAAGTAATGCATGAAATTGTTGACAGGAGCTACTCTAGCAGTGTCTGCTGGATTGGAGTTTCCCGCCGCTTTGATCTCTTTGACTTTCAAGTACAGGTGACTGTTATTCAGATCGATGTAATCTTCGGGCTGACCTTTGATATCAAACTCGATGGGAGGTGAATCGGTCAAAGAGGAGACGGGATGAAATTCCACCCATTGGGATTCTTGCATCGTCATCATGGTGGGTGGCATGGCAAACAGATCCAGTTCCGACTTGGAACAAGCACAAGACTCTCGGTGCATCATTTTTTTTCTGATTTCTCAATAATCGAAAACGTCTAAGTCTCGAACGATACTTCTTTTCTTTGTCTTTCTACCTTTAGAAGTGTGAAGTCTGGTGAAAGGGTGTTTTCTTCTTCGTCTCTTTCTGCCTTGTCCTTGCTGTGGCTTCAAAGAAGTAGGAATGACTGACTCGGTAGCATGCAGGGCATTTATAGGTGTTTCTCGTCGGCCCGAAATATCTTTACCCGTTTGCAGCAAGACATTTTTACCTGCCCTCAAGAAGGCTTCTTTTGGGTTTTGTTTGTCGATGATGATATTTTGGAGAAATTCTTTGCCTTGAGACAGTGTGGCATCTTTCAAGGCGTGCAATCCGCGTGTCACCATCGGTTTCAACACCGGAGCCAGAGAACGAAAAGCCGATTTCAACATATCTCCTAAACCGTGTCCTCGCTGTCGAGCAACCCCTCGGTACACTGGATACATGACTTACAACTCGTGAGAGAACCGTTTTCGAAAATGGAGTTTCACCGTGACTTTTCCTTTGGTGAATGGAATAATTTGTCCTAGATCTCCTTTATAGCAATGTTGACCGTGTCCAAATAAGACTTACTGACAGGCAAATAGTGAGGATGTACAAATTCGCGGTGAATGTGATAAGTATTTCCACCTTCCTCTTCAGCGGCCGTGGAAGAATCCACTTTGAAAAGAATGACACGCAGTAACGGTACGGAGGTGTGTCCCACCACGTTATACTCCACCATATCGGAGTACACAAAGATCAAATTTAGTCCTTGGTTCATTTCTACCGGGAAACGTAATAACTTGGTAAAAGAATCGTTGTCGGAAATGACTGGCAATTCGTTTTTCTTGATCATGGTCATTCTCATCTCCATGTCCCCACTCAACATGTCAAACAATTCAGGACAAAATAAAATAGACATGATTTTACCACCGTCAAATTTCATCAAGAAGCGACGAGCTGCTTTGTGGTATTCCATGGTGACATTTTTCTGACACTCTCCAAAGCTTTAAGAAACACGACATTAAACCTGGAAGCTATGGTGCTCACTAAATGTTGACCAATAAAATAATAGCCTGGAGGAATGAACAAGTGGTAGGACCACTTTTGAGTTTTGTCATCATAGGTTTTATTGTCATATTTGAGATGGGTATTCAAGTACTTTTGCAATGGTTCGTCATGAACTTCCACCTTAAAAAAATTTTGATTAGGAAGGACATTGAGGACTTGAGTCGGGTGAATGATTTCCACTAAAGCCACTTCCCAATGGGCTTCGTGATCTAATTGGATGGTCTGAGGTAATTTGACCGTGTAACAGCACAACGTGTTCTTGGGAAACACCTCCATGGAACTGTCACTGGGTAAGGTTAAGTAGAATTGGTTGTTATTGCTCATAATTCCAGAGTTCTGTGGCTGTCCAAGGGGTTACTGGACGTCAGAGGCGTGTCTCCGCCTAAAATTGGATTGTTATTGTTGTTGGAGTGGTGACTGGCACTGGCACTGGACACAAGATTCCCGTTGTTCCCGTTGGAAGAGAATTTCAGGGAGGGATTGGGACGCAGGGAACCAATGCAACTGCTTAATAAAATGGTCCACAATTGTTTGTCTCCTTGTTGCAAACTCAGATTGGCAATGGCTGCCCCGATGACACAATACACCACGAAGATTTGGCAGAAAAAGACGGTTTGCGTTTTAGGCACACGTTCTCCACACCACACACACACAAGGGTTGTTTTTGTAAATCTTGCAGAGAAGAACTGGGTGAAGGAGTGGTCGCCGTAGCTGATTCTGTGTGAAAGGGCATGATGGTCACTTCTTTTTATAGTCGATGACTTGCGAAGCGTCGATCCAAGAATCAAAACTGGGTGGATATCCTTTCCAACGTACTTTGACTTCTTTGACACGTCGTTTGCCTACTTTACGGGTTCTGCGTTCGAGAATGCTTTCGATGTCGTACACGTCGTCTTCTTTTTTGGTGACACGTTGTAACTCGGGCAAATAAAACGTTCCTTTGAGCACTTCTCCATTCATGTCTTCCAATTTATAGACGGCAGGATGACGGCCATGCATTCGTCCAGTGACACGAAACAATTCGGTGGTCCAGTTAGGTAAGTAACCTTTGTCGAAAGTGCGTTTGGTTTTGCCAATGCGTACCCAATCTCCTACGGCCAACACTCCACTTTTCTTGGGGAAAGCTCTCGTCGGGGACGTACCAAACAGGCGATCAGACACCAGTACTTCGTTCTCGGGAGTCACCTCTTGCGGGGCACGTCCAATGCTTCGATGGTAAGATTGGTTGTACGCTTGCACAAGGTGTGGTAAGACGTCGATGTACTTCAAAGTGTGGTGATGCGTAAAATATTTTCACATGCGTTCTTTCAAAGTGCGTTGAAAACGTTCCACGATGCTGGCTTTGGTTTCAGGATTCTCGGTGGTAAAAAAAATTAATGTCACGTTTCTTTAATTTTTTTTGGAAAGCTTGGTTCAGAAATTCGGTACCTTTGTCCGTTTGCCATCGAAGAGGGTGACGACCGCTTTGTTTCAACACCCGTTGCAGGGCTTGCACTAACTCACTGCTCGATTTGGAAGGCAAGGGTACGACCCAGGCAAATTTGGAAAAGACGTCGATGACACAAAACAAATATTTGTAGCCACGACTGTAGCTGGCCAAATGAGAGACATCGGCTAAATCGGCTTGCCATTGATGATCGATGCCTTCCACTCGGGTGCGACTTCTGGAAAACTTGGTAGAATGGGTTTGTGTAAAGTGTAGGTAGCTTGTTCTTGTAACCATCGTTGCACTTGAGGTAAACGGAGACTTTTTAGTCGCGTTTTGGCAGCACGATACAAGTTTTGAACTCCTGCGTAACCTGCAGGATGGGAGGGATCGTAGTAAATGCTGGCTAACACCTTCTCCATTTTTTTGTTTCTTAATAAGGCACCCACTCTTCGAGATGCTACTTTGGGTGGGACGAAAGGGTGGTTTGGAAACGGATTTACGTGTCCGATGGGCTACGGGAGTAGAAGTCGAAGGTAGTGGTGGAGGTGGCAATGGAATGGCTTTGGTCTTCTTTTCTTTTTTCACTTCTGGTTTCTCTTCTTCCTTTTTCACTTCTGTCGAAGGAGGAGTGGACATCATCTTTTCAACCCAAGCTTTCATTTCTTCTCGTAGGGGTGTGGGGGACGGGGTCAACAAGGATGCTGCAATCTTACTAGACATGTGGGCTGCTGACAGTGTTTGAAACACTTCTCGTATCTCTTCTTCCTCAGGTCTTCGTGGGGTAGCATTTCTGGTGACCCCTGGGGATGGTAGTAGTAGTGGTGGTGGTGGTGATGGTGTGGGGGATGGACTTTTCATCAAGGTCTTAAAATCTTTCAGAGTGGGAAGAGTTGTTTCGTCTAAAGCTTTCTGGTGAAAGAGTTGCAGTCGTTGCAAGAGTTGACCGTACTTTTGCGATTTCGGACAAATCTTGGCGATCCATCAAGGACTGCAATTCGTGTTGTAACTGGGACATCTCAGTCAAATTGGGATTGGGAGGTAAATGCGGGGTATGTTGTTCTTGCCAACGATGGTATTTCATCCATCGTTTGTAAGGCACTAAAGCTAGTTTTCGTCCTTCCATGGGATGTCAGGGGTCAATTCTGAGATCTTGGGACTTCAGAGGTCCTTTTTATCTTGCTCCCACCAGTCCTCCCAACATTGTTCCCAAGACTCCTTTCAGTAGTAACAAGAGGGGTAAAATTCCTCCACGTTGGACCAACATCTTCTTCTTTTGACGAATGGGAATTTTCTTTTGAACCATTTGGCGAAGAACGTGACGATGTTTGCCTAAGCATTGTTTCTGGTGTTTGGACAAAGGGATCGTGCCTTTCAACACGTTCAAACAACATTCGCACACGGTATCGATGACCTCTTTGGAGGCTGTTTGAATGAGTTTTTTTCGCAGGGGTGGAGAAGCTTTGGACAGGACAGATAACATGTCTCCATGTTTGACTAAACGTGGAGGAAGTCCTTTCCTTTTCTTTTCTTGGGGTTTAGAAGAGGAATGTTTTCTGGAGGGTGACATCTTTGCTTGTGGGTTCCGGGACATTCACAAAACATACACTAACGTCGATGACTTAACACACGCCCTTTTATCTTTTTTTGGGACTATCGCTTTGTCATAAAGGTGACAATGTTTTTTCCAAAATCGCCAAGGAATCCTCCCCTTTGTTGACGCCTCTTTTTCTTTGAACGACTGTATCTTTTCTTCGGGTAACGTCGATGCGTGGCTAAGCGCTTTGTCGGATGACGAGTCTGCCTTTGTCTCTCTTTTTTGACGATAGTGACGGTATGCACTTCTTTGAGGTGACATCTTTTGGAAGTTCACTGATACACCTACTTTGTCGCAGGCCTTTTTTATACTGGAACGCGTCGCCACTGATTGTCTTTACGGCGTATCAACTTGAGGACAGGCATGACACGTCGTGCAGGGGTACGCAACGGACTAAATCGAGCCAGTTCTTGCTTGGACAAATCCAGTAAACTTTGTAACATGCCCGTTCTCTCTTGGACTTTGATTTTGGGAGAAGGTACTTTGTGAGCAGCGGACACTGCCGCTAAATTGGAGGGTCCTGCCACTGGGGAAATTCTTGTGGTCATCAACGGAGAAGTTCTTGGTGTGATCAACGTCTCCAAATACTTTTCAGTTCTTGGTGTCATCAACGGAGAAGTGAATGAACCTGAGGCTACCGGAGACGCGGTCACCGCCGTTGCAGGTCGTGGTTTGCGAGTGTAAGGTTTCGTCCTGGCCGAAGTGCCTCTCTTGCGACTAGTTTTATGTGGGCTTTTATTTTTCTGGGGACTTTTTCTCTGCTTCTTTTTCTGGGGGCTTTTCTTTTTCCGGGGTGGTGACTGGTAACAGCAGGGTTCCGCCACTGGTGAAGTTCTTGGAGACACATGTCTCCTTGGGGACCTGGTCTTGACACCGTGGCTCTTTTTCTTCTTCTTCGAGCTTCGTTTGACTTTTTTCTTGGGGAGAACTTTGGGAGCATTAGGATCCCATCTTAAGAGAGAGCGAATAATGACCCCTCCTAGAGTACCGCTCCCTCCAGGTTTCAAAATGATTTGTTTTTTGGTTTGAGTGTCGATGCGGAGATCGGCCAGTTGGGTCAAAGCGGCTTTGTTTCGATCAAAAAAGCCTTTGGTTTGATGAGGAATCTGAATGATCCCTTGTAGTAATTGACGTGCTGTCACCGTGAACCATCGTAAGACTTCTTTGAGTCTAGCTTCTAAGACACGAGCCCGTATTTGTTGATTTTTTTCTCGACTCATGCCATACAAGGCATGAATCAATTTGACGGGAAGATGCGACTGAAGGGACGTCATGTTCAAACTGTGTGAGACAGACGAAAAGTGTCTGAGGTTTTTATAGATTTTTTTGGTGGGGTTAAGTCGAGGACGGAGACGTGTACAGGACAGGCCCTCCGTCTTGACACCAGTGGTGAAACAATTGGGTGCGAAATCTCAAATCATCGGGGGTCGTAGGTTTCAAATCGACGAGTAAATAGGCGTGTGGAGTTTGAGTGGCATCGTCGTACGCCTGAGTCAACCAAGGCGTTCCTAACTGTTTGTCTAAGACTTGCACTTGCGATTTATCTCGAGGGCTTTTAAACAAGACCAGGTAATGAGCATTAAGACTGATGGTGCGATGGGCTTTACTTTGTTGAAACAAATTTTGAGTGATGTAAACGACACTGGCATTACGATGATGCCCTTTGCGCGTAAACCAAAGTTTAATTTCTTCTTCGTCTTCTCCTAACATGTCATCAAAAATGACCAAATGGGTTTGACGGGAGTCAGAGACGATTCCGTCGTCTTCTTTAGGAATGCCTTCCACAAACACGATGGAATCGCCTTGACTTTCTCGCAAGAGGCTGTACGCCGAATGCCACTCTTTGTAACACCACACGATGCGTTGAGGTGGCCGATCGATCAAATGATGTTTATGTTCGATCAAAAGTTTGACAAATTCGGTTTTGCCTGAACCACTAGGTCCAGCAATGAGCATGTTAAAGGGATGGCGAAGATACAAAAATGCATAAAAGTCAAAGGCTTAAGAACAACGATAAAAGGCACATGAAAACCATCAACGTCGAATAGAAACAAGTTTCTGTACAACATATTTTGGGTAATGTTCTGACCAGTTCTATAGGGGGTCAGGTCACACAAGTGTCCTCCCGAAAGGGTCTTTCAGGCATGTTCACGACAGTCCTGTCCTGAGTGACGAGTTCTTCTGGTACCGTCACTAACACAGGTTGAAAAGTAACTTTTTTATTTGAACAACTCTCGTGCATACTGGGCCACTTCTTGGGTCCAAGCCTCAAAATCCCATTTTTTCCAGGCACGGACATCTGTCTAATGGGGGTGTAAGTCACAAGCTACACACACATCGTCATACACGTCTTGGGTAGCTCAAAGTTGACGAATCTTTTTTTCCCATAGAGGTCGAGAAGTATCCAAATGAAAACGTAAGGCTTTGAGCAAAAGGAGTCTCTCGTGAACATTTAAAGGCACCACTTTCATGTTGAATGGGGTGGTAAATACTGTAAAGAGTCCGCAAGGAATCGGCTGGTAAACGAAATCCCAGAAAACAAGTCACTAAGACACACACTATGTGTCGTCCCAAATTGATTGGATACAGTTCTTGTAATAATTGATGGTAATGATCACAGGTTTGAATATGGTCATTGAGTTCCTTCCACGGAATCTGTCCAATCACTTGTGACATAAGTCGTGGCATCGATTCCTGTTTTTATACTCTCTTTATTTCGGAAGCAATAAAGGTACTTTCTAACTAGAGATCTTCGTTCTCCAGTTGGGAATCTAAATCTTGCATACTGTAACCTACACTTCAGAGTTCGTTTAGAAGTTTCCTCTTCCGCTAAGCAGATTCCACGTAAAATATGTTGGTAATCCTTTAACTCGTCTTCCTCAATGCGTTGCTCTAGGTGAATCTCGAAGTAACCAAAATGATGAACATTTCGTTCATTCACTAACTCAAAGTGTTGAACAAGATCTGACCACTGAAACAATTTCTGACGAATCAGTCCTCTTATACCATTCAGGTATCAGTGGTTAAAATACCGGTTATGTAACGGATGCAACTGTTCTTTACGTTTGACTTGTATTTTGACCAGTTCTCTCAACTCCACAGGCAAAGCACGAATGTTCTCTTGTAAAGTATCCATGAATAGGTCAGTCAGTACAATTCACAATCTTCTCCTAGAGCAAAAGTAATCCACATAGTGAGTAATTTCTGACCACTGCCATTCAGGGTAACGTCCAAGAATCTTAATGAACTCTTTTGATGTAAACAGTCTAGAGTGATATAATAGGATGATTGCACACTTGACCCAGAGAAATCTAACACACTGGTTGACTTTTTTCACTTTCCTCTTGTGAATTTCTCAGCACACAAGTTCTACAGTTACCCATTGAGATCTCACTCTGGCAAGTCCCTGCCAAACTTCCTTGTAAATCTTCTCTTGCAGTTCTTTAGGTAATGATTCAATATCGTTTTTGAAATGAAGTTTAAATACTGGTCTCGTTGATGTCCAACATTTGACTCCTAGCCAATCTGGTTTCTTCTTCTTCAACGACATGGTATGTTACTCGGTCCCACTAAGGGTAAGTAATGACAATTCGGTGACCATCGAGCATGTTCTAGGTAGGCCGAATCTTGCGGTTCCCAGTGGTGAAGTGACACACCGCAACTGAAGCACTTGACTTTATCCCCTTCGCCCAAGTAGAAAAATCCGGCTCTGGCTAATTCTTCGGGGGTCGGTCCTCCCAGATACTTAGGCCATTTTCCTTTGAACGATTGAAGACGATTTTCAAAGTCGCATTATTCAGACAAACGCAAAGGTAACGAATATTCATCTTTCACAGGTTCGTTTCGATGAGGGTTGGGTGACATGGACAGGAGTTTGCTCAGAGCTGGATGACATCCGTAGGGGGGTAGACGTGAAGGTGAACATTCCCCTTTAAAACGAAACCCAGTAAAGTGTCCAAGAGGACGAGCGGCATCGCTTTCGCATCCCTCAGGTTTGACAGGCACAGCATCACTTTCCATGATAGGGGTAGTGAGAACAAAGTTCCCATGATGCTTTACGGCATCGCTAAGGTCACAACGCACAGTATCGTTCCTATCGCAAGACTCACAATCGCACTCGTCTGCAAACTCCGTTACGCAATTACAATGGTAACCTCATGGACACTTGCAGTTTCCTTCCGAACATTTTTCGTCGCAATGCATGGATCTTATCCATCCAATATTAGTCACACTAGGGGAAGGTAAAACTTTTTTACAATCCCCAAACTGAAGTGTTGTCTCTTTCAAAGGATTCATCTTGTTCGCTTGGTCTTGGTAGTCACAATGAACTATCGATCTTGGACATTGTCCCTTTTTATACTACTGTACTTCGTATCCCAATCCAGTTTCAGGTCCCAAGTAGACAAATCCTGTTCTAGCTAAAACATGCGAAGTAGGTAATCCTTCGCTATCCGTAGGCCAGTTTTGAAACGTGTCCAATCGACGGGCACAATCACTATAGTTAGGTAAGAAGACAGGAAAATGGTGGGGTTTGAACTTGGAGTTCTTATTGGGTTTCTCACTCGATTCTTGTTGTGGCGAAGTCATCCTTCTGGTGAGTGGCTATCCACTTACAACCAATGTTTTATACCAACATGTCCATACGGTAAAGTGAAGTGATTGGAAGTCTCACTCGCTTCTGGTACACGATTTGATAGACTTTTTCCAAGGATCGACTGACGATTTGGTGAGTGGGTAAACGTACAATCTTGTTCGGTTGATAGGTGGTCACCTTAAAGTGGTTATCTTTTCCAGAGTATAAGGCTTCTTTCAATACGCCAAAGTTCACCACTCGACTGGTACGATAATTCAGAGTCAATCCTTTCACTTTACACTTCGTGTGCACTTCTCCTTGTTTGTCCCGGTATTCGTAGCCGTAATTTTTAGGACCACCACTTGCGAAACTTAGAATCTTGTCGTCGGGGTGCTCGTCTGTCCAGGCTCCTAAACGGTCTCCTTCGATGTCAGGGTGCTGTTGACTCGGGTGATCGATGTAAATGCAACTGTCCCTGTCAAAGTACAGGACACGTTCCCCTAACAGTTCTAAAGCTTCATACAGTTTTAAGCGAACATGAGCTGTCACGTAAGCCGCAATGATGACATTTCCAAAGGGGTCAGCTTCTACAAAGTCCAGATCTTCTTCGTAATTGACTAAGATCAAATCCTCACGAACGACGTCCACGTGTTTCATGAATTTGGTTTTGTCGTGAATCATCTGAAAGTAGCGGGAAGGTTCTGTCAAATATTCCGTCTTGGGTAAACACGGTCGTTGTGCCATTTTACCCCACAAACAATTTAACATCACTTTGGCAAACGATCGTCTGCCTTCGTTTTTCTCGATGTTATCTAAAGTAATGCCTTCTTGTGCCCAGTATTTCTCTTTGAATGTCTTTTGGTCTTCGGGAGCGTGACACCAGGAAGGATAGCCACTGGCTTCTTGCTTTAGTTTCAAAAAGGCATCCACGTAGTCGGCAAAAATGCCTTTCTACGTGGGGTCACCCTTGTGGTATTGTTGTGTCTTGGGAAAGTGACAAATTTCGTACACTTCTAACAGTTGGTATCCCATGTCCAGAGCTTTGAACAATTCTACGCTGACCCACGTCCCCGTCAAGGCGCGTTCTTCCTGGGTGTGCTGACAAGGCTAGTCTTGGTTGGTTGCACGTTTCGGCACAAGTACGGCACAAAGGAAACATCAGTTTGTCATGACAATGGTAAGGTAGCACGGGATGGTACAAGTTGGTGGGAGGCAAAACTTTACATTTGATCAAGCCTTCGTATTGTCGAATGTTTTTCAGGTCGATGTGTTCCATTAACAATTGTGGGTGCCCTGCAGGAAAGCGACAATATTTGCACACGTAGGGATACAGCGAACACACGTCCAAGTATCTGATTTCTTCTCCTTTCTCTTCGTCGGCTTGGTACAGCAAACAGGTGGCATTGGTCCTTCCTCCGTACAAACTATCCCTTGGGTTCAGGGGGTCCATGAACTGGTAGCTTTCCACGGTGCGTTTAAATTCGGGATCGGTTTTCAAACGGTGATCGTATTCGTGTTCCCACATTTCCACCACTTGGTATCCTTGCTGTTCTAACTTTAGGCGTCGCTGACAAGTGGCCTGGTACAAGTCTTCCATGGTTCGATGTAAAAACTGATTTTTAGTGCCACGGTCAGGGTAACAGACGGCATATCCGTGCAATAAGCAACCGTTAAACTCGTACACGATCTTGGGGTTTTCTAAGTCCCAACCATCGACCGAATACGTTCCGATGGTCTTTTCGCCCCCTCCGTTGCGGACATGCTGAATCCATTTATCTTCTTTGTCGCACAAGTAATGCAACCAGCGTAGGGCTTTGACCGAGTATTGACGTTTGACATAGTTGATCGATTGAGGACTGATGACAGCCACGGTGTTTTCAGGCATGAATCGTTGTCGGTACACTAAGGAACACGCTTTGGCAATGGTGCAAGCTTCTTTCAAAGGATCGACCCCTCCGTGTTCCATGAACAGTTCTCGAAATTTTCCACAGCAACGCCGTAAAATGTCCACTTCGGAACGACAATACTTTAGCGTTTCTTCCTGAAAGTTGAAAGGGTCTGAGGCGTGAGCCTGGTACCAAGCGTAGAAAGCTTCTCGTTGTTCGGTACACATGTTGTCGGGGTCGTAATAGTGAGCCTCAGGCAAATGGGGTAGAACGGCATGTTGATTGGCTTCGGTATTGAAAAAGTGTGGAAAATACCCTTTAGCCATTTCTGTCATTCCAAACGTTTTAGGCATTCGACTCAAAGGCATGGCCAAGTAACTCATCGACTCTTTAAACTGCACTTGTCCCACTTGCATGAAAATGATTTTGGCTCCGTTCAAAGTGACTTTAGACGCTCGGTGCCATGTTGCGTATAGTATCTGAGAAGAAACTGTCCATCGTATCCGGAGAAATTGTGAGCCATCACTGTGACATGACGATGACAATCTCCGTAATGTTCGATGTCCTCATGGCTCCACGTCTTGTCAATGGGGTCTAAGACCCATTTGGCAAAATCGTCTAGCGTCTTGGGTCCCTGAAAGTTTTTTTCACGTCCTCCAGGAATCTTACTGCAGTGAGGGCAATGACTCACGATAGGTTCTTGAATGCCCTTCTCGCACGCTCGATGAGCCACGCAGAAATTAGGAATTTGAATGCCGGTCTCTTGCATGCATTCAAAATCGAAAAAGATGAAATTGCCTTTCTTCTTGTGACCATCCTCTTTTTCTGGTTGGGGTTGGTATTTTTGCATGTAGCATTGGTGTTCCAAGTCCACGATATGGTGACAAATGTGACATTTTTTCTTTCCTCGACATACGTGTGCCTTGGCAGTATTCGTACATATGCCTTGTCCACACGTAGGGCACAATCTCAGGAGTTGACAAGCACATTTCTGCTGTGAACCTTGTGTTTTCAAATGTTGTTGGTAACAGGTAGGGCTGACAAACGTGCGCAGACAAGCAGAACAATGCACCCGTTCTTGCCCTTCGTTCAGACAGGGTTGAGAGGCCAAACATCCTGAGCATTTCGATCCGCAATGCTTGTGTTGCTCTCGATTGTAATAGCCATAGTCACATTTCTCACAGTAATAAATGTATCCCAGGAATGCGTTAATACTGTTAATGGCATCGAAATGTTCATCGTGATGATAGAGGTGAATGTATTTTCCGACCTTAAAGTCTTTCCCTCGAAACAACAGAGGCCCGCGCACTTCTTGAAGGTGCACTTTCAAGGTGTAGCGTGGAGCTAGGATATCTTGCAATTTTTGCATCTCAGGAATGCCACAGAGTGTATCTTTGAACAGACCAGATTGTTGCAACAGGAGTTCTGCTACACTTCGTTGTTTGGCTCGGTCCGATTTTTGAATAGTTTTCCAGGCTCTTTTCCATTCTGCCGTGTCGTTCTTGTTGGCATAGGTTCGTCCCACCGCGATGGCTCGGGCTAAGCACATCTGGTCTTGAGGGTTGTTAATTTGGACGAGACTCTTTTTGGTGTTACGAAGACCGTTCAGCAATAAGACCTTTTTGCGCTGTTCGGTCCCTTGAGGAGGAGAGACGTGGGTCATGTCCAGTGTGGCTTTTCCATCGGTGATGTCAAACTGGTCATTGGATTGTTGTAGGTGTTAAATCTTGTCCATGACTTTGGAAGCGGTCAATTCTGCAGGGCTGCTAAACTCGATCCAAACAGGGGATTTCAAGCCGTAGTGTTGTATGGAAAGTCTCAAGCGATCGTCTTCTTTGGGTTGACATTGTCGCTTGAGTGTGGTGAGCAAAGAATTCCAGATCTCGGTGATGAACCCTTCTGCTTTCTCTAACGGTTCTTTAGACTTGAAATCTTTAAACTTCACCGTGTATTTGTAAGCCTTGGTTCTAAATTTTCTAGAGGAACGCTTTTCGGTCTCTTGAATGGAATAGTACTTTTCAGGTTGACTAAGGGTGGTGAACTTTGTTTAGAGGAAAACTCTCTGGGTTTGGATTCTTTTTCACTCATGTCCTCTTCAAAATCACTGGCATGAATTTGTGCCAAGACTTCAGCCCTGGTACGAGGCAATAGAGCACGTTTCTGCCTCTTAGTTTCTTCTTCTTCTTTCTTCTCGAATGAATTGGATCGTTTTATCTTGACTGAAAAAAGTCAAATGACTAAAATTTAAACACCATGGGCTACTTTATAGTCATGACAGACCAGCGTATATAAAGGGTGTATGTCTTTTCCTTCCACTATTCATTTCACTCTCAAACCGAGCACAACGATGGACGAGACTACACAGATCGAACGTTTCATCAGGGCTTTGCGAGGGGTCATCCGAAAATTTTCTTCAGACCAGCCGAGGGACTACTCACCCTCCTATCGAGATAAAAGTCAAGATACTTGCTATATCTGTCAGAAGAAAGGGCATTGGTCTTCAGAGTGTCCAGACCGTCAAAAAAAGCAAAACAGGGGCTAACAGAGACAAAAGTCAAGATACCTATTATCATTGTCAAGAAAAAGGACACTGGTCTCCAGATTGTCCTAAGAAACATCAGGAACAAGAAGAAGAGGGGAGAGATGGAGAGCAAGAAGAGGAAGAAAGCAGACAGGTGAAGAAACAGAAACAGGAGAAAAAAAGAAGGGAAGAAAGTGAGGATGAAGAGGAGCAAGAGACTGTGACGGTGAAGAAATTCAAAAAACAGAGAGAGTGAACAAAAAGACTGAAAAAGTCTATGAACTTTTTAAAGTGTTATGTTGTAAATTGTGATTTGGATTGTAAATTTTTATAAAAGAATAAATTAGGTATAAATTTTGATTTTAAAACAAGAACCTACACTCACGCACTCATACACAGACACGTACTATAGGGGTAAAATGTGGTTTTTTTTAGTTTGAATGGATGTTGGCAATTGAAAAACTATCTCTTTTCGAGAGACATGGATGGCCCTGAAAAGGGCCTTTTTGGTGTATGGGTGAGTTTAAACAATCAACTTTAACTGCTTTAAGCCTTTGCCACGGCCAAGGCCTACTTCTGGACTGCGTACTGTTGATGATGATGATGATTTGGTTGAAATCACTAAGGGTGGTACGGTAGGCTTAGTCACAGAGTTGGAGTGTTTAGCTCGGGAAGGTCGTATTCTCTTCGGTCGTAATAAAGAAGTCTGATACATTTGTTTCAGACTTCTTAACTCTGCTAAAATGTCTAACAGTACCGTGACCGTTTGAATTTCACACCCTTGTTTCTTTGCTGCTGATTCTTCTTGTTGTTGTTTTTTTCTTATCTCTTCTTCTTGCTGCTGTTGCTGTAGGAGAAAAGCTTGTTCTGCTTCCTTTTGCTGTTGTATAAATTTCTCCAATTCTTCTTTCTGTCTCTGTCTAAAATTCTCCACGTGCGGTAATGAAGGAGAAGGTGACGAAGGTTCCGGAACAAATTCTTGCGAGGTAAGAAAATCCACAAAATCCCAATTCACCTCTTCTGAAAGTAAGTCCGGGTTCCCTTGAGTAGTCTCCACGGCTGGTGCACTCCAATTTATCGTTTTCTGAATTTCCGTCATATTAAAAAAATGTCGCATGGATTGACTGAGCACAGGCGCTAGCGAATCTATATAGGACATGTGACGTCACAGACTGCTCTCTTCGGATTGGACGTGGGCTGACTGAATTTTGTAACGCGTGTTTGGATTGGTCAATGAACTCAGTCCGTTTCAATCCTTCCTCTCCCTACAAAAAAGTGAAGTTCACTGCATTCCTTCACCTGTTCTCGGCACCCCCAACATGTGGACCGACGTGCAATCATCAACTCTTGTATCTTCCATGATGTTCCGGACGGACATACCGATGTATGTCCGATCCAAGTAAACAGTTGTCCACAGGACAGACACCAGCCTGTGGATACGAAGGATATATGTGGAGAGGCAAGGATGCCTAAAGAGAGTATTAGTATATGGCCCTGCAGTCAGGCGCAGCTTGAGAAGAAGAATATCTCACAGATGCCCTTTATGTTAATATTAAGTGTATATTAACATAAAACCAAAGGCCCTTTTCAGAGCCCCTTCATAGGTGTCGAAAAGATCTTGACTTTCATTGCCTACTCCTTTTTTTTTAAAAAAATGTCTGTTGTCTATATTGTGTGTGTGTGTGTGTGTTCTATCCCTCTCCCTGTTTAAATTTCCCATGTTCCATTTCCATAGACCCATAAGTTCGGGACCATATTAAAATAGGGTCCCGACCCTGTTCAATTTCCCTTGACGCTAAACATGACCACGATTTATTCCCCATGTTAATTTCCCTTGTCGCTAAACAGGCCCAGGGGTTTTCGTAATGTTAAATTTCCCATTGTCGCTAAACAGGCCCAGGGTGGTTTTTAATGCTAATTCCCATTGTCGCTGAATCGCCCCTATTCACTACTGGTGACTATGATACGGTCAAAGAATGCATCTTAAGGGGTTATGAGTTAGTTCCTGAAGCTTATCGGCAAAAATTCAGAAACTATAGAAAAGAATCTGGACAAACTTATGTCGAATTTGCTAGAGAACAAAATCAGTTATTTGATAGATGGTGCTTAACAAAGAAAGTTGAACAAGATTATGAAAGTCTTAAAAAAACATATATTACTTTAAGAGTTCAGAAATTGTGAACGTAGTGACATTAAGTCTTGTCTTGGCGAGCATCATATTGAAACCTTGGAAAATGCTGCTCGTGCTGCTGATGAGTATTCTTTAACTCATACAGTTTATTTTGTAAATAAGACTTCTACTCAACAGTCTTTCAGCAGAATAATATTTCAGCCTAATACAAGCCCTTCTAAAACTCAAACTGGCACAACTTCTTAAAATCAAACTTCGGAGAAGCTTGATTCGAGATCTTTATCTCTTCCTACGTGTACATATCGCATGAAAAAAGGACACGTTATTTCTGATTGCTACGAATTGAAAAATAGGCATCAGAATCAAGACAGACCTATTCCAAATGCTCTTATTACTAAGAGATCAAGGTCACGGTCATGTATTGAAAACAATACATTCGTTGGGTCTAACAAACCCCAGTCTGATTTGATTATGGAGAATTAGGAACCATTCATATCGAAGAGTTGTATATCAGTCTTGGGTGATTCGGACAATCCTATCCCTATTAAAATTCTAAGGGACACATGATCTTCTTAAGTGCTGCTTTGTAATTTTCTTCTCCATTGTATAAATTTGTCATCAGACTTAGCCTTAGGATCCGCGACAGTCGGAACAGTCTCTGTTTTACCCGTTGAGGGCAACCATTTATTACTAGGCAACGACCTAGCTGGAGACAAGGTTGTGGTAAATCCACTTGTAACTGACAAGCCTTGCTTGGGTCAGAAAGTCGATCCAACTGAATAAGAATTCCCTGATGTATTTCCAGCTTGTGCAGTTACCAGAGCTATGGCGAAGAAAGCCCTTGAGAATGATTTTGACAAGGAAAGCATTCATTTAGCTGAAACTTGTACTGGTCAGGCTTTTGATGAGGTCACTTTCACTCCTTGTTTGGATCAGTCAGAAGGTATTGATCACAGAGATCCTCTTTTAAAGACTCATTCTCTTTATTATAATCAGGGTGATAAATGAAAATCACTTGTCGTCATACAGGAAAAACATCCTGAGATCTCCTGTTTGTTTCAGAAGGTCATTAGTGAATCAGAAGCTACTGAAGTGCATGTCTGTTATTTCGTTAAAAATGGAATTCTTATGAGACAATGGAGACCTCCCGAGGTGCCTGCTGATGACGAATAGTCAGTTAACTATCCAAATGTAGTTCCAAAACCTTACAGACAGGACATACTTTGTCCGGCCCATGAAACTCCATTGGCTGGTCATTTAGGGATCAATACAACTTATCACAAGATCTTAACTCACTTCTACTGGCCAAAACTCAAAAGTGATTTTGGTAAATACTGTAGATCTTTTCATACCTGTCAAATGGTAGGAAAACCAAACGAGAAAATTCCCAAGGCTCATAGACAACCTATTCCTGCCTATGACGAACCATTCAGTAGAATTATGGTAGATTGTGTTGGTCCCTTACCTAAGACCAAGTCAGGTAACCAATACCTGCTGACCATTATGTGTGCGTCAACAAGGTTTCCAGAGGAAATTCCCTTGAGGAATATACAATCTAAAACAATAGTTAAAGCTTTGATAAAGTTTTCCTTAATCAGTTTGGCCTTTCTAACTGTATCCAATCGGGTCAAGGGTCAAATGTTAAGCCTGAAACTTTCCAGCCTATATTGCGTGAATTTGGCATTCAGCAATTCAAGTCAGAAGTGAAGTTATGGTTTTGACAGAACTATAGTGGAGATAACTTTTGAGTTTGGTAATGATGGAGTTATGTGTCTCTTGCTCATTCTTCAAATTTGTATTCAGTTTAGATATTACGGCCGTTACACGGTTAAGAAGAAAATGAATGAGTTCAATTATAATATTAATGCTCCTGGGATCTAAATAAATTATACGAGTAATAGTATATTCAACGAGATACCCAGGTTAAGCATACAATTAATTTAGTTGTACCTGTCCCACTCAGTGAAGATATAAGTGAAGGAATATCATCGGATTCTACTGATATTGGAGTGACAAATCTTCGGAATTCAGAAATTATGAATGATCTGGACCAGAAACTTTCACATTTGCAAGAGCAATAAAGAAATGAAATTAAATAGTAATTATTTGAATATGAGCCCTTATTTCCAGGTGTTCCTACAAGGACAAACAAAATGTCCCATGTCGTTGAAACTGTAAATTCCAAACCTGTCAAACAACACAAGTTCAAGATGAACCCTCTCAACCAGGAATACTTGAAACAGAAAATTCAGTATTTGCTGGGGAATGATTTTATAGAACCAAGTAAAAGTGAGTGGAGTTCACCATGCATACTTGTTCCAAAACCAGATAAAACTTTCCGTATGTGTACTGATAATAGGAACGTGAATAGTGTGACAAAACATATTCATTCTCATTGCCAAGAATCGATGACTGTATTGGCAAGATTGGGAATGCCAAGTATGTCACCAAATTTGACCTTCTGAAATGAATTTAGCAAATTCCACTAACGGAAAGGGAAAAGGAAATGTCGAGATTCATGACTCCAGACGGACTTGACCAAATAAAAGTAATGCCGTTTAGGATGAAACGGTTTCTAAGTACATTTCAACGCCTCATGAATATGATTACCTCTGCTCTATACATTCATACATACATATATACATACATACATACATACATACATACATACATACATTCACCCTCTAAGGGAGAATGAGACAAGAATGTTAAACATTAAACCGTTCTTTTTTGTGAGGAAATTCCTAAAGTTGTAAACTTTGTATTCTAGGGAATGAAATTATATATTTAATTTTACAACACTTCCTAGTTTTCGCTCTTTTCTGGTACTTAGTTTCAGACCATAGAGTCGTAAGACATACATACATACATACATACATACATACATACATACATACATACATACATACATACGTACGTACGTACATTCATACATACATACATACATACATACATACATACATACATAAATACATATACATATACATATACAAATATATATAACACGGGAAATACCAGCCTGGATGTCAGGTCATAAAGTCTCGGAAAATCATAGAAATGTAACGTGACACCTTATAAGTTTTCATTCCAGATGATCATAACCAGTCGCTCATCTTGTTCCTTTTTAATTGTGTAATGTATCGTTTTTGTAAATATTTACCTTCAACTATCATGTAGACCTGTAAGTAATTACTATATTGTGTTTTGTCGTTGTGTCATTGATTTAATTGTCTTGGCCTATATAGATTTTGTTTGTTGGGAAAGGAATATAATGATTCCAGAAGCTCTATCCCTGGTTACAAAGTAGTATGCACAGCTGTTTGTCGGGGTTTGTTTCATTCGTATTGTTGCGAAACCAAGTAAGAGAAAGAAAAGAAAGTGACAATATTGGTAAAATTCAACAAACAATTTATTTCCAAGAAATTAAAGTGAAAATTCAAAATAAAATTACAGTATTGTGAATTAAATCCCCAAAAATCCGATATGTCCCACCACTTGTCCAAAAGGCATGTTCAGAAGGCATTTCAGTACCTTTTAATGTGTTGATGTCCTAATAGTCTTAAATAGTATCATAATTCAGACTGTCCTTAAATGAGTCCTCAATAATCACAAAGTGGTGTTTTAGTCTAAAAAGTCAATGAGCACGTACTTTGTCATTCAACTGAATAATGTAAATTATAATCTCTAATTAGACCTGAACACAACTGTAAACTCTGATCATACATACCCAAAGTCTGACATTAAACATGAATTAATAATTGTTTACCATAACTTCTATTTATATACAAAGTATCAAATAACCTATGGTGCAACAGAATGTTCTGGTAAATGAATTATATATATATATATATATATATATATATATATATATATATATATATATATATATATATATATATATATATATATATATATATATATATATATATATATATATATATATATATATATATATATATATATATATATACAGCAACTGTGTTTGATTTAATTTAATTGTTTGTCAGTTTTAGAATCTTTTTATTTTTAATTTCATTACATGTCAAAATAATGTAATCTTGCCTGATTGATTTTTATCAAGGTCATACTGGGAATACGTGACTTTAGATGTAATCAGCCTCTATTTCGCAGTCCTAAGTTTTCCGAAATTGCGCAAAAGTTAGATTTGATAGTGATTTTAAGAGAGTTATTTCTCACTTTGTGCTTTTACCTTTACACTTTAAAGTGTTTGTTTGTGACCAGTTTGGAGTTATATTTTAATTTTTATTCAAATTATTTTGGATTCTAAAAGATTAATTCTTTTTCCTGGAAATATATGAGTGCTCATACAGAATTCCGGAATATTATTTTCTGTGGTTCACACAGAACTATAAACACATCAGCGCTATACTGACTACAGTATTCGACATCGCCTTCCATTCTGGATTTTTCATCGGGACACTAACTTGAATTCATTAGAACATTTCATTACTAATACTTCTAAAATTTAAATCGTGGATTATTCTTGGATTATTTCTGGATTTGATTTCTTAAAACCGTAAGTTCTGGGGTTCTTTGTTCTTCTTCTTTCAATTTTACGTTTTGTCCAGGGAAATAAAATATTTTTTTAATGTTTCAAAGCTTGTTGTTTTCACTCTTTCTTTTGTTACTGTTTATTAGAGCCTAAACACGTAACACGAATATATATATATATATATATATATATATATATATATATATATATATATATATATATATATATATATATATATATATATATATATATATATATATATATATATATGAAGTACACACACAAATGCGGATGTAATTTTCCAGTCTGACATTTTTGGGTGTGTATATTATTTGTACATATTTAATGAATAAGCGGTTTTTGTTTATTGACATATGCCTAATCTCGATTCGTGGCCTCGAAAAAGAATAAGTATAACATGCATGCAGACCAGAAGACTCAACGGCTACTACGTTGACAGTGGAAAGCTATAAATCAAACGTATTTGGATTTATATTGAATAAAGATAAACATGCCAACTCTCCATAATTTCAAATATGCCTCGCGGGCTGTATTTGACAGAAGTTCCGCTTGCATCACCGAAAACGTCATAAATCATCGAGTTAGATGAGAACCCATTTTGCGCCTTCTTCTTGAATTTGATACATCACATGTTTGGCAAAATCCACAGGGGACTATTTGGTTGTCTTGTTACACAATGGCCGTTTCGGAATGACGTACCGATGCAAAATATCACTTATAACTGAAAAAAAATCTTCTATTCATCCATCTAAATCAAACTATAAAAGACTAGCGGCGAATCCTGTTTTGGGCTTCGAATTATAGTGACAGTGATACACGTTTACCGGATTATCAATAACCATCTCGAAAATGGCTAACAATAGAAGAGATATGATTCCACACATATGCACACGCACACACAGACGTAAACCAAACAATAGACAACTTCCAGTAGGTGAAAACATAACCCAGCCGTAAACTCATTTTTCAATAGTGTTTAGACAGAGATTGATGTAATTTGTCGAAAGAGAAGTCTGATATTTCATATGTAGTAAAGGGCGTCATGAGAAACAGACCTGTGAAAACATGATAAGGCCGGATATATGTTGTGCGACGGACCTGATTTTAATTCCTTCACACTTCCTTCATGATGGCTTGGACGCGTGATGTCAAAGAAGAGACTGAAAAAGATAAAACAAGATATCTGTCGGTAGCCAAAGCAAATATTCTGTCCAAAATAAACAGCTCTTTGACTAAACTTTCGTCCGATAATCATTCATACACATACTCGTCCTGACTGGAGTTCGATATTTATGTACAGTTTCACTGTCATTAGAGGAAATCACTACTGATTGTGGATGCGAGAACATTCTGACTTTGCCTCCTTTAGATTTACATTACGCCTAAATAACTTGGGGCCGACTGCATAAACATGTCGGATCGTGGTAATTTGAACTTATATAATGGGTTGCTCTGATTCGTACTTAACATATTGAATGTAATAAACATAGAGATGATAGGAAAACTCAGAAATCTGCAGCAATCCATCCTCCCTTGTAGCTGCACGTATATATGTAATGTTTAAACTTTTGAGAGGTATGCTGAATTCGCTTCTTGATGACAAAGATCAGATACAATGAATTTAAACAATGTCCAGAAGCTACAGTTTCTATATCCTGGATGACGTCTCACCAACATGTTGGATGACTTATTACCAACATAATGGACTTGAGTGATAAAATTGCTGAAGAATTTAAGTATAATGACCAACGAGTCATTGTAAATTGATTCTGCTCTATGATGCTTTCTCTGCGTCTTTTAATCGACTTCTTTTTGTTTTTTCACCTCCTGTCTCTACATTTCGTTTGAATTATATAATAAAGTAGAGTTTTTAAAAAGACATGGAATATATTAGTACAAAACTCACCATGAAAGAAATATTACGACACGGTTGGAACAAGTTTCATTATTTCTTTGTCGTTTACAATTTTTATTTAAGCGGACGATGAGTAGGTTATGCAGAAGAGTCGTTCTCATAGTCAAAAGATTCATGCGTTTTTGAAGAGAAAGATCATCGAAAACAATTTCGTTTTGTTCTCTCTCTCTCTCTCTCTCACACACACACACACACTCTCTCTCTCTCTCTCTCTCTCTCTCTCTCTCTCTCTCTCTCTCTTAATGGACGTTCTTTAAACCAATCAGCAGCTTAAACGTAAAACAAAACATCTGTAAATGTGTACATCTAATAGTCGTGACATAATTTTTCACATTCTGACATATATATTTTCGTACCATTGCATTAGTCTTTACAAATGTTCCACGTTCTTCATTCGAACTTTGAACAAAATTTTGTTTTGCCTACTCAGCAAGATAACTTTGATATCTCTCATACATTGCCCATGTTATCACAGATAACACCCGATGATGGCTATCACAGATAACACGCGATGAAGGCTAATACAAATAAATCGCGATAAAAGCTATCACAGATAACACGCGATGAAGGCTATTACAGATAACACCTGATGATGGCTATCACAGATAACACGCGATGATGGCTATCATATATAACACGCGATGAAGGCTAACACAAATGACTCGCGATGAAGGCTATCACAGATAACACGCGATGAAGGCTATTACAGATAACACGCGATGAAGATTATCACAGATAACACGCGATGAACGCTATTACAGATAACACGCGATGAAGGCTATCACAAATAACACGCAACGAAGACTATCACAGATAACACGCGATGAAGGCTATTACAGACAACACGCGATGAAGGCTATCACAAATAACACGCATTGAAGGCTATCACATATAACACGCGATGAATGCTCCTTCTGATAATACAGATATGAGATACATGATATGTCATAAATATGATACACATATATTAAAACATAAATTATTGAAATTCGATCTAACTGAAATGGCTAAATATACCAGCTTAGCTCTTGAAACACAAACATTTCACTGGAGATACGGTGAGATCCAAGACATATATCATTGGTGACAATGCAAAACTATGGTATGGTTATGTCTTTTTATACGAGTGGGTGCTCCGTTGTTGGTTATTCAGAGTTTTAGAACTGCTTTAGAAAGCAAGCTAGTTTTGTTTAGCTCGAATTCTAACATTATCAGATCCATCTGTTAATTTATATCAACCTATTTTAATTGCAGCATGGTTTCAGATATAATTGTTAATTTATCCCCCCCCCCCTCCCATTTAATGGTCTCCTTTCACACGCATTTTCCTGTATAATGTTCTGGAGACATGATATAAAGCTATAAATGTAAATTCATGTCTGTGACCTACGTTTCCTGGCAAACTGTTTTCTTTCCAGGGTGATGCTTACTTTCCCATTTAATAACATATCGTGCATAAATGTTACATTTGGTTGAGAGCATTCGAGTCTGCGGAAAGAAGTGGACATTTATCCACACTATATAAATAACACCTTTATATTTGGCTTTGCCCAATCCCCGAAAATTGACTCCTCACTCAGGAAAAATTCCGCGGACGCCCAGTCCAACGTTTCCTTGTTTTATTGAAAGGCAATTCTCAGCCCACACAGTCCTGCCTCAATGGAAAACAAAGTTCAGTTTTCGTTCAAATGTATCGTGAAATTTTTGTTTGTTTTCATGTTCCTTGAAAATAATTAATGTTCCACAGGCCATGTTTCCTCATCCCCAAACCTCCTAGGAGGCACTCAGTTACGAGTATGGCATAACCGACCCTAGTGTACCTATTCATTGTTTTAGTAGATTTGTGGGGAATATGTAGGTATTCACATGATTTGTTTTGTCCTCTTTTGCGGACAGGTATGGTGTAAAGAGAAATGAGGCAAATATGCATCTCTCTGTTATGCCATACTAAGATCTTTTCCATATACGTCTACAAGAAAGTAAGTCACTTTTATGGTAATCGTGTATAGTCTGTGTACTTTGCAAATGTAGGCACCCAGAACATGTTTGTAATATGTCGGTCTCTGGAGAATCAAACTAGAATAGGGCTTCGCATCGTATCATACATTTAAGAAATCAATATTCGTGAAGCATTTTTGTGCTGCTTGCCAGTAATAAAGGGTGCCATGATCGTTGCGTATTCTACGTGGGTACTGATATCAATGTTATGGCTGAAAATCGTGCGTTTGTTTGCAAATCTCAGCATGTTACCATCTGTAGTAAATTAAAATGTATGTGTATGCATGCAGTTTAGTATACTGCGGCGCACTGGAAATAGGTCACATTGTCTCATTTTAGCGCATTCTTCACAATGTTTACCTTTGTGTTGCATATTATATATCCTAAGGTAAAACTAAAAACCTTTCTGGTTTGTCGTGAAATGTGACAAACCAGTATGCCTCGTAGATCCTTTTTATGTGTTGAATACAGCTTGTCGTTCGTTACCGAATTTCTTCTCCGGTGAAACGCATGACATTCGACGTGTACTGCAAATCCGGAGAATATAAAAGGAGCACTAAAATGTTACAGAACTAGTTCTTTTCGGCGGGACATATTGGCATTTTTAGAACACTATTTATATCGTTTTAGAAAGATTTATCATATCGTTAAGTAGGTTACCGTTTGTATATACTTTAGTAATGTTCCGTTTTCTCTCCCTACATTCGGTCCCCGTACCATCCTTCTCAGAATGTTCTAAATTTCCCTTCGTTTATATACCGTCTAGTACCGTCTCTACTCGATTATGTGCAGTCTAGTAACGTCTCTAGTCTTTTACGTGCCGTCTAGTAACGTCTCTAGTCCTTGACGTGCCGTCCAGTAGCGTCTCTAATCAATCTAGTATCGTCTTAGTATGACTTGGATTTCATCTAAATGATTGTGTATTGTTTTTTATGAAGTATCATTTAGATTTCTATTAATGATTGTGCATTGTTTTTATTAAATATGACATGGATTTCATCGAAATAATTGTGTATTACTTTTATTAAATAATATTTAGATTTCATATAAATGATCGGGTAATGTTTTTGTAATGTATGACTTGGATTTCATTTAAATGATTGTGTATTATTTTTACTAAGTATGACTTGGATTTCATCTAAATGATTGTGTATTGTTTTTTTAAAGTATGACTTGGATTTCATCTAAATGGTTGTTTATTGTTTTTACTAATTATGGCTTATATTTCATTTAAATGATTGTGTATTATTTTTACTAAGTATGACTTGGATTTCATCTAAATGATGGTATATTGTTTTTATAAAGTATGGCTTCCATTTCATCTAAATGATTGCGTATTGTTTTTTTTTATATCAAGTATGACTTTCATTTCAACTAAATGATTGTGTAGTTTTTTTTTATCTAAATGATTGCGTATTGTTTTTTTTTATATCAAGTATGACTTCCATTTCAACTAAATGATTGTGTAGTTTTTTTATATAAAGTATGACTTCCGTTTCATCTAAATGATTGTGTATTGTTTGTATAAAGTATGACTTCCATTTCATCTAAATGATTGTGTAGTGTTTTTATCAAGTATGACATGGATTTCATCTAAATGATTGTGTAGTGTTTTTTTATCAAGTATGACTCTTTCTACATGTATAGCAAATACCGGCTTCCACTATGCTACGGCATAGATTATTAACGACTTGATGAATGAGTTGAATAGACAAGTTAGACACTCCGCGCCAGATGCCTAGCATGCGTCGACCCGCGTAGTGATGTGCTGAAATTTCTACCTCTCATTTTTTGGGAAGTTGAGAAATACACCAAATTATGCATCAAGATAGAATTTCGGTTTGATAAGTCTTTTTTACTGCTGTCATGTTTACTCACGACTATCGGTTTAATCTTTAGCATCAAGGAGACGACTGACACAAGGTTTAGGTCAGGTTTCAAACCTGAAATAATACAGCAACAGTTAGATAGATGTGTAGATATTTGACTTAATCTGTAATTCAATCGTTGAAATGAAATGGATGTAGGAAAGCTGCGCTGTATCTTCAGCGAATGGAAAACAGGACTTAGAACTTTGACCGAAATAATATACTCTGAAACAGCACAGTAGATTTAGCAACGTGACACTGACATTCGGACAATATGCCATGGCGGTTAGGGGCAATATCGAGGAGTAAGCAGCATTAAAACGGTTTAGTCCACTCGGATAAAATATAAAGTTAAGTATGTTTCTTGTATGCATAGTACAGGCGAACTACATCATTCAAATGAAACGCGGACACTGCACGTTGAGTAGTGGAACTCTCTGTCGGGTGGACAAAAGCCTATCACCCCCATACAAATGCAAAGAACACGGAATATATTTTTTAAAAAGATTTAAAAAAATTAAATGAATGGATACATAGATATCCTTAAAGATGAGACTCATCCTTACTAGAACATTGCCTATACATTTTTCGGTGCGAATTTCTAAAATATACTGGTACTTAATCGATTAACATTTTTCATTCATTGGTTAAAAAAAATCCAAATTCTAAAGAATACTGGTGCTTTATCGAGTCATAATTTAAATTCATTGGTACAAATTTCCAAATTCTAAAGAATACTGGTACTTGATCGCATCATAATTTGCAATAATTGATACATATGTCAAAATTCTAAATTATATTCGTAACCGCTCCGGTGGCCTCGTGGTTAGAGCGTCCACCTCCGATGCGGGAGGTCGTTGGTTCGATCCCAGCCGAGTCATACCAAAGACTTATAAAAATGGCACTAACAGCTGCCTCGCTTCGCGCTCAGCATTAAGAGGTCAGTGTTAGGACTGGTCGGTCGTGTATCAGGATAATGTGACTGGGTGGGGGAACATCACTATAAACTGCCTCAATGCAGACATCGTAGCGATATGACTGAAAAGGTGTTGAAGCTACGTTAAAAATCCAAATCACACACAGTTCTATTCGTACTTAATAGTGACATAATATTGAATAGGGCAGTGTATATAAATACACACGCATATATTAGGTTGCATACATTGTTTATGACATTGATAAAAAATGTCAATGATGCATATGATGATAACGACGACATTAACGATTACGATAATAATAATAATAATAATAGTAATAATAATATCACTATCTTGCTTTGCATTATTGTTACTTTATTTATTACATAATCTACTATCAAACATCATCATACATTATGCACCTTAGAACACGAATATTATTTTTTTTAAAGCAAAACAAAATAAATGGAAAGATAGACAGGTAGATTACATGTTTAAATATGATAATGGTCCTGAGGCTCACATATTTGCATCAATTGGTCCAAATTTCAAAACTGAATAAAGGAAACGAAGTGAGACTTCAGCAAAGATTAAACGTATGCTTTATTTGGTAATTACTAGAACATGTACAACGATTACTTCTCTTGACTGCAGTCGTTACAATCAATATTATCTTTGGTATCGACATATTGGATATAAATATTGGTTGATATAAATGGATGTTTGGCATGATTAAAAAATGTAAAAAGAATACATAGCATTATGGCGACACTTTTTTTAAAATGCTATTAGATTAATTTCTTAAACTTGTTTTTTTTATTTATTTCCATCAGTTAAAAAGTGTTATCTTTATCAGAGCATAGACCCTGTTATTCAACTTCAAGAAACCTGTCTTGATTTCTAAAACGCAAAGAGGAAAAAAAAGAGATAAAATATATGCGTTTTAAAGATTAAAGAATTTGCATCCTTTCCCTCAATTTAGAAAAAGATAAATCCTTTATATTAGATAGGCAATGCCAAGCAAATCTTCGGTTAGCTTTATTCTTTAATTTAGCTTACCAACTTGATCTTTAAACCAGTGTTATACGTGTAATATTAACTATACACATGCAGTGGTTAATTTAGTTAAAAGAACAATCTCTCACATAGTCTTTACACATGATCCCTTGATATGTTATCCTCTTTAGAAGCAATGAATCAAGTACATATAAAATTGGTTTTGAAATTTTATTTTCTTTCTGAAAAGAGCCCATTAAAAAATAATTAGGTAGGAAATATATAGTATTCAACATTTTAAAGTATGTTTTATGACAATGTAAAATGTTTTAGCAAGTGTGAAATTGCTTTTTTTATCTAGTAACTAGATGTCTGAAATTCTAACGATGGGTTGTTGGTAGGTTGCATATGCATTTGTTCCACTTCACTGTAAATCACATAAATTCACAGAGACTGCCTGGGTATTTCGTTTTTGCAGGCTATTCAAAAGAAATGGTTAGTAGTGTGCAGTCTGTCATCGAACTGACCAGCCAGTGTAATTACCGACATATATATTATAGACGGAATGACAAAACGAAATGCGGTATACATTTCAAATAGGTGAAATCAGAACTTGTTACTTAAAAATAAATTTGAGTTCTCCTTACTTTGCCTTGTCAAATATAATTCCCTTTATCAGAACAACAAGGACAACATTGACAAAACGTTTGTAAATGAAACGAACAAGACCGACAATTGTTATAGAAAATGTACTCTTGTCATTCACAACATATTTCTATTTTGATCCTAGATCATGGGATTGTGTGTGTGTGTGTGTGTGTGTGTGTGTGTGTGTGTGTGTTTATCATGTTTATTTAAAGTGAAATATGACTAGCACCTAATTAAATAGCACTAGGTTACATTGCTTTCTGACAATAGCACAGAACCTAGAATTGAATCTGCAACTCTCTGCTAACCCGTACAAGACGACGGCATTATGACAAACAAATTATTAAGTCCAACATATATATATATATATATACAAAACACAATGGGATTTTCATGGAGACTTTTGTAAATAGATTATGTATAATTTAAATACGCTAAAAGTACAAACAATAGATATATACCCTGACGGAACACAGCATGAAATCGAATATCGATTCTCAGTGAAAAGAACCACTGTAATACTCCATTAATATGAAGAAAAAGACAGTGTCTTTGGTGTCATAGCCGGATTATAAATGCTTACAAAAAGATGAGTCAACACTAAAATCACTTAGGTCGACCTTTTTCTCGTTTTGCGGATTTCGTGTCCTCCGATTCAACTCAAAGGATTTGCAAGGAACATGAATGACACAGTATCTTATTGTAGATCAGAAATTTTGCGACGGATATCATAAGTCAGTGAATGCAGTACCTGTGCACACCCCAAGAACTCTGAGAACAGGACATTCTTTATTCAGCCATGAACATTTCATTCATGAAATCTTATATATCAGTGAACTTCACCGAAGTGTAAGTGAATCATTAGGACCAATATATTCTGGCTTGAAGATAAACAAGAATACCGTACGTTGATTTTAACACTTCTACGAACACAAAGCCATGCTTAAATTTATTATGGGCCAATAATGTATTTTTGTCATGAGATCTGAGTATGGTTACATTCTGGATATAATATCCTTTTGAAAACTATATTGGGGTCAACTCTGGATGATGAACCATCGGGTGTCCCATGTGCATCATGCTCAAGGTGGGGTCGAATCCAGTCATGTTTGTTGGGTCCATCAGTCGCGTCTTAGTGTTGGGTAACTTGTGTTCTTTCTTCCATTTCATGCGTCTATTTTGAAACCAGATTTTGATTTGGCGCTCTGACAAACAAAGAGTATGAGCAATCTCAATTCTTCTCCTCCGCGTCAGGTAACGGTTGAAATGAAATTCCTTTTCAAGCTCCAGTATCTGATGCCGTGTATATGCCGTCCTGTTCCTCTTGGTCTCTGATAGTATACTGTTTCCACTGCCTGCTAATAAAAGCATAAACATGTATTTTTAAAAAATGAATTCATACCTTAGACTTACATGTACTTCTTTCAATGGTACTAGTTCAACGTACTATGCTAAATACTGCGAGTATTTGCTCTTATTTTGTTTTAAATTGATATGTATTTAGAAAAACAAAATGACTCAGCAGCTTGAAAAACGTTAAATGGATGCAAGAGATTTTTCGAAAAGCATTCATAACAAATCTGTTGTCAAAGGTCTCCAATAATAAACGAACAACTTACAAGTACGTCGTATATATAATTCGTCATCACTCTTTAAGTTTCGATAACTTGGGTGTATTCTCACCTTTGTGGTCATTACCAACTGAATTATTTAATTTTAAAATATTGGAGATTGTGAGACCGTTCTACAGTTTGTCTAGAATGCCGTGTTATAATAATTAATTGTAATTTAAGAATATTAAAGAACGTTATTATAAATATATTATTTCGACTGCATAATATAAGCATAAACTTGTAAAATAAAATAGTAAATTAAAATGTATAGTACATAAAGGTGGTTTTTTGCATGTATTTACTACTTAAGGCACCGTAAACGTAAAGTTATAAAATTGTAGAGACAAAAATAGAATTGCACACAAATCATACCAAAATAGGTATAAGCATGAAGTACAACAATATAAAGATATTGCAATTCTATTAAAGTTATTTAACGTCTCAAGCTCCTAAGGCTTTGTCAAAATTGACAAATACAGGAATGGCAATATTAACGGAGTTTATATGTCTATATTCGTCCAAAGTATGTACATAACAAATTAAATTTACAAATAACACGGGTTCAATCTTTGCTCTTTTTGTCGAGAAGAAATGAGATTTTCAACTTTTTATATCATGTCTGACCAAAGTCAGCGTGGTGCATGATGCAACCTACATTTCAGTCAACATGTTCAGTACTAGACCCACACCGGAATTTGAATCAAACTGCTTGGAGAGAATTTAAGATGTTTTTGTCAGGTAATGTTTGCACTTTTAGTACAAATGTCTGAAACTGATCCAAACTGATTTACTTCCTCGTGCACTTTGCCTCATGGGTACTTGTTACAGGAATGAGCCACATTTCCACTTCCGGAAATCAATTAATTGGAATGATTGGTAATGCAATTTCTCACCAGTAGGGTCCCAAAATAGAGTATGATGGCAACACAGCAATTAATGATAGCTTTTCAATGATGAATTGCATTTGTTTATAATATCGTTTTTAAGCTTGAAATCAGACACGTGCTAATACCATATAACTGATGCAATAATTGATTCTGTCAAGCACTGAAAAGTACCTTTAATGATATTATCATTTTTATATAATTATTCAATTGAACTTAATATCACACAATTGTTATGACTGAAGCCTATGTTTAAACAGAACAACTAAGGTTTAATTCGTTTTGTATACATTTTGTTTATACAGTTTGCATCTATGTTTAAGAAATAATAATAAACAAATATCAAGGCCCCAATACAACTTAAATGTTTCCTACGCTGCATTGTCTCTAAATTCTGTACCATCTCATTTTCAAACACTATCAATAAGTACAGGCAATAATGTTATGCATTTAAATGAATAATGTTTAATGTATTGCGCAAGTATTTATGTACTCTGGTTCAAAAACTGGTATATAATGAGCAAATATTGCCAACGATATAAAATAATCAACTTTTTCACCTTTCATATTTCAGAATTAAACAATTTTTATATTACAAAAGCAACTTGTTGCTGTTGTTTCGGAATAAGGAACAATTATTAAAACCATTTGTAACTACTGTGTGGTTTCTTTCCTATAGGAGATGAATAGTTTCCTAAATTGGCAAGCTTATGTAGAATGTACATCCGACTAGATGTGCCAAAGGACTCTTGTAGACTTTACAAAGTCTTCGCTACATATGAGATACGTGTAAATGTAACCTTTATGCTATTCCTACAGCATTTGAATATTGGATATATATAGTATTCTTTCAACAGTTTTTAACTATTACTTACTTCCCTATTAGTAATGACAATTCATCCAATTACTGTGATAACAATAACTCTATTATGACACACAAGCACGAAGTTGAGTTCGATTCAAAATATGCAAATTTTAAATTCCAGGTATTTTTCTAGGATGTTCCTTTTGGATGCATCAGAGAAAATTAAGAATATTGTAATGTACATATGTTGCATGAGAAATTAATAGGTACACAACGTTATAGCTACACTTGTCTGACATCGCAGAATGTCTCACTTCATTTGTTATATATTGCTAACAGAATAATGTTGTATCAGTTTATATTAGTCTAAGTGGAAGACAGAATATTCGCTTCGGTAGCACAGTATTGCATTTCCCTTGCTGTTTTATTTACGTTTTATTTTACTTTGTTTGGGATTTTTTCTATCGTTCTTTTTCAACTTTTGGAAAGACGCAGAATTTTTAATATCACGTAAAATGATGCGTAAATTCGACCGAATGTTTTACTTGGACAGCACAACAGATGTTTGACGTAGAATAATATGACAATTGTCATAAATGTTTGCCCTTCAACACGTTTGTCCTGTGACATGACAATTACCTTAATGTATGTTGGACGCACAAGACATTAATCGTGACAGGGCGTGCGAGGGGCGTCTTGTTTACATGCTTGCCTTTGACGGATCCACATGTACACTGTTAAATACATGTTTCAAGAGTGTATTTTCTACATCTATGTCCAGATCCGGGTTCGTCTGTTTGCATATTTGCTCTCTTTCACGTTCTTGTGTGCAGTATTTAGTAACAGGTGAATAAAGTACACAATTGTCTATGTTACGGATTGCCTGAAATCAAAGTTTTAATGGTAATCTCAATGTTTTTAAAATCGCAAAATTATTCCATTCATTATAATGTGAACATCACATATACAGACCATAATATTCTGTCTAATACTGACATGCTAAAGGTTTTATAGCATTTACGATGTATACGTGTGTACCTCATACCTTACACAACCTTTATTTCGTTGTCCATATATCGTTTGACGTTATAATGGGACATGGGCATATAGGCTGTCCTTGTATCTCTTGTTTAATTGTATTTAAACATTTCTTTAGAACAAAAAAACTAAAAAACATTTCTCATCGCTGTGTCTAAAAAACGCACAAGTACATCATTATATATAAAAACGTTATCATTTATGTATTTTCGTTTGTCCCCATTTTCGTGTGTGACATAATTTAAACCATATGACGTCGAATCTTCCGATTTTGTATTGTATACATGTAATCTATGCAGGATGACCACACCTATGGAGTGTCCCAGACACCACTGTGGAGTGTCCCAAACACCACTATTTGTAGTGGAAAGTGGAATTTACACTATCATTTTTTTCATTTATGCATTCCATTTTTACCTTATGGTTGTTTCTCATTGATTATTGTCAAGTAATTCTAGACTTTTAGTATAGACTTGAAGTGATGGTAATGCTAGATGGAATGAAAAGAAAGCTGTCCTGTGTCACAGGGTGTGTACAAAACAATCTCAATACTAGATGGAATGAAAAGAAAACTGTCCTATGTCACAGGGTGTGTACAAAACAATCTCACTCAAATGCATATAATTTGGTGTTTCTTAATATACAGGTTTATGTTGAATTCTATCTCGGATCAAGTACTAGGTTCAGGTTTTATATTTATAATTATTTAGTCCTCATATAGCTCTGGATGTCTGAAAATCACAAAACCTGGCACGGTGTCCTAAGGGTATATTAAGCTGAATGGATATATGTTAAACGTTCATAACGTGTACACATATCATTTATTAGCCGCAGTCTAACTGAGTCATTTTCTAGGAAAGTAACGTTGAACTTCCGACACAGCCTAAGAGGGTGTTCCCATATTAACTAGTTTTAAAAATGTTTTTGACGTCCCACATGTACTGACGTATAACAAATACATGTGTGTGTGTGTGTGTGAAATAAACCACATGATAAAAAAGTTTTGATGAAATGGGTATAAAATACACATATGATTGACATCATTAATCTGTTTTCGTTCTTACGTATAGTATTCGCACGAACTTTGCGCAATGCATTTAACCTCGAAAACAGGTGACATGTGACAAGGCATAAAACTAAATCAAGGTTTCGTTCTCACTGTTGCAAATCTTCTAGAGTTTCAAATGCCTCGTTTTCGAGCATTACTTAAAATCATATAGTAATAGAATGTGGCATTATGATCTTTCAAATGAAAATAAACACTAATATCTTTCTTGTATGTGGCGGCTTCGTCAATTATTTTTATCACTTTCGCTACATCAGGTTGAAACAGTACCTCCAAGCATTTACAGCTAAATACTCCGAACTGAAAAAGCTAATTAATCCATGCGGAGTGCAACTGATATGCCATTTCTATAACAAATATGGATTTTCAATAAATATTGGTTCTTGAAGTATGCGTTCTCTCTCCGTTGACTAATTCGTATTTATGTTAAAATATTTGCATTTATTTACAGAATGTTAATATGAACACAAGGACGTAAATAATGTCTGACAAACAATGCAAACAAGCACAATAAAATATTTGTTTAGCTTCGTACAGCATAGAAGACTAATTGTTGAAGAATACAAATGGTCATGTGTTGTCTTGTCCGCACAATTTTCAATGAAAAATCGCCACTGCATGGTTATACGGTTAAAAGATTTGTGAGGCTCCAAACACCCAATAAAACATCGATTGACTTAAAAGCGACATCCATTTCCCAGAAAGCCCGCTTTATAACAAATATTGATTTTGTCTAGGAAACGACCTTATCACATTACATATGCACACACGCTTCAGTAACCAATTGAGCACGGCACTCTGGTATTGGAATGGGAAACCTCGTAAGTTGTAAAAGTCGAAAGGAAAAACAAACAAAAGACGTTATTTTAACCGTATGAAAAGCTTAAATGCAAGGTGTAAGTATGTATTTTCTATTACGTGTGCTTGATAGATATTGAGACAAGGAAAATACAAGCATTGAGACAAGTGTTTAGAATGAATCAGTGAGGGAAATGAAAATGAGATGACATGACTGAAGTTGTTACTGTGTGACATCTGTTGACCTACCAATTGTTACATACAATTTTGTAACTGATTTATAAAGCTGTTTGTTTTTGGGGCCGCTATGGCTCAGTGGTTTGTGTTTCAGAGGCGTGGCGGAAAAGGTGCGTGTTCTAACCAGCCTGAGTAGGTAACCTAAGCTTGTCCCTGAGAAAGGTATTTTTCTCCAGTTGTCCTTCACTAAATAGCAAATTTGTGTCGATATGCCGAAATGTACATGATGAAACCCAAAAGGCTGTTTTTATTTGATATGTGATGGGAATAATAGTTAACTAACTTAATTTAACCATTTTACTATGTACAAAAGGTTAAGCAAAACTTAGCTGAAGTATGATACAATGAATGCATTATTATTAAATTGGTTGACAATTATGCCCTTCTTATATTGAACACTACACTTAGTAAAGGATGGACTATCCACAAGCCCAAAATGAAACTAAATATATTAGGTAACAGTTCTTCCCTATGTTAATAATTTTACATTTTAAATTCAAATCAACTTATTTCACAAGTATGTATGGCATTTCGCAGACATTTTAATTTTTTCATTGCCACATTTTGTCATTTGAAACCTAAGTCTGCGAGCGACATGGACTAATTTGTATAATTTGAGAAAAAGACAAGATTAAGTAAGCACAATTTAATTTCCTTGTGAATTTGGATGTGAACAAATCTGTAGGTAATTACCTGATTGGTTACGCAAATGCCTAACAATATTTTTTTAAGCCTTCTCGCACAAGGCCAAGGAATTATCTAGAAGAGTGTGTACCTTCTCGCACAAGGCCAAGGAATTATCTAGAAGAGTGTGTAAAATAATTAAAAAGTTTTATGATTATTTTAATTCGTTAAAACTTGTTTCTATCAGTACCGCCTATCGACCTATCAGAATATACGAACCAACGTTTGAACATTAAAACTATAGCGAAAATGTCAGGCACAAGCATTTCATGGTCAGTGTGCCTTTAGGCGTTTTGCAATTTAATCATTTGCAGCAGCTGCAATTTCTAGCCTGCTGTCGCTCGTGTAAATCTTTATCAAACAAATTGTCTTTAACGTGTGCTTTGTATACATGAAACTCAATTACGATCACATTTTACATTTAATTTGTGATATTTTACATTTAATTTGTGATATTTATAAAGTCAATGCAGAACAATATCACCTACGAAGAGAAAGGTAATCTTTATTTACTAGTGGTGACAGAAAGGGTTTGTTCGGTGCAATAATCATGTACTGCTGTTTGACATCATTGTAACTTGAAGCTTGACAGAAAGTGCATAGTCGTGTCAATGTCAGAAGGCCCAAAAATATATATGAATAAAGACTGATCTGACGGAGAACAGAAGTTTTAGTTTTGTGATAGGACGGATTTTTTTTAATATAAAGAACGCACAGTCGGTAACATTTTGCTTGATGTTTTATAAAGGTTTCCAGCTCCAACGAACAAAAGACTCGTTGATTTTGCTTGTACAGGCATGCATTTGAATCATCATTCATAGTTGTTTAACTTATCCTCATAAATAAGCATGCATAAAACGAGATAAAAGGAAGGGATGTCAAAATTATATTTGTTATTTGGAGTCTTTGAAAGAACAATCGAAATTATAATTACCTTCTCCATTTTATGTTTTGACAGAATGTCAATGAAAATCCAATTTACGTTTTGCAAAACAATAAAAATAATGTTACCTAGGTGCACGTTATGAAATAATTAAATCTAAAACTTTGCGAAATCGCGCATCACAAATATTGACTCGAGAACAATAGTCCAAATTTACTAGCTTACTTTGACATGAAATCTGTGTGTGTGTGTGTCTGTATATATATATATATATATATATATATATATATATACAATAGAATATAAACAAATATGTGCATGCACTTCAGCTATAAATACATGTATGCTATCCATGACCGTGTTCTAGGACATACTTATTTGCACTTGCTAACAAATTTACTGAACATTTGTGATAGCGATGTCAAGGAGACATCATTAATATACGTGTATCCAGTGTTTACATATCTTGAAGAATATGTACTTGTTTACGTAACTGTGAGATAGTATTAATCATCGGTTCCTTCACAGAAAGGACAATGCTACAAAACCTACACTAGATCTTATCTCCTTTAACAATGGTTTTTTGAAGACAATGCAGGTTTATGCAATCAAAGTATAAGAAACAAAGAAGGACAATTTGAGGAAGAAGTAGTGGATGGAGATATTGCTGACATTGCAATCGAGATTGTACGACAAACAATATGGTATACAGTATGTCACTCTTCATTCACAGTGCTGTAACGACCTTGTGGGTCTTGTTTGTCAATCGGCTGTACTATGTGGCAATAACCACCTTCTCTTGGTTGTCTTATTCCAAATCGGCCTTTTCTTCTTTCTCTCTTAGGCTGTTGGCGTGCTTCACAGACTTTAAATCTTCTTTTGTCGCTTCCGAATAACTGATAACCACGAAACATGGATAGCGAGAGTTGTAAAATAATCAATTCTGATGAAAATGCTTGTAATGTTCTATATTTTAAAATGACATGGCCATATTTGTATGTGTGTGTGTGTGTGTGTGTGTGTGTGTGTGTGTGCGTGTGATTTGGATTTTTAACGTATCTTTAGTTTAAAAAAATCAGTCATATCGCTATGATGTCTGCAGTGTGGCATTTTATAGTGATGTCTAGCACTGGGGCATCATGCAGCAGACATGTAGCATCGTTTCCCTCCCAGTCACATTATCCTGACACCAGGCCGACCAGTCCAAACACTGACCTTTTAATGCTGAGCGCCAAGCGATGGAGCTGCTTTGTAACAGTTTTATGTCTTTGTATGTAAATTTGTCAGTAAAGATAAGACAAACCATTCTGATAATTTTTGTAACAAATCAGAACTGAATTTCTTGAAAATGATCAAAAACGTGAAATTATTGATATAATTCGAACTTGAAGAGAAAATTAAAAAAGACAGCTTGTGGTTTTTTTATAAATTGTATAAAGCATAGGGAAATACTTCAGAAAATTGTTTTTAGAAAATAAATTGTCTAGCTGGTGCTATCAGTTTGATAAATCACGGAGGTACTCGACTGCACTTTACATGAAAAATATACATTTAAAACATTTTTACAAAGTAGTAAGCGTGCTTATAATGCAATATAGTGATCAGTGAAGCGTGCTATGGAGAACCTTGTATGCAGAGTAATTCAGCCCATACAATGGATTCTCTCGTTGCTTGCCATGATCAAATTGAGTAATTTTACCTTTTTCCATACAAGCAAATCACATATCGGTTTCACTATGGTGTTTTTCTGTACTTTAAAGAAGTAAAGAGAGTAATTGCTTTATAGCTTTTGACTTCTCATAATCCAATATGTGTGTCTTTGCAACAGACTCAGCGAGTGAATCGTGCTCGTGTAGCACATCTATAAATAGATAAAGCAAGTCAGTAAATGCTAGATTTCGCGCAAAAAGTTGTATTGGATAACTTTTTGTCATCGAAGTGAATATTGTCCTTGAAACATTTTGAATACAATATTTTAATTTTAGTGGGGAAAAATGCACAGAGGCAGCTTAACTGTAGTGAAAGGTTTCATTTATAAACATTACTTTCAAAGATATCAATATCAATGAACAATATACCATTATTTGATAATGTTTATGATCGTCATTTAAATTATATGTGTACAAGTCAAACCGGCAGGCGTTGTTCATACTGAATGATATAACCATTCGACATCTTACATTTCATTGCAGTTGAATAATGAAAAAAAAAACATATACCTACCAAATTATAAATTCAACGATCCGAAGATTGAGGGAAGGGGTTGTGATTATTATTTCCAATTCATCAAAATTCAGTTTTCTGAATAAGAAATCTCTGAGGCCTTAAAAGTCTATAACTTTTTTTCTCTGTTAAGATTTTAATGAAATAACTGCATATATATATATATATATATATATATATATATATATATATATATATATATATATATATATATATATATATCCCATGGTATTTCTGCCGTTATTCCTTTCATTTTTCATTTGTCAGGTGAATAAATTATTTTCTTTAAATTATTGATAAAGCTCAGTCCAGATGTGTATGCAAAATCTTTAAGTAAAAATGTAATTTGACTATAACTTTTCAATCATATATATATATATATATATATATATATATATATATATATATATATATATATATACATATACATATATATATATATATATATATATATATATATATATATATATATATATATATATATATATATATATATATATATATAATTGCAAAAGTTGAGCTTCAGAAAGACTTGAGTATATAATAACGGTATCATAATAATATTTACCCATGGTTTCAGGGGTATACACATTTTGTGCGGGGGAGGGGGCGGCAAACATGTAGTGCTCAGCTATTGAAATTTAAGGATGTAAGCCAAAACATCTACTATCCTCCCTCTTTCGGGCGCCCATAGATGGTTTGACTATGTAAAATCTTTTTGAACAATGTTGATTTGGATGGATTTAGTTTCGCACTCTATCCTTAACAAATAATGCCTCATCAACAAACAAACATATATGAAAACAAAAATGTATCAAGCCATCACTATAAACTGTCATGCTGCAGACATCGTAGCGATATGACTGAACAATTGTTTAAAGCTAGGTTAAAAATCCAAATCACACACACACACACACACACACATATTTGCATCTGTATGATTCATATTTAATGAAATGAAAGGTGTATACAGGTAAAAATCTTTGTAATCACTATGTATATAATATCACATATTTGATATTGTTTAATAAACTCTAATGCAAGGAAGCTCTGATTATATAGTGTGAATTATGTAAAGTTTTGTATTATTTTTTTATTGTTAGCAATACCATGTTGTGACATGAATTTAATGCTATTCATTACAACACCCTATTTACTACTACGACCGTTACGACATTCGTGACCTGAGTAGATGAAATAAAACATTGTATAAGTTATATTTTAATTTCGGTTGCAAATCTTTTACTTATCGCTCTAGCTCATATTCTTCAAAAGCTTTGATTATCCGGATTTGTTTCTCTGCATATTGTTAACTGTACTTAACAATTTTGTAAGTATATATATATATATATATATATATATATATATATATATATATATATATATATATATATATATATATATATATATATATATATATATATATATATATACAGTGTTAATGTGCTACAACATAGCTTGAAATATGCTGCAAAGGAGGTTTGCAATGCAGTGCTGTATTTGAGTGTACCTATTCGTCATTTTGGAGCTTACAACAATAGAAAGCCGAGTTACTATGCATTGCATGTACGGCAGTGTTAGTAAATACGATAAAATTGTGTTCCTCGTTTTCGTTGCATGCTGAAGTCGTTAATGTAAGCAGAGCATTTGTTACCAACCAAAAAAAATATAAGAAAAATGAGTCACTCAGGGATTGTGGTTTTGTAAATATTTCCCTATAATCAAACAAGATTTCAAATGACCCGTTTTTACGGAAAGTGTTGCCTTTTAAGGAAAATGTAAGACACGGAGCAGCAATCATTCAGCCGCCCAAATTAACCAAAATCATGCAGAAAAGTTTGAGAAGGTCTAAAATTTCGGAAGAAATATTACATAATTATTGTCGTTCGTCTATCTCATCTCGCTAGTCATGATAATGATTTTTTCTTGCCAATACATCAGACCACAAGACACTGCAGAGATAAAAGATACACCTCCCTTAGTGTGTTAGATTCAGAATATGTAACCAATTTTCGAAAGGTTCAGATCTAAACCATCTACGAGCTTCTGCGAGAAAACGGCGCAAGAGAAGTGAAATATCATTCCACAACTATAGGAAAGCAAACAAAATTGTATTCGAACACTTTCAGCGATTGAACAAGTAAAATTTGAAAACAAATTAAATCACAGTATTCTTTCCGTTTCATTAGAGTAGATCATTGGGCAACACAGGCTGATAGAAACATAATTGCGTTTGAGACTGTGAAGTTGAGACCGAATTCCTAAAGAACCTACAAGAGGTGAACCCCACAATAGTAAATTCATACAAAATCAAGAAAAGGCATAAGAGGGTGTTATAAGATGCAAAGTTCATGTGAAATTACAATAGGTTGCGATCCCTGTAAATGTTGTTGTTTTGGGGTTTAACGCCATTTTTCAGAGCAAGATTGATATCCGCGGAGCGATGCCTCACGAAAACCAAACCAAATTTTTAAGGGTCCATATGGGAGTAGTTGAAAATTGCGTCACGGGGTCAACTGGTGTGTGGGGTGGATGGGGTGTGGGATGTGGGTGTGGTTGGAGTGGGGTGGGGTGGGGTGGGGTGATATTTGGATTTTAACGTAGCTTTAAGACGTTTTCAGTCATATCACTACGATGTCTGCAATCTGGCAGTTAATAGTGATGTCTAGCCCTGGGGCATCATGCAGCAGACACGTAGAATGATGTCCCACCCAGGCACATTATTCTGACACCAGTCTGACCATTCCTAACACTAACCTCTTAATGCTGAGCGCCAAGCGAGGCAGCTGCTAGAAGCTTTTTATAAGTCCCTGTAATGACTCGGTCAGAGTTCAAACCCATGACTTCCCGCATCCGAGGCGGACGCTTTAAACACTTAGGCCACCGGATTGGTTACTTAACTGGTCATTTTTGTACGTGGTGTGCATGAATGCAAGATAACAGTGATGATGATGATGATGATGATGATGATGATGATGATGATGATGACTGTACTGTTATTTGTCAACAATGTTCAATAATGGCGGTTATTTGACAGAGGAAGATGTTATTAATACGAACCGCCTCTTAAAAATTATATTATATTATATTTTACTATATTATATTATATATATATATATATATATATATATATATATATATATATATATATATATATATATATATATATATATATATATATAGAGAGAGAGAGAGAGAGAGAGAGAGAGAGAGAGAGAGAGAGAGGGAGAGAGAGAGAGAGAGAGAGAGACAGACAGACAGACAGACATATCAGAGACAGAGAGAGACAGAGAGAGAGAGAAAAAGAGGTAGAGAAAGACAAGAGGCAGAGAGGGGAGACAGAGAGAGAGGGAGACAGAGGTAGAGAAAGACAGAGACAGAGGGAGACAGAGACAGAGAGAGACAGAGGGAGACAGAGACAGAGAGAGAGACAGAGGCAGAGAGACAGAGAGAGAGGGAGACAGAGGTAGAGACAGACAGACAGAGAGACAGAGGGAGACAGAGAGAGACAGAGGCAGAGAGAGAGAGAGAGAGAATGTTTATTGTTTGTAGAATAAGGTATGCCTATTCGTTATCATTGTTTCTATAAACTCTTCGTTTGTATTCACATAGCAAGGGTGTTGTGACATCATTTTGCTTACAAGTACGAGTACTACAATAAAAAGTATTTCATCGATGCATAATATAACAAGAGCCATGGGCATAGATCTATCTATAATTACAGACAAATTAAACCTGTTGTTATGATCCAAAGTTATTTCAAACCCGTTGGAGATGTCGATATTGCATTATCATTCTAAAACCATCCAGATGTTTGTTAACAGGAGTCTCGTTCTTCCAAATAAAGCATAAGTCACCAAGGAAACAACAGAGCAATTAGCCTTTTGAGTTGAGATTGTAAACATTTCTCTAAGATCAAACCGAATTTATAAGGGTTGATGTTCAAAAGAAAGCGCAGCCTCTGTCGGCCAGATTTGCAATGAGGAAATAAAGCCTTATTTCGGAGGCTAACTTTAGAACTAACGGAAGCGCAATCGTAAATCCATCTAAATCTAAAAGAAATGGAAAAGGTTAAGGATCAAAAGTTTCTTTAGGACAGTTGGGAGGAAATCGTTGCATAACTATTCTGTAAAACTGACTTTGTCAAGCAAGTTCCGTTCAAATCTAACGGACATGCATGACCGTAGCTAGTGTTATCGGGATGAAATATGTGAACAATGCAGTAGTCCTTTCTTTCACATAACAACCTTAGATGCAAAAAAGATCGTGAAAAACAAACGTCCACCGAAGAGGAGCCATTACATGCTACAAGAAAATCTTTCAAAGGTCATTATTCCCAATCTGGTGTGCTTGATTTACGGATTGGCTGAAGTTCACAGTTGTCCTATACCACATCTACAACGCCAATGCGAATGTGTAATTGATTTGTATGGGCCATTATACTTCACAATTCGATTGCTAAATATACCCAAGGGTATTTATGTGGTTGAGATAATAGTCCCCAATTAAAAGAAGTAAATATTAAAGGTTTTTATATAGTATTATTGACTACTGCAAATGCCTGGACTGAATATAACATCGGTTCATTCACGTAAATATAGAACCAAATCAAGTTACTGGATTAGCAACCCAAATCAAATAGTTCATACGATCTACGAGTAGAATTAAGCTGAAAGGATATAGACACTTTCATATTGTGATTAACTAGTAATGTAGAATGCATAAAAAGACAATACAGTTTTAAACAATAACTAAGCAAGCAAGTGAAAATACTGAATCGTGATTAGAAAGTCCTTGGAAATGTACACATACTTCAATGGCTAAATGTTTTATTAATTACGAATTTATTGTTCTATTACTGCCCCAAATAAGCACATTTGTTTGAAACCAGTTTTTACAATTCTCCGCTGAATAACATATATTGCAAATATTTATTTCTTATAAAACGATTCCATATAATTTTCTAATGTAATCTTTAATTTTAGGGCTACAATGCAATAGTCAAACAATTAACATGAGGCAGTCCCATATGAGGAATAATAACTAATATGCAGTTTGCAGTTGGACTCGTCTTATAAGGGAATTTAGACTGAAGTAAAATTTATCTTATTTTATGTGAAGAAAGAATTTTCACAACTATATAATCCTTTAGCTCTTGCGTTTCTTGGATTAAATTATAATACAAGTGCTAGCAAAATAAAATCCCAAAAAAGCAAACTCTAATATATGTAATTTTCAGGTCAGACCAGTTTATTTCTCCCAAATGATATCTGTGCAGAATGGAGAGAAATTATTTTAAAGAAAAAACAGAAACCCATGTAATGAGAATTTCAGTATAGAAAAATAAGCGGACGTACTCTTTAAGAAGGAGTTTACATGCATTGCAAAATAGCAAGATCGTAAGCCTAACTTATTATAGCAATGTTTTCTTCACATCAGAGAGTAATTAAAATGCACGCGGCTATGAGTCTAGACATTTTCACAGGTCCCAACTATCAATCAATAGCGTGAAGCTAAAGCAATAATATTACTATTACACGGACCTCGCAATATAATATAATATAATATAATATAATATAATATAATATAATATAATATAATATAATATAATATAATATAAATACATAAATTATTATATTAGTAGTAGTAGTAGTCGTAGTAGTATCATCATCATCTTCTACGCTTTTATTTGATAGTACTTCCACGTATTCATCATACCCTTCTGAATGAGGATACATGATATTGAGTTAAAATCGTATCCTCATAGGACTGTATCGTCGTTTTAGCATACTTATTCAGCATATTGGTTGATGATTATATATACATGAGTGAATATAATTGCAACTAAGTTCAGCATGCGTAATCGGATTATTTTATTAGTTAATAATCATAATCCATTTTAATGAATGCAGTTGTAGAAAGAGTATGTATCTACCCACTGAGATCTTTTCTTAAATATCCACAAAAAAGGTTAAGCAATAAATGTTGAACATACAATATCCACGTTTTTACATTTATATTATTTACTCAAAATTTTATTTTTCCTTAATTTGTTCGTTCAATATATATGACTTGAAAAATTAATTTTTTTATCAGTTCAATCATGTCTCTCCAGATGATTAAAGATAAATACGAATTTCACAGGAAATAACTCTGTTGTTATTTATTTTTCACTATACTTTATTTTTAAATCAGCACTGTTAATAATTCAAAAGTAAAAAATAAAATATATAAAAACAGAGTTATGAGGTTTCAAGCACGAAATACTTTTATATCACATCGTTTTATTGCACAATCACAGACCCTGACTGTATGAGGTGAGTATGAAATTGTATGAACCTATAAACTCATTACTGACCGAAGCTAAGGTACTTATACTAAGTTTACTTGTTCAGACATATTCATATCCCTTAAAAAAGCGATCTTTAATTATTTAATACATAATTTAGAGGAACAAATGCAATTTGATTTGCTTCAGAACGTTAAAATTAAATGTGATAAAAATGACATACATGACTATGAATAACCCTATATCACGTGATGTGCCATTTGAAAAACATTTCTCACTGGATTCATCTAAGACATTCCTTATCATCAATTGAAGGTTTCATTATCAATATAATCATTCTTACAGTACAATTATCCAGTTAGTACACGAGCCAATTTGGAATTCATGGGTTTCAGTTTTAATAAGATAACTGGACGACAAAAAATATTTCATCTCATCTGCATTTCAGAATTTTAACAGTTGTTGTTTTTCTTGGTAATTTATTTTATTTACATAAAACGGTAAGTATTTGCAAACTTATTCTTAATATCGCGTCGGTGATGATGATGTTTGCAAGTTCGTAAAATTTTATATTTATCTCAATCAAGGTGTAGCATAAGATATTATCGTACCAAGACTATTCGCAAATCATATTATTTAATAACATTTGATTTTGTACAATATCTAGAAAAGTCTTTCAAACACAAAGCCATTTAAAATAATGATATGTTTAGAAACCATGGTAACATTATTGTCAAACAAATATCATCAATTTACAGTGTACATTTCGAATGGGCTGCCAGATAACTTTGCAATACAAATTTCTTTCTCCAAGTAGAATGCTCGCAAGTATAAACATTTTAGGTGACTTCAAATAGTGGAAGGTGAATTGAGTTTTATCTTTTTGAATTATAGAGATAATATGCGTTTAATTTAAGCGTAATAGAAAACATTTGATCTTGGGATATCTTTTTCTTTTCTTCCTTTCTTCTCATCAACTTAATTACCATGTTATGTGATATTAATTTATGGAACTCTCAGGTCTTAAAAAAATAAGTTCTTTAAGAAAGAAAAAAATCAAATATTTTTTATAAAAAGATAACGATAATAATAATAATAATAATAATAATAATAATAATAATAATAACAACAGAAACTCGACAAATTTGATAATGATTAAATACTTATCGTTTAAATGGTCCAAATATTTTTAGAAAGTTTAAGTCGATCACCCTAGGTGTGTGTGTGTCTGTGTGTGTGTGTGTGTGTGTGATTTGTATTTTTAACGTAGCTTTAACAATTTTCCAGTTATATCGCTACGATGTCTGCAGTCTGGCAGTTTGTAGTGATGTCTAGCACTGGGGCATCATGCCGCATACATGTAGAATCATGTCCAAACCAGTCACATTATCCTGACACCTGGCTGACCAGTTTATCACAAGATGTATGTCCATATTGTACTATATTTATTACGCAAATGTAAGCAATTAGCCCTGATCTGTAAAATCCAAATTTCTGTATTTTGCGCTTGGGATCAGAACAAAAATTAATACTTCTTCTGCTTTTTTTTCATCACGTGACCATTTGTGTATAAAATCTCATAACCTTGTTATGGTGTATTATGAGTTACTAAAAATTGAAAAACAAATGTTGTATTGTTTATCGTCTTTTCTAAAATGATCACGAATGATAGCTATTTTGTGATCATGATATCATGACTTGTTGAATGTTGAATAAATAGTTCATGGAAAAATGTCTTTCCTTTTCTTCCCTAGTAAGCTCAAAATTTACGTTGACAGAAATACGATATATTATGGAAAAAAGAGAAAGATATATTCATATCTTTGGAACACACATAAATAATGTGTAGTATCAATCGTAGTAGTAGCTGTTATATTAGTATTATAATTAATAGTAGTCTACTACTACTACTTCTACTACTACTATTGCTGCTACTACTACTACTGCTACTACTACTATTACTACTACTACTACTACTACTAATAATAATAATAATAATAACGAGAAGAAGAAATAAATAAATAATTAAATAAATAAATAGATCGATAAATAAATAAATAAATAAATAAATAAAATACATTATACCCAATTTTAGCAATATAAATATAAGAAACTTTCAGCGAATATACTGCATATAACATTTAGAAAACTATTCCTTCATTTCATTTTTTTAGGATTTGTTTTCAACTTCTCCAACACCCACCTCCCCAAGACACTTATATACACGTCACTAGTCAGTGCAGCTTCAATTTAATTTTCGTGAAGAAAAAAATGTGAAACAAAATAATCATATGCAAGCGTGTTATTGGGTAAACGTATTATTACTTTGTGTCTCGTCATTATGTCAAGTTCGTTTTCAATATAAATACATAGAAACAACACGGCTGACATCACAGCGAAAAGCTGTAAGCAAGGCAGGTCATTGTGTATGACCTTGTTCTACGCAGTCGTTCCAGAACAATAACACTAGTGTTTTGAACCTGGATCTGCGTCGCCAGTTTGAGGTTTAAGGTGTGTTCTAACGGTATAATTTCTGTTCTAGCAAAAGAGAGAGAGAGAGAGAAAGAGAGAGAAAGAGAGAAGAATTTGAAAGGAGAGAGAGAGAGAGAGAGAGAGAGAGAGAGAGAGAGAGAGAGAGAGAGAAATTTGAAAGTGATATCAAAATATAAATGTTTCATTGACAAAGTTTGTACAGTTACCACTTGAACCTGTCGTTCAGGAATTATGCACGAGTTCTAAGCTTAACTAGAAACAATCTGATGGAGAAAGAAAATTCTACTGGGCATGTCATACATTGCATAAATGATAATTATAATCATCGTTTTGTATGTCAAGAGTTAATTCATCTACGTTTGATTCTCTTAAATAGGGAAATTCAACATTAATTATGTTGCCTCAAGAATTACCTGTGTCGGATTTCATTTTATGGTAATGCGGTCCTCCAGCAGGCATGTTACGTACACTTAAATAATCATAAACTAGATATTCAAATTCATATTGGACTCATATTTTGCCATCAGTGGTAAACATGGAAAAATTCGTTAAAAGTATGCATCTTATATAAGTCGTATCTTAATTATGTATTATTTTAAGTAAACATCTTACATCTTTTCGCAATTGTATATGCTGTTCTGTTATTGTTCAAATAGATTCCAGTTAGAATCCTGTGTAAAATACCCCACCCCCACCCCCGTAAATTATGTACATCGTAAGTCCAGTTTCATATGGAAACTAGGTATATTTTTGTATACGGGCAAGTCCACATCAATAGGTTTGTATACGACGATGAAACGCGTGTCACTTTACATTTACATAAATAATGCATCTATCTAAATAAAGACACTATTTTCTGTCTGTGATAATAACCTACGTCTACCTCACACAATTGTAACCAGTTCATGACAGTATAACGATTTCATTATATGATGAATTGAATTGCATTTATCTTAAATGGATTTCGGTGGCTAATAATTTGCTATATCGTTCGGGATGCATTAATCATAATCCTAAAATGGCTGAGATATCCGGAATGAATTAACACTGTATAAAATACGTACCAGGGTTATTACTATTCTGCGATTTCCGCATCCATGGGTATATTATGGGTTGTCCGTTCTGCTGCTGTGCACACGATGATGATTGGGATTCTTCACTCTCGGCGGATGAAACAGACCCGGGACTGGGGGCAGAATCATCTGGGGATATGGGTCCGTTTTGAGAATGATATCCATTAACTCTCTTACTTGTATTTTGTCCCTTTTCGTGCGCTATCGGTGGGGACGGTGTAGATTTTTGTCCCGCGTTCTGTCCAGCATTTGGTTGAGGTAATTGTTTCAACGTATTGTCACTGCTACTACCACAACTATTATAATGTGGCTGAGTGTTGGGAGAATATTTTTCCTCCATTTCATACCTTCGTTGATAATCTGTGCCATATCCGTAATGCGAAACATTGTGTCTGTAATAATCCGTTGCCTGTGTTGGAAGATAGTTTGTATGTGAATATTCATCTGTCGGAGGAAATTTGGGCTCGGAATAAGGCCCTGGGTTCATCAAGAAGGAGCTCATGATCATTAATTTTGGTGGAATTGCTTGTAAATAAATCCAGACCTAGTTGTTTCCGAATTGCACTCAAATGTGCCCTCCCCATTTTGTATATCTACGTGTCACGTGACGTGGCGAACCAATAGCAAGTTTTTGCCTTGGCACCGCGCCATACATCATTTTTTGACAAGAGTCTAGAGTGGAGTATTCAATGAGATCGGTCTTTTTTTTTTTTCTTCGCGCTACTACACAATTACGTTGCCTCGATGACTATCTATTTTTCACAGTTTGCTTTAAGGCAGGGAGCGAAGGGTTTTTGATCAAGAGATATAATCGTCACGAAAAAAGTCTTCTCATGGTGACAAAGATACTATAATCCTTCTATAAATATATCAACGTGTTTGACAAGGAAAGTGTGCTAACAATGCCATAAACGGAGACAGATATACTTGATTATCTTCATTGACTTGCTATTCGTTAATGATATATTGACTAAGTGATTTTTTTCTTCTACCGGACGTTTCATTGACGTTACCCATACAGTTGGTATGTTTGTCGTGGATTTGCGATACTAGACTTTGTCACAACAAAAATCGATATATTTTGTCTATAGATTACATTTCGCATTACTCGTTTAACAGTAGTCTTAAATTAATTATTATCATGAAGATAATATACATGAAACAAACCTTTATTGTATAAATTTAACAGAGACATTAAAGACTTATGTGAAATGTACTGTGCTTTTAGTACATTTTATCTGAAACTATGGCAAAAAGTGCATGTTTTATTTTTACCGATGCATTTATAGTTGCTGTATTTTTTAACAAGAATTTTCTCAGTAGATTTCTTGCACGACCCTTCGACTCCCGTCTTTTTTCATCATTTGATAAAGATATATTTGCAAGTAGAAGATTTTTTTTTTCATAACGTAAATTATTTATACAATTGCACGTTATTATAAGTTTGTGCCATAAAATTGATAGCCAGAAATATTTCGATTCTTCCATGATAAATTATGTCATGCTTTTCCTTAGCTATCAACGACATCAAACCGTTTAATATTAATTCATGTATTTATTTGTCTCATTGAAATAGGATAAATAATTTTCTTCAGAACGTAAAAACTTGTCAGGCGAACTAGTTTCTACTAAAATAACATTTTCATCATATTTGACATAAGTCGTTCATAACACACATGTCCTCCATCAGTAATTAAACATTTATAACTATTCTCCAGCCAAATCTTCATTTGTAACATATTGTATAGAATGAAAATAAAGTGTTCTCGCTATTATTATTATCATTATTATTATTACTAGTAGTAGTAATAGTAGTAGTAATAGTAGTATTAGTAGTAGAAGTAGCTTATGTGTTTGTTGGGCTTTTAAAGCCACTTTTCAGCGCACGATAGGCTATACATAGCGGAAAGTGCAACTATTGGAGGAAGAACACGGAAAAACAACCGATCCACGAGAAGCTCACTTGTTCACGTTGGGTGAGACTGATACTCGAACCCAGTCAAACAGAGGTGAGATGTCAGTGATCGGTAAAGGCGAGCGCTCTAGACCACTCGATTCTTCGGGCCCCTAGGACCACTGGATTCCCTGGGCCCCTAGGATTAGTAGCAACATTGATGGTAATAACGTTTATATATTGATTTTTCCACCAGCTTTGTAATTAAAAGAAAACTAAACAATTTAAAATTTCATTCACATCTCTTCCAAAAAAAAAAAAAAATCATTTTAATAATAATGATAATAATAATAATAATAATAATAATAATAATAATAATAATAATAATGTTATATTTCCAACACGTATCCTAAAATTTTGGGAAGAAATACTCGTAACAATACAATTGCAAGCTGCTTACATTTTTTAGTGTCCTAATATTTAATATTTCAAACGGCTTTGATATCTCCTTATTCTCTCATGTTGCTGATAGCAATCCACCGTTATAATAATGTCTCTTTATTTCATCAGCCACTGGAGATCTAAAGTTAAAATTTACAAATTGTGGACGAAAACTAGAGACGAAGAAAGAAAATGGATGATTGTACACAGATCACACACCACACACACACACACACACACACACACACACACGCGCGCGCGCGCGCGCACGCATATGATAAAACACGTTACAAAAAGAGTTACATGACTTTTATGAAGAACTTAACTTATAAGAAAGTAAACATTCTAACAAAAAACAGGAAACTCTAACTGTTTTTTAAGTACTGTCATGATTAAGTTACAGAAAAGAATGATCGATTCACGGCTAATTGAAGGATCATGAAATTATGCTATTTTGACATCAGTTCTATTCATTTGCACAAGAACGAATAAATCCCCTTGTAATTTACATAATCCTAGTCCTGTCTTTTAAGTTGTGTCCACAAAATTTTCATCAGTTACGTCTGTCTGTCTGTCTTCCTTAAAGAAGAGATTATAGGAACAGCTTAAAATTTCCTTGCTACAATTTGTTGTAAGTTTTTCCACAGGAGATAACAAAAGAAATTTTAAATGTTCTACGGTAGTGAAAGTAGATGGAAATATTCGAAAATAAATGCGATGACATATACTTCTACTACCACCACTGCTATAACAATAATGATAATAATAATATTACTATTACTACTACTACTACTACTAATAATAATAATACTATTAATATTAATAATAATAATAACAACAACAATAATAATAATAGAGTTACTACTATTTCAAATAATAAAGATAATAATACTCACAAAAATAATGTTGACAATTATTATTATTATTATTAGTAGTAGTAGTAGTAGTAGCAGTAGTAGTAATACACACACACACACACATATATATATATATATATATATATATATATATATATATATATATATATATATATATATATATATATATATATATATATATATATATATATATATATATATATACGTGTGATATACTTGTTCAAATATTAACACTGATAACTTGTTTCTGATTGAAAGTTTCAGCAAAAATAATGTTTGTTGGATGCGCTAATAGTTTACAAAAGACATGAGATTTGACGAATTAGACTCTTTATTTACACTTTCCTGCTAAAGCTAATTTAAATTAATCAAAAGAAAATCCTGTTACACACACAGACTACTATAATTTATGATTTCAAAAGTAAAAATTACTTCTGTAATATCATTTCTGTTTAATTATAAACCAAGTCGTGTTTTTTGGATAATAAAAAAATTAAAGTGTAGCTCATGTACAAGCTGGCACCACCTACAGTATGTCAGAAAATGACTCACAGCTTTCACTTTATATTTGAAAAATTGAGAGAAGCTAAACCTTTAGCTCCTGGTTAGTGAAAAACTGCCAAGAAGGAATTTTCCCTTTTTACAGGAAATTAATTCCGAGGTATTTGATAATTATAAGGCTTTCTCTTGGCACAAAGAGATATGTAACAACAATCTCTCTCTCCCTCTCTCTCTCTCTCTCTCTCTCCTAGATTAAAGACAGACTGAAAAGCGTTTTCGATAGGATTAGTAGTAATTATTCGCGGTAGAGAAGATAATTTGTCTTTACTATTCTTTGTTACTAACTTGTCCTATATTCATTGCTCTTTCATAACGCAGGAGTTAAAATTCGTGTTTATAAGAAGATATATGCTTGTTTCTTTCACTGATTCGGTGGAATAATTTCCAAACTGATATATGATTGAGTTGTAAAATGAAGATTTCGTAATACAAATATAAGACAGACATCATATCAATGAGACTGACGCGTCACATAAAAATATTTAAATTTTTTGGAATTGGAACCTGTGGAAATTGTGGAGACATGATTGACACATAAATGAATCAAAATTAAACAGAATAAGAATATACCGACTCCAATTCAACTAACTTTGCTGTTAATACTGTTGATAATAATGACCATTGCTACTACTACTACTTCTGCAGTGGGCATGGGGTGGGTGGTAATTCCATTGTTTGTTGTATAAATATATTGAGTTGATTGTGGCTTTGCTATCTCCAAATTGATTGTAAATCAATCGTACACCCCTTGAAAAAATTCACGTGGTGTTCCATGAGTGCTGACATTACTACTACTATTGGTGATACAACTACCGGTCGTACCGTTGTTGTTGTTGCTACTGAGAATGCGGCTATTGCTGCTTCTGCTAATATCGTTGCTAAACAAGGTTGTCGAGACATTTGTTGTTGTTGTTGTTGTTGTTTTTCAGCACACGATAGGCTATACATGGCGGCCAGTACTAATGGCGGAGGAAGAATCCGGGAAATCCCGGGAAAGAACCACCGACCCTCGAGAGGCTACTGGCAAGCTTTTTCACATACCCACATTGGCCGATTCCGAGACTCGAACCCACGCAGACAGATGTGAGATGGCAGTGATCCGTAACGGAGAGCGCTTTAGACAACTCGGCCACTTGGGGCCCTTGTCAAGACATTACGACTCACATCTCACAACGAAGTCAATCGATGGTCATTTCTCAGCGATTAGCAAAATGCTGTAGTTACCTTTACTACTAATGCGACTGCTATTATTAATAGTACAATTACTTTTGCTACTACTGCTACTACTACAACCACCACCATCACCACTATTACTGCTACTAATATTACTACTATACTACTGCTACTACTACCGCGCCTACTACCGTTGCCACTACAAATGCACGTACTACTGGAAATGTCGCTTCTACTACTAATATTACTACTGCGTGATACTACCATTTCTGATAGCGATGGTTTTACACGTGCTACTGTTACTGCTACGCTTGCTGCTGCTGCTGCAAGAACTACTACTTAAACAACACCTAATACAAATACTACTACTAAGTACTAATACTACTACAACTACTAGTACTGCTACTACTACTTCAACCACTGCTTCTTCTACTACTAATTCTACCACCGCTAGTATTTTATATTTTTATTTTTATTATTGTTATTTATTATTATTATTATTACTATTATTTTTATTATTATTATTATTATTATTATTGTTGTTGTTGTTATATTATTATTATTATTATTATTATTATTATTATTATTATTATTATTATTATCATTATTATTATTATTATTATTATTATTATTATTCGTTTGTTGTTGCTACTGCTGTTGACTGTGCATATTCAGACGATAACTGTGCAACAAATGTAAAAGTCAAAAGCAATATTACTCATATTGATATTTTGAAGATTATTCACCTTGGTGTTTTGAACATTAAGCAAGATTATCCACCTTGGTGATATGAACATTAAGTAAGATTATCCACCTTGGTGTTGAACATTAAGCAAGATTATCCACATAGGTGTTTGGAACATTAAGCAAGATTATCCACCTTGGTGTTTTGAACATTAAGCAAGATTATCTACCTTGGTGTTCTCAATATACTATTGCTATTTTCTTAATAAGACAATTATCAAGACTGAGTTTTTATGTAGCATAAAGGAAACAAAGGAAAGGTGAAAAAGACGTTTGGTAATTAGAGCTTGACTTTTGTGACTCAATGTCTCCTCTTATCGGCCTATACTATTTTATTACAAGGAGATGGTTATGTATTAATGATAATTATAAACATGATTGATTTTACAAAGTCCAAAAGTACATGAACGTGGTATAATTTTGAATAATCCATTCTCTCAAATTACAACATTCAAAAAATTATATCATTTATATTCGTGCTCTATTATCGCGACAGCCTTGATCTAATTCAATGAATCTACTTTAACTGGAGACTCTTCATGTCAAAGAGGGTTGCAAACCACTTTTCTGTGGATGACTGATGCCCCTTTTTTTATTATACAACACTTGTGTTGTCAACGTTCAGGTCTAAATAAATAATGATGATAGAATGGACGACGTTATCTGTCAATCACGAGCACCAGATCACGGGAGGGACGAGATTTGAGGGAGTGTTTTCAGGGCAGACGGAGTGTGGCGATATTATCGGGAAAAACGGTGCCACTAAAACTTGAATGAAACAGACTTTCCAAAATATGTCATGTTAAAGAAACTTGGCAAGGAGAACATTTGACTACTAATGATATAAACATATACAGGGTATGAGGAGCACACACACACACACACACACACACACACACATACATATATATATATATATATATATATATATATATATATATATATATATATATATATATATATATATATATATATATATATATATATATATATATATATATATATATATATATATATATATATATATATATATATATATCGATAGTTTATTGGGGGAATATACGTTTCAAATATTAGCAATATATGAAAACACAGATGACGTTATTTTATTATCAACCAACGTCTAGTCAACGAGAGGTACAACATGCTTTTTGAACAAAAACTGTTTCGTTCTGGCTGGTACTATGAGCGTCATCGGTGATTAAAGATGATGTATACATTTTGCTCCCGTATAATACATTTAAAGAAATGAAGATTTGTTATGAAGTTGTGACAATCGTAACATATGTAACAAACGAGTTGTTGAAAAAAAAATAAAAAGAATAAATAAATAAATAAATCAATAAATAAATCAATAAATAAAGTATATGACACATTGCTTCTGGGGCGACATTTTGATTCTGATTACATCTAAAAATCGGTAAATTCATCACAGTTTAACACCTACCGAGCGTATCGGAAAATATATCTTTTCTTTTCTAGATATCTTATCTTTTTACCTGCAGCGAGAACTAGGAATAATACAAATCTTTAGATACTCATCGTGTTATCTTAATATGCGTGATCAGCTTTCCATCTGTCTAGTCAGTATGTCTATTTCATCTTTATATACAAACAACAGATTTTATCCCCTATAATATTCTTCTCAAATTATGAAACGTATGTTTTTAATAAAGACGAGAAGCACTTTGCACACGCGTACAGTAATTGTGAAGTGGTCGTCCAAAAAATATTAATTTGGTGTAAGGATCTATGCTATAGAAACAGATTACCTGTTGAAGCTGGTACACCCAAATATGTAAAGCTGTAAGAAATGATTAAGTACTGGAAGCGAGTGACGTCAGTAATAGTGTTTGGAGCAAAGATCCTCAGAAATGGAAGGTACACAATGTATAATAGCTTTCGAGAGAAAGAGAAGAAAAAAAAAACAAACAAACGGATGAATGTTTCTTCACTAGGGATGAAACGGAATTTGACTATTCATTTGGGACAAAGGTACAAACAAAATATGCGGGAAAAAAAACTACCCGTGCTAGTTTTTCTTTAATATCTTTTCTGCGATCAACGAAATAAACAATAAAATTTATATATCATTTTTAATGTTTCTCCGTGATAATTAATACGTGTTTCCCCTCACATGTAACAGCTTTATAGGCTATTAAATAACATGAACTTATACATCACCGGATATGATCTAATCTCTGCAAAACATATGACTTACAAGAGAGAGAGAGAGAGAGAGAGAGAGAGAGAGAGAGAGAGAGAGAGAGAGAGAACTTTTGTAATTGATTAATCGCCTAAAATCGAAATATAAACAAAGCGATATTCTGCCTTTCAATGAATATTTGCATTTTCTGCGTATAAATCACTTGCTCGTTTCGATACTTCTGCGATAAAGGCTAACAATGAAACTTTTGAAACATTTTACTCACGAACATGCCTCTGAGAAATTCAATCAATCACAGACAGAGAAAATATCTGTATGAATCGTTGCTGCACAGTCAACAATGATAATTGTATTCATTAAAATATTGGTGACAAACAAACACGATTAATGTCAGAAATCTAGATATATTGTTATCTGCTTCTGGCCATTTTGTGTACCAGCTGAATTTGAAAGGTCACGCCGAGTTTGCAGAACTCAAATTAACAACCTTTATAAATTTGCTATCATAACTGTTAGAATATCGGGCCAAAAAAAAAATAATTAATTTACAAACCGAGATTTCGCTCCCAAGATTCCGATCGTAATGACTTAGTTTTGATAATATTTATAAATGTGTTATAGACCAGATTTTCAATTTTGAATCATGCAGTGAGTCGTCTAACACTCTTACGATATTGGTGGGATAGATGAATGGCAGATACTAGAAGAAGAAGAAGGTAGGACGATTTTACTTAACTTATAAGTTAATGTCAAATGGTTTAGTACGTGCATATCTTTATAAATTATCACATCATTTTTATATCTACAATAACAATCTGAAATCGTATTGAATGACACCGACAGAGAATCATACTCATACACACACACACACACTCACGCGCGCACATACTCACATGCATCACACACACGCAATCGCGCGCGCACATACACACATGTATGTTAATTCTGCTCAGTCGACTAGAAAAGTTAATTACTGAAAAGGTGTTATGGTTTGTTTCCAAATGAAATGGTTATTGTCAAACGTAAAGGGTATTCTAACAAATAGCGAATACAATGTGCTTTCTGATTGTTCCAGCTTGAAAGTATAATGTTATATCCCTCTTGTTACCATAGTGCTAAGGAGAAGTAATTTTCTTCAAAAGTTTCAAAATGTGTGTTAGAATGAGGACCAGTCTTAAGTCACATGAGCTGGGGTAGAATGAGGACCGACACCCGTGTCACAAAATCTCAGGTACAATGAGGACCACCAGCTGAGTCACATGCTCTGTTTAGAATGTGGATCACATCCTTGTGTCACATACTCGGTGTATATTGAAGTCTACCGCATTATGGCACATATATGTGCTAGAATCAGGACCACAGCCTTGTGTCACATGTTGTAGGGAAGTACATTGCAGTTTTAACAGGTCCATTGACGCATCTCCCGCTAAAGTTTAATTTGTGACCAAAAACATTTAAGCCATGGCATGCTTGAAACCAAGACGGTCATTCTCCTAACGGAAGTGGGTGAAAATTGTGGTTAAACAAGGTTAAGGGGTCAACTGACACTATTTACACGTTTCTATCGTGCTTTGTCATCATATTCACAATTCATGTAACTCAAAAATGTACTTAAACGATATCAAATATTATCGACATGTTTTAGAGTGCATGCGCGTGTGTTCACCGTACTGTTTCAGCATTTCTAAAGGAAACAAATTGAATGTTTGCTTCAATGTCCATAACCGTTTCAATGAATGAATAATTTGCAATGACATTTGATAACGGTATTATTTAATTTTGAATCATGTCACTAAGATGATTTCGCATTGTCCCATCTCATAGTTCTCTATTTAAAACATGTCATGTCACTTCATGTTACAAATGGCATCATGTTAGACTAAGATTACATGTTTGACTCACATGAATGCATTTAAAATATAGTTTTGCCCACATTGGCCGAACCTGGGACTCGAACCCAAGCTGACATAGGTAATATGTCAGTGATTGGTTAGAGCACTCGGCCATCCAAAGCTCCTATAATGATATTTAAGTAAACAGCTTAAACGTCCCAATGTTTCTGAAAGCTGGAATGATACTGAAGTAAACAACTTAAACGTACCTATGTTTCTAAAACTGAATGATATTTAAGCAAGTAACATCAGTGTTCTAATGTCTCTGAGAACTGAAGCAAAGAGCTGAAGTATTCTAATACCTTGGATAGATGTAATGCTATTGTAGCAAAGAATTTTCAGTGTTACAATGTATCCGATGGCTGTAATGATATTCAATCAAAGAGTTTCAGTGTTCCAATTTATTTACGAACTGTAATAATATTGAAGCAATGAGTTTCAGTGTCCAATTGTTACTGAAAAGTATGTGTTGGAAGCTGTAGAAGAAATATTGTTGTCGAATTTGATGGGATTTAAGTTGAAGTCATTGATTGGTTTGCTTCTAAAGGACTTGACCTTGTTGACAGTTACAATGACCTAGAACTGCTTATCTTGATCTCATTCTGCTTCGGAAACTGCCTCTTAGTTTGTTTTTTTTTCTTATAAGAGGATGTTTAACAGCATCAGTCTTAATTGAGTCATTTAGTCATGTTCAGCTGAGAGGTAGTTTCGTTTCAAATATTCATTGAAATTGCAAGGCGCTTATATACATTCGATTCAGTGGATGTTTTGGAATTACTGTAAATTCATTTAAAAAGATTTTGAATTATATCATTTTGATACATCATACGTGTTAGAACCTCAAACTATTATAGAATATTGATACATCAGCGTAATAGATTGGAATTCATTCGGAACACCATTGGAACCCATTTTGGAATACTCGATAATTTTGGACTTGCGATAGAAGCTTTAGGACTATTTCGGATTTAAGTCACCATACTGTAAGCTATTTTCTAATTATTCCATTTACGTTCACAGGAAATAAATTATTTGATGAATTTTACAAAACTTGTTGGTTTTCTTTCTATTCTGTGAAATTTGGGGCTCGTCCCGGGATACGATTTTCATAAAAGATATCTCACAGAAATTACAATGGCTTTTGAAATGTAATTTAACTTCGCTTTGGAATTTTCTTTGTCCCTGGCATATCAGTTGCACTTATTTGAGAATTCTTTGTTCAAACCAACAAACTTTCACTATGTTATCTGAAGTGGACAAATTTGTTTAAGACCCACGAAGGAATTGCTAGAGTTCCTCTTTAACGAAGCAAGAGATAAAGAATATTTTGCTTCATTATTTGGTAGGAATGAGTATTCTTGTTAACAGTGCTTTGCGTTTGATTAGCAAGACTTTATCTGGTTTGATTAGTAAGGCTCTATCTGGTTTGAGTAGCAAACCTCTATCTGGTGTGGACAGGGAATTGATATAATTACAGTTTAAAACCAGATTGAATTAGTGTTACGAACGCAAATGCAAAAAGGACAAATAAATATAAATGCAAAATATGAGAAAGATAAATGCAAATGAAAATGCATAAGGAAAAAAAGAACTACGGGGGGGGGGGGGATAGCGACTCAAATTAAAAGAATTTAACTGGTAATTGGATCAAATCAGCCTTTACATACAAGTTTAAGATGCAGAACAACATTTGTCTCATTTTGAGAGAATTTCAGAATATTTGAAATGGCCAAGAGATCATTTAACTTTACTTATTGGCAAAACTCGTGAGGTTACTAGAGCAATGGCAAAGTAGACTCTTCCGAATGATGTAAATCATGAATTTGTTCTTTTATTTGACACATTTATGGTCAGATGAGGTTACGTATGCTACTCGTATTGACCAGTCACGAAGTATTGATCACTGTGATGCTCTTGTAACTATTCATTCTCTCAATTCTAATAAGGGCGAGAAAAAGACAATTGCAAGTTGTCTCATATGAGTAAGATCATGAGATTTTCTGTTTGTTTCAGAGGGCTATTAGCGAAACTGAAGCCACTAGATTGATATTTTGTGAGTAATGAGGTCCTTATGAGAAAACAGAAATAACGCTACTGACGAGTGGTTAGAGAGCAATCAATTTTTTGTTCCTAATGATATCGACGGAATTTTATTTAAGACTTAGAAACTCCATTGGCTGTTAATATATTGATCAGTAAGACTTATTACAAGATCTCCAGTCATTTTTATTGACCGAAAATTAAAAGTGATGTTTCCAAATAACGTAGATCTTGTCACACTTTTCATATTGTAGGAAAACCCAGTCATAAGATACCTTTTGGTTAACGTAAACCTACTTGCTGACAATAATGTGTACGTCCACAAGATTTCTAGAGCCTATTTCTTTAAGGAATATTAAAACTAATACTATACAAATAGCTTGAGAAATGTTCATCACACCTTCAACCTGATGATAGAATTCTACCAAAAGAGAAGTCTGAAGGACTCTGAGAAAATTAACAAGTAATTGTTCTTGTTAAATAAATCGTCCAAGGGACAGGGACAGGGGTCTGGAAGGATTTTAGAGACCCGGAAACAGTGAGACGCACAGAAAGAGCGAGTCTCGAATGGGCACAACGATATTGCCCCAGTCACATACTATATGCACATTGATACATTTGTAAATATTTGTTGAATTTATTCGTTTTTAAAATTCATACTTCAGTTTCCCTTGAATTCAGAAGTGAATCGTGCATTCACTGACTTGAATGTTATACGATTTATATATATGAATGTGCTTTGTTCGGATTTATTTGATTGCATGTAATATAAATCATGTATTGTGTGAATTTCATTCATTACTCTGATAGGAATTGTGAGAATGAATGTATCGAGTATGATAAAAATTGATTTTACAATGAATATTCAATGAACCACTAATTAGCACGTAATGTAGCTGAGTTAAGACGTAAAGTCCATTAATTCATTGTTGCAATTAAGTTGCGAATTCTCTTTCGACCATCACCGTTCAGCTAGTAACTTACAACCCACGGTCGGATGCAATCATTTATCTAAGAGGTATAGTTATGCCATAGTTTCAATTGGGAATGAGGCTAGCAGCTAGAAAACGACATTAGTCTTATAATGATAGGGCGTGTGTATCAGGCTGCGAACTGATTACAGTAGCTTAGTTATGATAAATTACGTTAAGACGATATAGGAAGTAAAATGATTGAAAATATTGTTCGATCTCAGGAGAAGAATAAATCAGACAAATATTTAGATTTGTATTATATTTATTTGCGGAGGAAAAATAGCTCGATACTTGTACTGCCCAGTGGGAAGAAGTACAGCCAACAACCAATGTACATTTGATGACCCGAAGAGGCTGGAGAGACACAGAGAAGAAAACGACATACGGCAACGCTGACCTGTAATCAACAGTGATTCGGACAGGACCGGAAGCAACAAGGCAAGCAAGCTGACATGCCGGCAATTTGAAATCGATCATTCATTCGGTTCTATGACAAAAATTTGCTTTATCGGTATAACTAGGACGACTAATTGCGTTGCATATACATTTTGTAATTCTATTTCTAAGAGAACGTGCATCATTCAAATAAACGTATTAATCTTTCTTTTTCTTTATGAGGAAAGGTTTCTATGTAGTTATATTAATTTTTTTTTCATTCCTTTTAATTCATGAATGTAGACTATGATGGTTATTCAGCAGACGACATATCAAGAAAATAATTTTGTCTATTTTGTAGATATTGGGTTTTTACTTTGGGATGAGGTTATTTCGTGTTAGTAAATATATAATTGTGGCTTTTGGACCTAGGAAGCTTTAAAAGAAATCTTGTTGACGAATTTAATGGGATTTAAGCTTAGGACATGGGTTTTCTCTTAGGCAACAAGATGACCCAATTTCTGATTTGTTAGTTGCTAAAGGACCTGCCCTTGTTGACAAGAATGGTCTAGAAATGATTATTTGACTTTCTTTCTGCTTCGGAAACTGCGCCTTAGGTTTTCTTATAAGAGGATGCTTGCCTGAGAATAAGTTACTCCTGTCTTAAACACCACTGTTAGTGGAGTGATTTAGTTGTGTTCAGCTGAGATATTTAATATATTGTTTTTAATTAATCTTTGTAATTGCAAGATGATCATAAACTTTGGACTAAGTAGCTGTTTTGGAATTACCGTGAATCATTTAAAAATATTTTGGATTATGTCAAGGAGATATATCAAAGGTATTAGCAAGTCAAATTAATCCAGACTGTTTGCACATCAGCGCAATAGATTGGACTTCATTCGGAGCACAACTGGAACCCATTTTGGAATACTAGATCCGTTTGGACTTGTGATAGTAATTGTATGCTTATTTAGGATTTCCTTCAACATACTGTACGTTATTCTTAGTTTTCACTTTGTATTCTAGAGTAATAAATTTTGTTGAATTTTAGAAAACTTGTTGATTCGTAACAAATGACTCTGAAGTATGCCTTGTAAATAAACGTTAACCTGAGAGTATCAAAGCTTGGCGGGTGTAAATTTATATATTCAGAAAGAATTTACTTCGATGATCCGAGGATCCGTATATTCTAGAAACTGTTTCAGCACGAATTTCAAGATCAAACTTACAAAAAAGGAAACTAAAAAAGGAAACTTTCAAACTTTTCTTGGAATTAAGTATATGTGATATTTGCTTTTTGTGCTGATTTATCAGTTTGCATGTTGCTCTAAAATTAGGCTGGAAATAAAAACTGAATCACTCCATCGCTCTTTTGCATCCCTTTTCAAGGTATTTCCAAGAAAATGTGCAGTACTTGTTTCTAAAATATTCAAGGACATAAACCTAAGAAAAGATAAATGCAGGGAATTGGGGTCTAATGATTTTAACCAAATCGCTGAATTTGTTATTAGTTAAGGTAAGTACCAGTTATATGGCATTATAAGGTAAGTCCCAGTTATATGGCATTATAAGGTAAGTCCCAGTTATATGGCACTTTTTGAAGATTGCCTGAATGTTACACCTAAGTTCAAGTCAGGACTTTCCTCTTTTAGAATTAGACCAGACTGCATTTGTTTTTCAAACTCAAGCAGAAATCCCACTACAGAGATTAGCTTATTATGTGTAGTATTAGTGGTAAGTAAAATGTTACATGCCACATAAAGAACTCAAGTTCAGATATTTCCAAAAATTCCGTGTTTATAGTTCTTTAAAAAATAAAGCTATCGAGTGCAAATTAGCTTCGACATCAAGGTTTAATAGTGTCGAAATTACCTGTTGAGAAATAACACCATTCCATATCTCCCTAAATACCCGGAATATCTAATCAAATGTAAACTTAAAAGCAACTCCAAGGCCATCAAGCTTTTTATACAGCCCACTCAAGTACAAAACATTTTGAGTTCAAGACATCTGATGATGTAGGTCTTATTTAATCAAAATGGACTTTATAAAATATGTAATAACCCCGCATCGATGTAACACATCTCACCGATCTAGCATTCTTTACAGGAGAAGAAAACCTTTCGTTAGTCGCGTTTCCTTTCATAATCTGATGACAGAGTGTGCGCGAATTCGAGTGGACCCCTTGACAAAATGTATATCCGATTTCGAGTTGACTAAAACAGGTCTGCTTGTTACATTGAAAATACGACCCTTAATTTCAATTTTGCACCCTACTGAATTTAATTTTGTTTTCAACAGGTCGGCATTATCTGGCAATTTATAATATAAAAAAAAAGTCTAACGTAAGACACCAATACTCAACCCTACCATTCGGACACATTAGGCTTGTTAACGGATTGCAAACGTTCACAAAAACCTCAGGGCAAATATCAACGCCCCCCGTGTGAATCACATATATGTGCCAACCACTCGTCATTAATCATGGGCTAATACAAACGCATACAAAATTATTATTAACAAGCATTCATTTCTAAGCATTAGATCCCAGACGCTAATGTGGTATCTAAATTAATGAGACCTCCCTCGAGCACTTTCTACATAGAGACATCTTCATAAAGTAAGCACCAACATCTCAATAAATTTATCTCATACAACTTTATCTAGTCAACAAGATGTATTACCATCAGAATCTTATACATCCATAACGGTTTAATGTTTAACATTCTTGTCTCATTCTCCCTGAGAGGGTGAATGTATGTATGTATGTATGTATGTATGTATGTATGTATGTATGTATGTATGTATGTATGCATGAATGTTGTTGTTGTGGGGTTTAACGCCATTTTTCAGCACACGATAGGCTATACATAGCGGCCATTATTAATGGTGTAGGAAGAACCCGGGAAAACCCCGGGAAGAACCACCTACCCACGAGAAGCTACTGGCAAGCTTTCTCACATACCCACATTGGCCGAATCCTAACTCGAACCTACGCAGACAGAGGTGAGATGGCAGTGTAATACATTTTCCCCGTAAATCTAATAAACCTTGTTAAATGTACTATACCACATCAACCATGTATGTATTAAACGTGCATTGTAAATGTAATAGTATCGAAAGCGATTGCTTTTTTCTAGTGCAATATTACTTTCGATATATTTTTGAGGGGTGGAGAGGATGGCCCTATTTATTCACAATTTCGTCAGAACTGGAATTCTTAGATTCTACCTAATGAAGTAAGTCTTTATAGATCTGAAATGGTTAACGTCTTATTAAAGCAATGTAGATCGAGTGCAAAGTCCAAAAAGTGATGCTTGTATAATGTAACTTGTATGAGTTTCGTCTGATTAAAATATATTTGCTGTATTTAAATATATCTAACTGTGATGACTGCACACACACACACACACACACACACACATAACTGCAAAACACATAGTTGTATATATTAATATATTATATGCATAACTTGAGAGGTGATCTGGTGTGTCTGATTGTCGGCTCAAAATCTCTTTTTCAAGGGACAATATATATTTTCTGACGAGCCAAGACTATTTCGTGTATGTGTGCTCTACGTTAAAACGTGTTATAATATTCGTGACTAATCCATGTTGAACATTGTGATTTCATGTAATTGGCCAATGGCATTCCTAGGGTTGAGCTAGCTTTGTCTATATATAATACGTGATTTCTTGGAAAGACGAATCCATATTGCCTATATAATTAACATTCGAAGTTTGTGATGATAAAGGTGACAATCGGACACTTTTTTTACTAGTCTCGTACTTCCAACTTTCGCAACAATTTACGAATAATATCTGATGACATTTTACAAAGAAAGAGAGAGAGAGAGAATGAGAGAGAGAGATTCTCTAGAATTAGTCATTATTAGACGGTCTTTGAGAGATACTATAAAGAACAAATATAGAAAACAGTTATAAAATAATGGACAATCACAGGAAAAAGTAATCACAGTTTAAGACTGTGTCAAGCAATCTAATCCAAACTTAGGAACATATACTTTATCCAATGATTCTTAATGAATTGTCCGATACTTTTTCTTTGTCATATGATGGTCATAACACGTGTGCTGTACAGCATTAGACGATAGGCTTTTAGTAAACAAACTACTTACGATCTTGAGAGACGGAATACTGATAATTATTTCTTCATATTTTACTTATTCACCTGTAGCTTGGGGTTTAAAGCACTTTGGCAGAGGCTTATTTTTAGGATCGTCAAGAACGTGGAAAATGAACAACGTTTTAACTATATTCGTCTGTACATACGTTTGTCTGCTAAAACATTGTACGTATTTATATCCGGATTCTGGTTAAAACAATGGCGGGACGGGAACATATTTCTTTGTTATGTTCGCATACATATCTATGTATAAAAACGCTTGTTATATTATCTAACAGGATTATCTATTTTTTGTGAAATCTAACGCCAGCAGAATCATATTTATGTACTGACACCTATTGCTACATTACCCATATACTATGCATGTAGTCAACTGGTAGCTGTATGTTTCAACTGCCATTTAGTGGTGAAAATGGAGAAGAAAAAAAACATGATTCATGTCAATGTCACATAAACGTGGTTTTTTATTTGCCTTCCTAGCCTGTCATTTCACCTCAAGAGTAAAGTTTGCTCACCAGAATTCCTACTTTATATCACGTCGTATAATTTTTTAAAAGCACAGGTGTTCACAACAACTCGTACCTTCTTCTTAGCTTCCATTTTAATACCATAGAATTTGGATGCATAAGTAGATAAACATATGGGTATATAACGTAATACATGTTTTGAACTTGCGTAGGTAAAAAATGCGTTCATACATACATACATACATACATACATACATACATACATACATACATACATACATACATGATGTATACAGTGATCGATCCAAAAATCAGCTTACGTAAATGAGTTTCACCAACTGCTGGACCTAAGTCCAATCGGCTTAAATCAATATTTGTCTTGAAATTGACCAATCAATCATATAAAGCCTAGATGTAGCATTGCCTTATGTTGGTGAAATTGGGCCTGGTGAGATACTGAATAAACATCTCAGGTTTACTTTAAACTCGGCATAAAGATATTTAGGAATTATCGTGTGTAAATGAAAATATACCATCATGATATCTAACAGTGCATTGTGCATGTGATAATTAATATGACAATCCACATTTTTTTATGTAGTGCTATGTGAAGAAAATCATGCGCATTGTGAACAACCAAAAGAGATTAATTTACACAACGTACATGAGCAAATATAAAACCGTTACCATTTTTATTTTTGTATTTGAACAGATTTAAATTTAGCTCGAGGTTTGTGGTTGTTGTTTATTTCTTCACATTTTACTTGCATTTCGCATGTTATATCTTTGTAAAGCATTGTATTATTAAGGGCAATAGTTCGTAAATTAAAATATATTTATAAGTCATCGATACGTCCTAAGGTTTGGAAGGAAACCTAATTTCTTTTAAATGAGAAGAGGAGGGAATTGTGATATACCAGTCTATTAATAATAATGTCCAAGAAGAGTCTAGCACCAGACATTTTAAGTTTTATAAGAAGTGTCTAGCACCAGACATTTTAATTTTTATACATACAATTTTCACCTCCTGTCTGTACGGCTAAGTGGGTTTATGGTATGTACCTGCCTCCGTCATACTTTGCGTGTACTGTGTCATATATTCTTGGGTGAAAAACATTGTATTGCCATCAATGTTAACACATAGTGCCGAGCTTCACGTTCTCATAATTTAGAATAAGCCCAGCTTTTTAATTGATATTAAATTTACAAGGAGAGCCAGTAAATTAATGATTTCATACATTTTAATGTAAACATACCCGAATCTTACAAGTAGGAAAGAGAGAGAGAGAGGTGAACAATATTAATATAAATAATGACTGCGCCTGTCTTAATAATTATTAAAATTAGCAGTAATTAACATAGTAGATAAATCAAATTGTGAATATTCCGTAACTGTGTAAAGCTTTTCGTGTCTTTATTATAGGTTTGGAACAAGTCAAATAAACGATTATAATCATTCGCTGTAAAGTCAGATGATTTGGATAACATTATTTGTAGCCGCTGGTACATGGCGATGATATATATTCTGAACCAGTTTCCTCCGGTGTTATGTATATTATCTACAAGTGTTCATTATAATATCCACAAGTGTTCAGTATAATATATAAGTAAATATAAAATTGTATGCATATCCCCATTGTTATAAGGAACTTTTCTTTCATTTAGGACTTTCTTCTACATTTAAAAGGATTATCTAGGATTTACTTCATAAAAACAGTAAGTTCCTCACAAATTTCTCATTTATATATTTGATAAACTGATGCCCAAAATAATATATTATTTTTCACTCACTATACAGAAAATAAACAACTGTAGTATTTGTGGATAATTTTCAAATCATTAAACATCCTAACTTAAGTTAATTTTTAAGTCAAACCGTTTTAATTACACTGAGATATAAATCCACCATACATTAAAACTAATACTTATAGAATGTGAAATGTCAAATAAAAATTAAATAATACTATCTATTCCAAACCTATTTAATATATGTAGATTGTTTGTACTGTAGTAATAATTTATCTATTCAACTTTCCTTCACGCATGGGTGGACCCTATCATGAGTAATGAGTGTTAACTCTAATTGAACTTCCTTACAGTCAAAATTGGTTAATTTTACTAATTATTATCGTATTCGAATAAAGCTTAACTCCACTAAAAAGTTCATACGAATATTGACAGTAAAACATTTATACTCATCAATACTAATATAAAATGAATCTCCAAGTATTTTAGTGATAATTTTGGTACAATTTTGTCTATTCGTACATTATTTTCGAACTATTCGTCTTGCTCTGTGAACTATACATAGTGATTATGATTCATTGTACTATAAATATGTAAATACTAATTTAACTATTTTGACTGGATCCATAACATTTATTTTGTGCCCTTTATCATCAATTATTTTCGAAATTTCGCACCTAGCTTTCTGTAGATGCAGTCCTAGTGTTACTTATATTTAGGTACTGCTCCATTTACCTTCCAAAGGGGAGAGGTTGTATTCTTATGGTCTTCTGTCGGATTTTGTTAATTTTACCAGATTTGTTTCATGCTACGTTCTAGTTAGCTAGTTCTGCATACATAATGACTTTGTCAAGCGGTGTTGTGTGCAAGCTGTACAGTGCAAATTTGTCATGTTATTTTGTTCGCATGCCCTTTTTGTTTATAAACAGCTAGGTGGTTCTTACTATTTTCTGTACTATTCTTTTCAATTGTATGGTTTTCGTTGTCATGTATATCCAGTCTTCATCGTGCTTGACTTTTGTATGTGATTGAGTGTAGCGTTCTATCCTACTTTACCACTTCCTAGGCTGCCGGTTGTGTCTACCTGACGTTTAATAATTTAAAAAAAAAAAAGATGTTCAAGTTCAAGGCCCAACTTTTTAAAAATCTTGAAATGTTCTGGACGAAAACTTATGGCCTACATCCAGGGCAGTCTGTTGTGTCTTAGATCAAGTGAGATTAGTATATTAGACCTTGGAAACAAAACTGTTCGTTCCTGTTTTAAGTTCAGTCTGTGGGATCATTTTGCTAATGGGTTAAGATATAATTGAAGATTGATTATTTTTTTTTAAAACTTATTGATTGGAAAACAAAGTACTCGTTGACTTTTAAATAAAAGAACTCTTGGGAGGGATTATTGTGAATTCATGAAACAAATTTAGATTATATAATTGTAATACATCAAGAATGTTATACATCAACATTTTTTACTTCATTATATCATCAGATTCAGGATTATTGGAATTCTTTTGGAGCATTATTTAACTTTGGACTTGTGATATAACATTTAGATTTTTTGTAATATTATATTCATAATTCCGTAACTTCCTCTTACATTTTCATGTTCATCCAATAATACCTTAATCTCAAGTATTGTGCAAAACGAAAAATCTAAATATAAATAGTTAGGAAGAAATAAACGTGATATTTAGAATCAATAATTAATTAATTAAATAACTAATTAACAAATTGTTTTATTAGTAATAGTATTTTTCTATAGAAAGGGTAAAATATTACAGATTCAGATGTACTATATTGACAATTTAATTTTACATATTCCACTGGTATTTCTACCTGTATGTGTCCTTTCCATGTCTCAATAACGCATTACAGTCTACGCCAGAAAATAACGAGATTCTCACCTGTAGAAATTCTGCTAAGAAAAAAGAATGATACATTTATGCAGTGTTTTTTAAAATGCTCCATTTGTTCCACATCATCCGCAAACATTGGCAACTGGCGTCATTGAAACACCAGAGAGTACCCGTAGAGCAGAAGAACGCATCTCCCATTTTGTCATCCCACACCCATCCCTAAACCTTTCGCCCTGTAGAATAAAAATAGACAAACAGGCCATTAGGACAATGCGATACTGAGCCATTTGGAAGACAGGTTCCCCTATCAAGTGACCCTTGCCTTGGTTTGAGTCATCACTTGGCAGATTTGCAACCTCTGTCTGACCATGAAACTTCGAATGTCCTGAAATTGTACCAGATCGTTTCGTAACCGATGAGCTTTCCTACCATTTTACCAAGCCCTGAAATGGTGCCTGGACGTTTCGTGACTTTACATAGTCCTGAAATGGTGCCAGGACCTTTTTCTGCAGAGCAATTTATTTTCACTATACCTGGATCTGAACTTGCAAGTTGGTATGCAACCTATGCGCTGGTGTAAACAATATTATAATGCATTACAATTAGCATTCTCACCTTTGTCTGCGTAGGTTTGAGTCCTGGGCTCGGCTAACGTGGTATGAGAAAGCTAACCATTAGCTTCCCGTTTGTCGCTTTCCTACCGGGATTCTACCAGTTATACTGGCCGACATATATAGCCTATATTTTGAGCTATTTTGGCATTGAATCATATTATATGTTATATTAACTCTACCTCATTACCACAAAACTCTTGACTATGTATTTATATTTTATAATCTCTAAAACCAACGTTTCTCAAAGTACCTCAAATGGTTATCGTTTTCCTCTGAAGTATTCAATATCCTTTATTCATATAACATATCCCAAGGAAGAAGCGCATAATCTTCTCGAATCCGTGACGTCTTCATCAGATTCAACCAATTCTCTAAAGCCATAAATCTTCGTATTAGCTAATTACTACAATTTGTAAAAGTATAACAAATGAGAATGAAAAGCGAGACCAATCCACTTGATTAAGACTCGGGATATATTCGCAGCCTACTAGCACGACACGACAACAGGAAATAAATTTTATCTGAAGGGGTTTAATTACAATACAGTCGTGTGGTGCGGCCGTCTACAATGGATTAGGGAATAGACTCGCGAAACCCCAGAAAACAAAGACGCAGAGATCGAATCTAATTCTAGAGATGAAGCTATTGAAGAAACGGGGTTGAGCTAGCTGTCTCGAGGAAGCAGATAAAAATTGGGTTTAGAGGAGAAGGGACAGAACACATTTATCTATGAGGAAAATTAATGTAAACACTCAAATTGGACATCTGAGAGCAGTGGCACTCGTGTCAGCGCGGACCTAAAAGAAAACAACCTGCCATATTGAAATATATACCAAACTTGCCTTTTGTTTGCCATGCTAGTGAAATAGACAAATCACAACTTATGTAATCGACATTAGGCGAGAAGTAAGTATAACAAGAATAGCGTGTGTATTACATGTAAAAGCATTGGCTTACCATTTTTGAAGACATTTATCATCACAAAATTTTCAACATTAGTCTAGCTATGTTTAGTTAGCTGAATTGAGATTGTTGAGAACTTTGTTCTGAGACTCAGTGGAAAACGGGACATCTTTAACGAGAACAAAAACAAAAAGATTTCTCCAGTTAAGTTTGTGTTGACACGGATCTTGTCTAATCGGCTGGTGATACAAGGTTTTATATTTGACTGGAGTACGAAATTCTGCGTTTTAAACTGTTATCTTCTCAATCTACTAGTGTTAGTACTATCATTATTTGCCTCGATATGTGATAAGTCTTTTTGCCTGGGATTCTCTCTCTCTCTCTCTCTCTCTCTCTCTCTCTCTCTCTCTCTCTCTTGGAATAGCCTCTTGTCAGGCGCCGAACGTTACATGATTTCATTTGATTGATGCTAAATCTAGTATTGCCTTGGGAAATGACCTCAAAGTCCGGTGGAAAATAGTGCTCTCGCCTTCGGCCAAGTCGCAACTGCTGCCAAATAATATGTATGTATGTATGTATGTATGTATGTATGTATGTATGTATGTATGTATGTATGTATGTATGTATGTATGTGTGTGTGTATGTATGTATGTATGTGTGTGCTTGCCAGTAGCTTCTCGTGGGTCGGTGGTTCTTTCCGGGGTTTTCCCGGGTTCTTCCTCCACCATTAATACTGGCCGCCATGTATAGCCTATCGTGTGCTGAAAAATGGCGTTAAACCCTAAAGCAACAACAATGTATGTGTGTAAGAGAGAGAGAGAGAGAGAGAGAGAGAGAGAGAGAGAGAGAGAGAGAGAGTGTGTGTGTGTGTGTGTGTGTGATAAGACACATATACAAAGATCTTTCCCTATTAACTGAGTATTCCATCCGTAATGTGATTTGATCTAATCTTACAATCCAGACGTATGTGGACATTGACAGGAACTAACTGATAATGCGAATCGTTTAATAATAAGAAATATATGAATACTATGTAAATGACGTTCAAAAAATATATACTGTATATAAAATAGTTTCCAAATTTGAAACTTTAAGAAGCAATGAAATGTATTTTCAGTTCTTCTAATATATTGGTACCTATCTTGCAAATAGGCGTTAATGCAATTAAATAATTAGGTTAACAATTACCATTTAGTTTATATATGGAACAAATGTTGTGCAAAACTATACCGCTAGAGGCTGTTGTATATTTGTACAATCGGTGTAAAGGAATAGAGTATTCTAGTTGATTAAAAAACATAATGATGAAAAATTGCTTTCCGTATATGGATTTATTTGCGAAGTATTAAACAGAGAATTACAATTAAAAAAAATGGACAATTTACATTTCTGTCTTCGGGATTCAAAGTTACTATCATTGGTGGCAACTTACCTATGATTGAAAATTCTTTCCAAATGTATGTTTGTTATGCATTGTGTTAGAATGAAGTCATGCCACGACCACATACCTGGACTTGTTCGAAAATGTTCGAATCTCTTTAAATACTACTAATACAAAAATAACTTTAATATCATCCGTTGCCTTCTTTGGCAGTCTGCTGTGTATTGTCATGGAAAAGGGAAATTTGCAGCAAGACATACAATTAATACGACTTATTTCAGGATTTTTAGGACTGAAGTATTGATCGGTATCAAATGAAATGCAGTTGCATTACAGTGGGAGAAGACGCTTATCAAAATCTAATTTTGTCTTGGAAACAATCTTGGGTAATTTTTCTTGGAGGGCCTTGTTGACGGTTCATTTTTCTACAAGACAGATTTATCGAATGATCAAGATTTGTCGATGCATTACTAAACATTTGGCCATCTGGTCTGAGATAGCCAGAACTGTTTCTATGTAATACACGAGTGACTGACCATTGGTCTTCTTCTTCTCCCTGGGCCACCTGGGGTTTGTAGGACCCTATAATTGGACAATAATACAAGGTTCGCATGCTTAGTTTGGTCCGGTTGGAAGTATTGAATTGGAAACAATTAAAAACCTGATGGTGTGAAATGTATTGATGATACCCCACAGTGTCAAGTGAATCTTCGAGTGTTGAGCAGCGGTGTTATTAAAAATCGATCACGTAAACTTATTTTAGACTAGATACACACCGTTTTTTAAAAACATTTTCTCTTTCTTAAAAAGTAGATTAATAATAATAATAATAATAATAATAATAATAATAATAATAATAATAATTTTATAATAATAATAATTTTATAATAATAATAATAATAATAATAATAATAATAATTTTATAATAATAATAATAATAATAATAATAATAATAATAATAATTTTATAATAATAATAATAATAATAATAATAATAATAATAATAATAATAATATTTTTAAAGAAATTCGATAATGATGATGATATTCCAACAACAACTTCTACTGATGTCAATGACGACAATGACAATGAAAGAAGAATAAATATGCAAATGACTCTTGGACAATAAATATCACATGCAATTGGACATTTAATATAACATTAGCATGGTTAGTCAGTCGAAGACCCAATCATATGTAATGTCCATTGAGGCCACACATAGTGACTATATATTTCTTCGCTTTACTGCTACTACTACTACTGCTACTACTACTAATATTAATAATAATAATAATAATAATAATAATAATAACAGCAATACTATTATCATTATTATTAGTATTATTATCTACATCATCAATGCTGTTATTGATATAATTGTTGTATTAATCTTCACAGCAATCATCATCGCACCATCATCATCATCATCATCATTACTATTATTATTATTATTATTATCATTATTATTATTTTGTTATTATTATTATTATTATCATTATTTTGTTAATATTACTATTATTATTATTATTATTATTATTATTATTATTATTATTATTTTCACATCCATCATATTATTATTTTGTTGATTGTTTTTGCCATGGTCATGTTTTATTACGATTGTCCGTAATATAATAATGGATGGGTTTGACTAGGAGTATAATAAGGTGTGATGAGTTGTAATAGATACTTATAAAACCAGGCTTTCCAACTTATTTTGTATCAGGAGCCTAGAAGTGTGGAAGGAAAAAAGTATTGTTCCACTTTTTGACATCAGTGAATGGACTATAATAATTCATAAATATGTGCTGATTTTAATCAGGCATGTTGCACAGTGATTTTAAAACAAGGAAATACAATAGTATAATCTTATCCAATAATAACTTTTTGTACGAAATCTTTCTTTCGACCCACGATTGTCTGGTTAATTGGAAAATTCATTTAATATTTTAAAAATTGTATACGTGTCGTCATTTCTCTTAAATATGTTATTTAGGTTGTCTGGTTAAATTTTGTGAAGTGTAGGATCTAAGTTTTCTCAGTCATAAATATTAAAGAAATCGACATTTCCATTATGAAAAGGGGGACAAAACTCACATATCGAGTGTGATTTTTTCTTGGATGTCTCAGAGATTATGGAATTGTAGCTGATGCTGATAACTATGTAATTTGTTACCTCATTCTGAGATCGCTTCATAAATGTGTGACCATTCCCTCTGTCCACGATTTCGAAAGTTTCAAATCTTTCTTGAAACGAGCTGTCATGATGCCCGTTTGGAATTTAAATAACTGTAATGTTAGACAAATTGTGCAAACGTTTTATGACTAATGGAGGGGTAGCATCGTATCGGGCACTCATGTTAAGTTCTTGAAAAGCAATATTTACGTATGGCTGTTGAAAAGCAACACTAGAATGCTGCGAAGCTTAATACTTTTGTCGATTTTTTTCGCCGCTGGGAATTATGGATTTTTGTTAAGTTCTTGAAGGCACCAAGCTAATAGGACTGGTATGTATCGTAACGAAAATTCTTGTTTCTCACATATCAAGCAACTGCCATCAGCAGTCCATTCTATGCTTCTGAAACGACAAACATTAATTGAACTGAAATAAAAGTGGGCTTACAATAAGTAAAAGAAATAATTACTGCATTAAAAATACAAGGAATAAAACAACAACAACAACAACAACAACAACAATAATAATAATATTAATAATAATAATAATAATAAGAAGAAGAAGAAGAAGAAGAAGAAGAAGAATGGCAGCAAAAAGCACAGCAACTTAAATCAAAAGAAAAACAATACACAACAATTACATATGGCTGTAAGTTATTACTGACAGCAGTAATACAATGATATTCACTGTTTAAATACGTATATTATATGAATACACTGACCCTCTCTCTCTCTCTCTCTCTCTCTCTCTCTCTCTTGAAAATTATGATTGTAGCAAAATGAACTCAGCTTTCAGATTTTAAGTTCCTAACATTCCTTATGGACTTCTATAGTCATCGGAATATTTTGGAATATTAACTATTAGATGTATCCGTGTGAAATCCAAACGACGTAATGGGAGTCATGGCCTTGATGATTTAGCAACTTTGGGTTATGGGCCTGACGATTTAGCCACTAAATAAGGCACTCGAAATCATAATAAAGACACACGGCACACCGGGTCTTGAACCCTGACGATTTGGCCACTAACATAGGCACTAGTAATTATGGCCCTGACATTTGGCCACTTACATAGGCACTAGTAATCATGGCCCTGACGATTTGGCCACTTACATAGGCACTAGGAATCATGGCCCTGACGATTTGGCCACTTACATAGGCACTAGGAATCATGGCCGTGACATTTGGCCACTTACATAGACACTAGGAATCATGGCCCTGACGATTTGGCCACTTACATAGGCACTAGGAATCATGGCCCTGACGATTTGGCCACTTACATAGGCACTAGGAATCATGGCCGTGACATTTGGCCACTTACATAGACACTAGGAATCATGGCCCTGACATTTGGCCACTTACATAGGCACGAGGAATCATGGCCCTGACATTTGGCCACTTACATAGGCACTAGGAATCATGGCCCTGACAATCTGGCCACTTGCATAGGTACTAGGAGTCATGGCCCTGACGATTTGGCCACTTACATAGGCACTAGGAATCATGGCCCTGATGATTTGGTCACTTACATAGGCACTAGGAATCATGACCCTGATGATTTGGCTACTTATAAGGGCACTCATTATCATGGGCCTCAATGTCACACATGGTAATTAACCTGACATTTAGGAGACCTACAAAGGTACTCAGGGTCATGGCCCGACATTTGAGTACTCAATGTTTCTGCTTCGATGATTTAGCCATTTACAATGGCACTCAGAGTTATGGCCCCAACGATGTGGCAACTTATATAGGCACTTAGAATCATGACAAAGATATTCGGTCACTTACAAGGGCTTACAGAGTCATGTCGCTAATGAATTGGCCATATACAGTGGCACAGGGTCATGGACCCAACCATTTGGCCACTAACATATGCAATCGGATCATGCCCTTTTATTTGTACCTGCTTCCAAGGTCATTCAGAGTCAAGGCACGGACAATCTGATCAATTACATAAGTACTCGGAATCATGCCCATTACATCAGGCCACTTTACAGGGGCACTCAGTGTCATGGCCCTGACGACTTGACACTTGCATCGGAACTAGGAATCATGGCCCTGACGACTTGACACTTGCATCGGAACTAGGAATCATGGCCCTGACGACTTGACACTTGCATCGGAACTAGGAATCATGGCCCTGACGATTTGTTTACTTACAATATCTATCGGCGTCATGACCATGTCGGTTTGGCCACTTACAATATCAATCAGCGTCATGACCCTGTCGGTTTGGCTACTTACAAACGCGATTAAGGTCATGGCCCTGACGACTTGGCCACTACATAGGCACTCGGAATCATGGTCCGGACGATTTGGCCACTAACATAGGCACACAGATTCATGGTCCTGATATTTTGGACATTTACATGGGCACTCTAGGCCATGATTTGTTCAATTACAAAGGCGCTCAAGATTGGGCCCTGACAAATTTGGCAACTTCCTATGACACTAGGAATCATGGGCCTGACAATTAAGCGTATCAAAAGTAAATTCCTGATGATGTTTTTTTCTTCTTCTTATTTTGAAGAAAAAGGAAGCGTTTCGGCACCAACATATGTTTTATTTGAATCGATTCGGCCACTTTGGAAGGTTCATATTATGGGCCTCACTATGTTTGACCATGCTTGTTGAATATCAAAGGTCTCCATTATATTTAAATACTTTACCATTTTAATACCATAGGCCTCCATTATATTTAACAATTTTACCTTTCTGATATCAAAAGTTCACATTATATTGAGCTATCTTAAACTTTACCGTACAAATCTCGCGCCAACCATAGATGGTCTTTGGACTTTTTTTTCCCTTTACTATTTAAGTGGGTTGTTATTGGTGCCTAAAATGGAGCACCAACACTCGTAGCTAGGATAAACTTATTTGAGGTTAGAAGAGGTGGACTATGCGAGAAGGAGAATGCATACATATAGCCGAATTAAACCCTGTTACGAGACATTACGGAATGGGGAACTGGTTATAAGTTTTGTTTTTGCTATAACAACAGTTAAATACTCACCGGTGAAAGTTCACATCAAATGGAAAGAGTTCGTTCGAAATGATATTATATTACTAATTTCAAATTACTTAATTTTTGTAAATCTGAAGCACTGAGATGTGCATGGATACACAACCGTATTTTTCAGGGGCTTTATATATATATATATTTGACAATACTGTTTAATACAAAAACAAAAACAAAATAGCTGGTGAAATCTAAATTAGTATTAATCGCATTTTAGTTTATAACACTATTAGGAAACAATATCAGTATGTATGAAGGCAATTTATTTATTTATTTATTTATTTATTTATTTATTTATTTATTTATTTTTAAATTTATTTATTTGTTTATTTATTATATATCTGGTTTGTTTTTATTACGCTATTTGAAAGAAAGATAAATGTAGTTTTAGGTGTGTTCCTTTTAAAGAAGAACACATAATACAGCCTACAACTTTAATATGTATCGTAGCATACTGGTACCACCCATGGCCAGCGAAAGTTCAAGTCCACGGGAGACAAATCCTACTGAGCAGTTCATTTGACGTCGATGAACAGAGGTGTGACCAACCTTTGTTTATCAATCTATGATGTCTAAATTTTTCTTCTCTTTCTATTTATTTCCTATCTTGTCCTTTTTGTAAGTCATCACTCAGGAGACAATACCATTTCCGGGCATGCATTACTATAAAATAACAGATGCTTTTTTAACTGAGAACCTTAACTGACGCGATAAGAAAATTAGATGAGGATTCTAATTGACGCGATACCGGTAATATTGAGTGTCTTTAAACTGCTGATTTTTATTTAGGATTTAATTTTATGTTAAGTATACACTATTAGAAAACGCTGTCTAAACTGTATTTCAGTTAATTCATCAGGGAATAATACCAAACTAGTCAATCATTAAATTCGACTTTCAATGACGACAAAATAAGGACATTATGTCTTACGAGTTCATAAAAGAAAAGATTTTGGGTTTTCCTTTGATTATGCGGCATAAACTTAAATATCCTTACTTTACATGATAACATTCCAGAGAGAGAGAGAGAGAGAGAGAGAGAGAGAGAGCTAGTTTATGGACCTAATCATTGTACGCAGAAATAAAAATAAAAATTAAAAAAGTGAAATCAATTTAGTTATTAAAAGATGGAAATAAACTTATTAAAAAGGGGAAGATCGCTCGTTGTCACTATCAAAGAAGAATTTTTTTTAAAGAAAAAACGTGGTTTTGTTGTTGTTCACCGTTCACTCCACCCCATCCCTAAAATACAGCATCAACAAAACTGGATAACGACCCTCAAAGGGAATGACGCTTTACGGGGCAAAGCAAATTTCTACGAATTTAAGAAAACACCGTTTTTGTTTCCATTTAGCTGCAAAGTGTTCAACGCATCCCAAGATTATTCTAAGAAAACAAGATTTTTTAACTTAGATGCTGAGGTGGACATATTAGATGTCAGATTGGTACCATTTTCATTCAGACATTTTCATTTAGACATTTAGACATTTAGATGTCATTAAAAATGTCATAATGATTATCAGCGCAGGGGAAGTAGTGTACAATATTTTCAAGGCAGCCGTCGTTTCGGCCAGTTTGGATATTCGAAGTGTTAGGTATGAAAAGATGTTTTCAAGATAGCAAAAGATGTTTTCAAGATAGCCACCCTTTTGACAATATTGGGTTATTTTCACTTTGGACCATCTAGACACCCTTGGGGTTATTTTCAATGACGACCGTCTAAACACCCTGGTGACAATGTTGGGGTTATTTTCCATGAGGACCATCTAGACACCCTGATGACAATATTTGGGGTTATTTTCAATGAGGACCATCTATACACCCTGGTGACAATGTTGGGGTTATTTTCAATGAGGACCATCTAGACACCCTGGTGACAATGTTGGGGTTATTTTCAATGAGGACCATCTAGACACCCTGGTGACAATATTGGGGTTATTTTCAATGAGGACCATCTAGACACCCTGGTGACAATATTGGGATTATTTTCAATGAGGAACATCTAGACACCCTGGTGACAATGTTGGGGTTATTTTCAATGAGGACCATCTAGACACCCTGGTGACAATGTTGAGGCAATTTTCAATGAGGACCGTCTAGGCACCAAAAGAACTCTTCCACTGAAGACACCGTCTCAAAATGACTTTCCAGATCAACACCATTTGAATGTAGTACCAAAAACCAGAAAAAAAGCAATTTTATAGAACACCTCATGTTGGTATGGTCATTGAGAAGAAGTAGCGTTAGCAAGATTTATTATTGATATCATAATGAGATACTGAAGAATATCAGATGGAGAAAACTGATATCGATATAGTATCGATACCACTTTTATTGCCTCAGTGGCGATATAATTTAGGAACTCTATCTGCCTTATGTATTTTATTGAGACCCGTATATCCATTGTAAGGCTTTCAGTTTTCTTTCTAATACTACTCTAGTCTCTCTCTCTCTCTCTCTCTCTCTCTCTCTCTCTCTCTCTCTCTCTGTTGACTGTTGACCATATTGTATGCCTTTATGTAATTAATGCAAAGACTGCTTAAAATGACGTACCCTAGACAATATCAACAACAACAAAAAGCAGTTTTCCATGTGCATCATTCAAATTGTCAGTAACTGAACTTACGAAAGAACCGCTGCTGTTCCATATTTCGTTTCAGCCATACGGTATCCTCATGTTGCACTCAGGTACAAATTCTTACAACTGAACTCATAGTTATTAAATTTTATTGTTGAAGGGTGTTACTCTCTGACTTCTGTTGGATAGTTCTTGTTACAGTTAAAGCGAAGTAGAAACATTTTTGATTTTGTTATTCATGGCTTGGCAACATGTTACAATATAATGATTCACTTTACTCGCAAATATATCCTTGTCTTCACTCAAGAAGTCTTCAGGTGAAACATAATGTGAATATGACCTTCCATCATTGAGAAGTAGCGATAAATACAATGTTCAAGACAACAGCCTTGACTGCAGTAATGTACCTCAGGTTGGCACCAGTTTCATTTATGGTCAATTAGACATCATAATTGGCATTTGGTACAAACCCAATATCAATATAACTTTCCCTTGGTGCTGAGTTACGATAACAAGACTTTCAATTGAACGCCCAATAGGTAACACGGTCATATAGGATAAAAAAAATATAACAGATAATTCAATTCAACGCCCAATAGGTACCATTTTCATTTAGGATCAACTAATATACCAAAAAGCATTTTATCGAAAATCTCATGATTGTATGACAGCTCCGGTGGCCTATTGGTTAGAACGTCCACCTCGGATGCGGAAGGTCGCGGGTTTGAACCCCGGCAGAATCATACCAAATACTTACAAAAATGGTACTAACAGCTGCCTTGTTAGGTGCTCAGCATTAAGAGGTTCGTGTTAGGACTGGTCGGCCTGGTGTCAGGATAACGTGACTGGGTGGGACATCATACTACATGACTGCAGCATTACTAGACATCACTATAAACTGCCACACTGCTACTTATAAAATCATAATCACACACACACACACACACACACACACACACACACACACATCTGATGGTATGACCAGGAAGAGTAGTATGATTGTCAAGATAGCTGACGTGGAGACCATATTGTATGTCAGATTGGCACCAGTCGCATATATGACCAGTTGGACATTATACAAGTCTTTTTCTAAAATTCTAAATCAATATGACTTTTTGTTCAAGAGACGACTTAGTCCCATATTTATTTAAGACCAACTAGACATAAGAAGTATTTTTGCGAAAACCTCATCCATTCAGGAAGAAACCAAAAATTTTTCAGCATGAAAAGTAGGCGGCCATATTTACAGCTCTAAGCATAGACTTGATATTCCGCTGCTATAATGTTGTCCGTGCCAACTGATGGTCAGTAAAAAATTATGAAATATTTTCAATCTCCAGATTAGTTTATAATTAACGACCTAAATTAAACTAAATTGTGATTATTTATTTTTGATATTAACATCCCCAAACAATGTCATATTTATACTGCATTCAGAAACATTCTCTCTGGCCGCAGAAATGCTTCTTGCTATTCTTTTATATACCACGATTATTCTTAATATTGTTCTACGCCATTGGAAGACACTTTTGATACTATCCTAAATCAGCTCCGTATTGCAGAATAAATATACATGGTTCAAAAACACATATACACACGGAAATAAAACAGACATCACTACAATAACAATACTGATACAATGCAATAGTTTATTCTTAAAAAGCAACGCATCTGTTTAATGAGGACATACTACACATATTGCTTTGTAGTCTAATACTATGCGTATGGCATAAAAAATAGAAAAAGATAATTATTTGTGATATTTAGCAGCAGAGAATGACAGAGATTATAATAATCGATAACCAGTAAAACAAGTTTCACCGGAATACTGGAATAGTTAAGATTTGTTCAGACAAATAAAAAATATATTATTCTACCATTCATGACTTTAAAGATAGCAGAAAGTAAATGGCATCTCTTATAAAAGAGATGCCTAAAGGCAAGGACACTTGTATCTCGTAATGGCTTCACCTCAAGTAAATGCAAAACGCTTCTCCGACTTATAGTCTATTGTTCATTGTTTCAGTACATTCTTTTTTAAATTGGACAAAACCTTAAAATTAAAAATTAAAAATTTATCCATGCTCCATTGTAACTGGTATAAGAAAAGCACGTTTCAGCTTGATAAAATGATGCAAAATAATGGACAGCATCCATTCAGAACTCCTTAAAATATGTGTCCCTGATATTTCTAAGAGTTATGCATACATAATTAGTCTCTCAAAAAAAAGTAAAATTCCACACACATGGAAAGATGCACTTGATTTAGCTATTTATTTTAAAGGAGGGTAGTAAATTAAATACATGAACTATCCCCCAGTAACTGTTCTGCCACCTACCTTCTAAACTTAGAGAGCAAATTGTTTATTCTCACCTGTACACTTTATTGTTGTCACTGATAATGCTCTTTTCTCCTCCTACCAATTTGGTTTTCAGAAGAGAAAATCTAATCTTTCAGGGTTTCTGACATTAACTGAATATGTTTTGAACAAATCAAAGAATACCTTTGTGGTGAGAATGATATCACTTGATTGAAAAAGCATTTAATAATTATGCACATTACATTTATTTGTAAATACTAAATCATTTTCGCGTTAGGGATTTTGAATTACTGAGAAAGCAATCCGCAATTAATGGCAATCTTTCTCACTCCCATATGTTCAATACACGTGTTCCCCAAGGATCTATCAAGAAACCCCTTTTCTTTCTCATTTATCCCAAAGAAGCTGGTAAATGTACTACATAATTATCCCAAAGAAGCTGGGAAACGTACTATATAATTATCCCAAAGAAGCTGGGAAATGTACTACATAATTATCCCAAAGAAGCTGGGAAATGTACTACATAATTATCCCAAAGAAGCTGGGAAATGTACTACATAATTATCCCAAAGAAGCTGGGAAATGTACTACATAATTATCCCAAAGAAGCTGGTAAATGTACTACATAATTATCCCAAAGAAGCTGGGAAATGTACTACATAATTATCCCAAAAAAGCTGGGAAATGTACTACATAAGTATCCCAAAGAAGCTGGGAAATGTACTACATAATTATCCCAAAGAAGCTGGGAAATGTACTACATAATTATCCCAAAGAAGCTGGGAAATGTACTACATAAGTATCCCAAAGAAGGTGGGAAATGTACTACATAATTATCCCAAAGAAGCTGTGAAATGTACTACATAAGTATCCCAAAGAAGCTGCGAAATGTACTATATAATTATCCCAAAGAAGCTGGGAAATGTACTACATAATTATCCCAAAGAAGCTGGGAAATGTACTACATAATTATCCCAAAGAAGCTGGGAAATGTACTACATAAGTATCCCAAAGAAGCTGGGAAATGTACTACATAATTATCCCAAAGAAGCTGTGAAATGTACTACATAAGTATCCCAAAGAAGCTGGGAAATGTACTACATAAGTATCCCAAAGAAGCTGGGAAATGTACTACATAATTATCATAAAGAAGCTGGGAAATGTACTACATAAGTATCCCAAAGAAGCTGGGAAATGTACTACATAATTATCCCAAAGAAGCTGGGAAATGTACTACATAAGTATCCCAAAGAAGCTGGGAAATGTACTACATAATTATCCCAAAGAAGCTGGGAAATGTACTACATAAGTATCCCAAAGAAGCTGGGAAATGTACTACATAATTATCATAAAGAAGCTGGGAAATGTACTACATAAGTATCCCAAAGAAGCTGGGAAATGTACTACATAAGTATCCCAAAGAAGCTGGGAAATGTACTACATAATTATCCCAAAGAAGCTGGGAAATGTACTACATAATTATCCCAAAGAAGCTGATAAATATACTACATAATTATCCCAAAGAAGCCGAAGTAAACATACATGCGGATGATTTAAGAATATAATACAGAAAGCAATTGTCAAATGAAATATTTATTCTGATTTTGTCTAAATTCTATTCCGATCCATATTGAGAAGCTCTTGTATAAATTACTGTTCTGACATTTTGTGTAGTCTGTCAAATAATTCCTAAACATACAAACTCTCAGAATAAAATACTTTTGAAACGGTCATTACCGTACTCCCACTCATGGTATTTCAGAACAGACTGCCTGCAACAGATGCTGCCGACTATGTACTTTGTGTGGCTCCAAACACTTAACAGACCAATTCACATTAAAGTCTCCCGTTCTATATGTGTAGATCAGAGAAATTCTTTCAAGTGTTTAGATCCAGGACATGGTTCTACTTACCAATGGATTTACATACGTTTAAAAAAATGGATTATATTGTTTCTAAGATCTTTAAATCCGTTTTAATTTAATGTCGTGTACTCAACGGTGGCTCATGTTCTTTAATTCCCTACCTTTATAATTGTTGATGTATAATTATTTCGTGCCATATAATAAGGCCATTTGTATATTTCTTGCCTGAACACTGGCATCGGGACCAAAACCAAAATCATATATCTGCATATATATATATATATATATATATATATATATATATATATATATATATATATATATATATATATATATATATATATATATATAAAGATTAGGAATAATATTTGAGCGTGTCCTCGCGTGAATATAATAAACAAAGATAATTAGATGCATTCGAAGCTCCCCTTCCTGCACCACTCAAAGGTGTAGCATATATTTTCTATAGATTGTCGCTTGCAAAATCTTTTATAATCAGAACACATTTTTGAAACATAATGTGACCACATGTAAACATTACATTCATAAATTCAAATGTAATGAATGAGGTGATTTAATTATGTCATCTTATAAGGTTACATTCATTTTTAAACTGTAGTTTTGCACGACAGTAGGAACTCCCATTATAGTCAGAACGCATTTATATAGAAATTAGCAATAACAGCCAGAATTAATGAAGTTATGTGGGTATAATGACCCTTACAAGCAGAAATCCTATCAAAGGAGAAATATATACACATTTATACTACAATCATTGCACATAATAAGCTTCGTCTCTTTTTAATGAAAAATCTATACATCTCGTGCTATACAGTTTGTCAATGTACATGCTACACATACACACAAACGACACCTACAATACCCACACACCACACGAATAATATATATATATATATATATATATATATATATATATATATATATATATATATATATATATATATATATATATATATATATATATGTATGTATGCATATATATATGTGTATATATATATGTGTATATATATATATGTGTGTATATATATATATATATATATATATATATATATATATATATATATATATATATATATATATATATAGAGAGAGAGAGAGAGAGAGAGAGAGAGAGAGAGTCATACAGCCGAAAATACTTATATATATTAATTACTATAAATATTTTCTTAAATGCGCATTGAACGTTTTTCATTTCTACTGATTAGCATTTAATTCGCTTATTTAAAATTGTCAACAGAAGTTAAATGGATATTAATTGAAAAACGAATAAAGTGACTACAAGGTTTTGATTTGATCGGTCGCTTTGTTCATGAACATATAACTAATCGCGCATACAAATTATGTCATAGCAAAATCAGCGATTAATCGATCGATAATTGAGAGATCAATCGATATGTGATCACAAGATAATTGATTAAATTTAGAAATTCTGGCGCGCACAATATATTATTGATGTCGATTTCATTGTACACACAGTTACTCTGTTTCTCAGACTTTTGCTATTTCGTTTAAGATGCCTCCACATTCTGTATTATGAATCTGCTGTACACAGATGAAGAGCCGTTGTGAAAATATCATCAAATAGTATATAATAAATGATTTCTGAAAATTTGGTAAAAAAAAGACAGAATGTTGAAAAACAATTTTTGTTAGCTCTTTGGTTTTCTTGTTGTGGTCAATGACTAGTTTGATTGTTTCAACAATGCAGTGGTCTCATGATTCATTAGCTCCTTATTGTAACTGTATACCTCTAGTCCATCTTCAAGATTTGTCACTTGATTAATTGAGTTTTGCATCGACTCATCGAAAATACTTGAAGCATATTTAATAGCAGAATCTAAAAGACCATCAGGGTAAGTGTCTTAAGTTGTGTACCCAATGTGAGCGTATTCGCTGGACTCCATTCAAACTATTACCGTCAAAATCTGTGTCAGGCAAATATAGGACAATCTCACTCATTTCCATTACTTGATTGTAGCTAATTTGCATCTAATTACCTTCTCTTATGTATATTTAATTTGTATTATTTGTTGCTTTTGTTAATGACTATATGTAATCAGTAGTAATATAAATACGATTAACTGATGTTTGAGTTGAAGAGACAGTCTTGATTCTGACCGTAGAAACCTCTAGAATGGTATACATATTTTCAGAAAACAGTAATTGTGACCCGGGTCAAATAGAGATCTATATAATCTTGTTTATCTAAGGATTACTCATTCTTGCATTAATAAATGAATCAGAACAGTTCTTCTTGTTGTGTTCAGTTTTTAATTTTGTTTGGATTTATTTATTAAAATTATTATTCAATGGAAATGCGAAGTGCTCATTAAAATTATTATTGGACTGGAACATTAATTTGGAATTATGCTGAATTTAGACAAAGACAATTTGGATTATATCATTGTGATACATCAAAATACACTCGAGGCTACTTGCACAATAGCATATTCGATACTAAACTCACATCAACACATTAAAAATCGGAATTTACTTGGAATACCACTGGAATTAAATTGGAACTTCATAAATTCGGACTTCTGATATCATTTTTAGGACTATCTGGGATTTAATTCACAATAATATAAGTTCTATTTTTCTCATTGTATTCATGGGAAATATATAATTTGTTAAATTGTACAACATAATTTCATTCTCGCTCATTCTCTGTGGATGTCCCTTTAATGTGTTTTGTTTCTGCATGATTTAATTAAAGCTGTGGACGTCCCTTTGGCTTCATTATGATGGCATAATGTTGGTTTTGTTTCTCTTCATAATTCAATTAAAGCTTGGTTCCTTTATGATGGTTTAATGTGGGTTGTGTTTCTTCATAATTCACTTAAGGCTGTGTATGTCCTTTGGTTCCTTTATGATGGTTTAATGTTTTTATTTTTCATAATTTAAGTAAGGACCTGGATGTCCCTTTGGCTACTTTATGATGGCTTAATATGGGTTGTTATTCTTCATAACTCGATTAAGGCACTACATGTCCTTTTGGCTCCTTGATGACGGTTTAATGTTTCTATTTCTCTTCAGAATTAAATTAAGGTTGTGGATGTCCCTTTGGCTCCTTTATGATGGTGTATTGTGTGTATTTTGTTTTCTTCTTTATAATTCAATTAAGTATGTGGATGTTCTTTGGCTCATATATGATGGTGGAATGCAGTTATTTGTTCTTCATAATTCAATTAAGAGAGTGAATGTCCCTTTGTCTCCTTTATGATTGTTTAACGTGAATTGTTTATCTTCATAATTCAGTTAAGGCTGTGTATGTCCTTTTCGCTCCATTATGATGGCTTGATGTTGGTTGTTTTAGTTCATAATTCAATTAAGGCTGTGGAAATCGGCTTCGCTCTTTTATGATGGTTTAATGGGTTATTTTTCTTCATACTTCAATTAATGCTGTGGATGTCACTTTCGCTCCTTTATGATGGTTTAATGTTGGTGGGTTTTTTTTCTCACTAATAATCCAAATAAAGCTGTAGATATCTCTTTGGCTCCTTTATGATGGTTTAATGTGGGTTATTTCTTCATAATTAAATTAATGATGTGGATGTCCCTTTCGCTCCTTTATGATGGTTTATTGTGTGTTTTTTTTTCCCCCTTCATAATCCATTTAAGGATGTGAATGTTCCTTTGGCTCATTTATGTTTGTTTCTGTGTTCCAAATGTGCAATATTGCCTGAGGTGTTTCGTACAAACAACAAGACAATTTTGTATATTTAACATTTGAATCGTAACTAATATGGGGATAGTGTTCAAAATTCCCTCATGATTTTATATCATGTATACCAGGGCAACAGAAGTGCTACATAACATCAATATTGCATTATGACATGTTTTTAATTAAGATTCAGTTTGGTCTGTTAAAATGCCTCACACTAAGACAGCTAATAGGAAATGGTTTTACGTTCTGTTAAAATGCCTCACATTAAGACAGCCAATAAGAAATAGTATTACGTATTCAGTCCCACATCTTTGATCAACATGAGCTAATGAAGCTGACTTTTCAAATTCTAGTTTTATATATCATGTCAGTTTAAGTTATAAGAATGTTCATTTCTTAAAAGGGTTCATCATAAGTGAACATACACGCTTTTGTATACCATGAAATTCACCCAATTTGCATGTTCATACAAGTCCATTTCTATTAAAGTCCTAAACAAGCACAGTTTTGACCTTATCACCCACACCAAATGTTAAAGATATGGCATCCTTGAAAGTACTAAGTGTCTGATTTTAGTTGTGATATGTTAAAGACGTTACCATCCTTAAAAGTACTAGTGTCATAAGATTTAATTTATTATTTTATATCATTATAAGGGTAGCAAGTTTGAACGTAGAGACAAAATAAATCTTGTCAGTCATAATAATTTTCCTTCCATCATCATACTGATTTTCAAGTGCAATTCATATATCAGCACACATTAATAGCTGCTAATAGTAAATCCGCTGTATATTTTCTATTTGGATTTTCTTGTTCTCTTTGCAAATTAATATGAAATAAATATCATTGGACTTTTGGCAAAGACAATACCTTTTTGAGATTTCAACTTGTTTTTTTAATTCTGTTATTCTTTTTCTAGAATTATCCATATATGCTTATTGAATACATTGTTATTGACGGTAAGATTAGTTTATTTCAAGTAACAATTCTCTCACTTCGTGATTGTGTGTTGATTGGTTTGTATGTCAGATTTACAATGATAGTTCTCATAGTGTCAGAGATATTATGTCACGTGTTAAGGCTCGAATAAACAGTAACACAAGAAAGAGTGAAAACAACAAGCTTTGAAACATACAATAATTTATTTTCCTGGAAAAAATCTGTAAAAATTAAAAAAAAAAAGTATGAACTTACGGTTTTATAGAATCAAATCCAAAAATAATCCAAGACTAATCCACGAATAAAATTTTAGTAGTCCTAATAACAAAATCTTCTACTGATTTCAAGTTCGAATCCCGACGAAGCATCCAAGATGGAAGACGATAACGTATGCTGCAATCTGTAGTGTTAAAGTCTACAGTTCCTTGTATAAACAAGAATTATCACTCCGGTTTCTGATAGCTGGATAAATTTTTTATATTAAAAAAACTGTCCCTGTTGAACAATTTTGCATGGGCACTTGTATTTTCCAGAAAAATAACAGAATTAATCCTTTTGAATCCAAGGAATTTGAAGTAACTCCAAACAGCACAACATACTTCTAGTGAAGAAAGGGCCCAGCTGCAACAGAGAATATTTTCCAAAATTGAGGCTATATGATCTTCAAAAACGTAAACAAGAGGTCACGTGATCATCTTGTGGAAGGTTATAGAAACTACGTACTTAATAAAGATCACATCTAACCAGTGTGACCCTGACGAAAACGAATATTTTTACTCTAAGAAATAAAAAAATAAAATAAAATAAATTGTTTACATCCTAAAGAAGAAGTCCCATCATGACCTCGACGACAACCAATCATTTGAAAATAAAGATAGAACTTATTTACGATGATTGCTACAAATTTTGAAACAAAGTCAGGATTTAGATGAACACCTGGTGTTTATAAACTAACAGTCAAGGTCAAATTATTTTCTGAAAAAAAGTATCATCTCTAGTGAATAAATTTATATTATCATGTAATGAATTTTTTATATATATAAAAACAATTTAAAACTGACAAACAATTAAATTTTGAAATAAATGTATATTAAATCAGATGTAATTAAATCAAATATACATGAGAGAGAGAGAGAGAGAGAGGGGTGCGTAGTTATTGGGGACCAATTATTCCATTTAATTTCAAGGAGCATGGAGAGGGATTAGATTTGTTTAATGTGACAGAGAATGTATTGCTTGTTGTTGTTTAGAAATACGTAGTTTGAGTTACAAGCTTATCCCGTGACTTTTATGAAACGGCCACCAACACACAAATAAAATAAAGAAAATTATTATGTGTAATTCTCGTTCCTATAATTGCTACTTATCTGTAGTCATTGCTATTATTATTAGTATTGTTGTGTTTTGATTATTATCAATCAAGAGGCAATGAATTATCTGGGATTTATTCTACGGCTACGTCACTTTATTTTAACAAATAGATGACATCCTTGCTCCTCTTTTTAGGTCAAAACCAACTACGTTTCATTTCATCGTAGGATTTCAAACCATTGATGCGCGATATCTACAATGTTGAAATAATACTAACAAAGCTAGATTTGCATTGTTATTTGACTTTTTTTTTTTTTTTTTTTTTTTTTTTGCTGTTTACAATATATATCAGGGATCCCAGTAATTTTTATTATGACAACATTTTCATTTTCACCATTAGTGAATTCATTTAAGCACCTACGAATTTAAGACATATCTTGTACTATTATATTTATGTAAATGTGTAATTCCCACCTCCAAAACATCAACGTGGCTGGATGAATCAAATATTTAAAAGTTATGTACATATTTACAGATATATCATATTCTCTACATTGAACACTTTAAGTAGGTTTTCGGAGTACGAACAGATTGGTAATATATACACCCCACTTTTTCTGTAAAAATTGGGAAGTAATATGCATTTTGATCCATTTGATCGAAACAGCCAGGTCTTATGAAAGAAAACGAAACTGTTGAAAAGAGCTTGCCATGTGGTCGAATATGCATAGTCTATGTGGAGAAAATGAAAGAACAATAGGGCGATAGTTAGAGACCAGAAATACAAAGTCGCAGAAGATAAATGAAACAAGTTTTTAATTTTGTGAAATAGGGTTTTTCTCTTTCTATGCCATACTCTTCGTCGTAAGGGGAGTAATCACTATTTACTAGATTTTGAGGCGGTGTCATTGCAGATTGTCTTTATTGGGAATTTTTTCACCACTACACCCCATCGCCTCGAATAAAAGATGTTATACGGAAAATGGTATTTTATCCAAAAAAATTCCATTTTGAAAGGAAATATTCTGAACGATCCAGATAAAAACAAAATCCAAAAATTACACAGCCCCCCACCCCACCCCGCCTTAACACTCCGGTAAATATTGACCAGTCCCTATGTTTGAGCACAGTATCCATTTAGCTTTCACGTGCACTCATGGACGAGTTTTAATATTTTAAAGGCTAAACATCAAAGGACCATCCAATTCTCATTCCGAACTTTAATAATCATTTGATTTATGACAGAAATCATTGTCCCACTTTCCAATGTCAAACTGATTAATAGATAGGGAGAGGTTAAACCACGAGATAGCAAACCGTAATCGAATATACCTTATGTCAAAGCGGAGTTTATCACTACCTCGGCATTATCGCAAACGTGTTACATTCTAGAGAGTGCACTTGCACACAGTTCTGTCATATTTACGTAGAAATCTAGCATTTATACACTCCGTTCCGAGTTCAGTCGGATTTATCTAGAAATTATGCATGTGTACACTATGTACATAGTTCTGTATTTTTTTGTAGAAATCTAGCCTATGTACACCTTAGATTTCTGTCATATTTATGTAGAAATGTATTTGTACACTATATTAAGAGTTCTGTCGTATTTATGTAGAAATCTAGCATTTGTACCCTTCATATTTATGTAGAAATCTAGCATCTGTACACTTCAGATTTATGTAGAAATCTAGCATTTGTACCCTTCATATTTATGTAGAAATCTAGCATTTGAACCTTTAGCATTTGTACGCTATATTCAGATTTCTGTCACATTTTTGTAGAAATCTACTATTTGTGCACATTCTTCAGATCTAGTTCACATTCATGTGGAGATTTAGTATTTATACACTGTCTTCAGAGTTATGTCATGTTTATGTAGAAAGGTAAATAATCAGGATTCTTGTAGTGTTGGATGACAACAAAACAGGACATCTGACCACTTATTAGCTTGAAAAGATATCTGATTGCTCCGATACATAGCAAAAAAAGAGTTTATCATCATATCTAATATATTAGTAAAGTAAAACACATTATCTTAATGTCAGCAAAACTAACAATATTCAGCTGGGAACTAAATTCCAAACCCTCACCCTTTTAGTAATTTTGTATTATCCATTATACCTTCCCGAAAAAATAGAGGATATCTACGTTTTTTAGTAGAAGTATTTCTCGAACGAAGTGGAAATGTTTCCACTTCATGAGGTTGCGAAATGTTTCCATAAGTTTTGGACAGTGACTTTTACAAATATAGATTGTACATGTAATTCTACATATGATGTATTTTGTCAAATTAGTCAATGGTCTCACACCAATATGAAGAGATGTTTATTTTCTGTAACACATTTCTGGTAGGGATTGACGCACATAACATTATTAAAGACACGTGACTGAACATTCCAACATACTGCAAAACGTAACATTACTAAGCTACAGGTTTCATTGATTGTTTGTTTACATGTAATGAGTTTTGCAATTGTTGTTGTTTATTTCTACATTCATATTGAAAGTCTGTGTTAGAATGCTTGCAGCAAAATTTAGTCTTTCTTCTTCTTGTGTCATAATTTCGGTTTGTAATGTACATTAATCAATACTGACTTCTCAATCGTTTTCAGACATGACTATGATTGTGATGACTGTTAAAATCCTTACGTAAAGAATTGTATTACTATTGTAATCAAGATTTTTCCCCTAGAAATTTGTACATTTATTGTTGCGTGTAACATTTAAACCACACTGAATGGGTGACAGAATATCGAATAACAACAGGTCACATGACAGGTCACATGGCAATCTGTATGATTCATGTGGAAAAATAGTTTCCAAGCTAATACTTGAACATTGCTTTTGTTCTATTTTATGAGGTTTCTAAAGCAAGTTCTCGTTGCTTACTTGAATATACATTGGAAAGTAAACAGTGTTGACACATTTTGTCATTTATTCATCCAGTAGTATCACAATGGGACTTTTAGATTTTGGCAGCTGATATAGGCCAAATCCATGATATCTGTGTTTACGGTTGCTTTACATGATACTATTTGACCTGTCCTGTTCATATAACACTTGAAAAAACAGCACAAAGGTTATATAAATAAAATGTATTATGTAACAAAAGGCACAAAAAACCTATTATGTATATGTAAGCATACAGTTTGACTGTTCCGGTGGCCTAGTGGTTACAGCGTCCGCCTTGGATGCGGGAGGTCGTGGGTTCGATCCCCGGCCGTGTCAAAATAAAGACTTACAAAAAATGGTACTAACAACTGCCTCGCTTGGCGCTCAGCATTAAGAGGTTAGTATTTTGACTGGTCGGCTTAGTGTCAGTATAATGTGACTGGGTGGGACGTCATGCTACATGTCTGCAGCATGATGCCCCAGTGCTAGGCATCACTATACACTGTCACAATGCAGACATCGAAGCGATATAACTGAAAAATGGTTAAACTACGTTAAAACCACACACACACAGCACACAGTTTGGTCCTTATTCTCTTGTATTCATTAAATGGAGCATCTCTTGTCAATGTTTAGCAATAGTCTGCAAGCATTGATGGGCTCCACAGCAAACCCAAGTTCAACAGCGCTATGTTCCGGAATCGAAATTACAAAACAAAAACATCATGGTGATTTAGAAGACTATGATGCTATCATTGAACTCGCGTTATGCACCAACCAAAGAAACCAGAAAGCGTTTTCCAAAGCCCAGGTATCATATCGATGTTACAACACTCTGAAACATCCTGGGTTAAAGCAGATATTGCTATTGGTGTATATGTGGACCATGCCGCTTAATAGTAAGTCACAAAATTCGCAAACCTGTGGATTCGTGAAGGTCTACTTGCAAATTATACTTGTAAAAAAATCAGAGACTAAAAATTTTGAAATCGACAAATGCTTTGACAAGATTTTATAAGTGTTGCAAAGTACATCAAATCAGGTTCAGGATGGACTCTTGACAGATGCTTAAAAGTCGAACATATCATTCCGAGGGTCGAGTTACATACCAACGCCAAGGTATGTTCCGCCGCTTTCGGTAGTAACCCTGAAAGATGACGACAATAATTGTTTTAAATTTGCGCACGTGTCTGTGAGGCATATCGCAAGCGACAATATAGGTGAGGCGCAATAATATCACCAATGTCTCAGTTTTAGTAACATAAAATCTCCGGCGCAGGTAAAGTCATACTCCAAAGGTCTAAAGAACTTAACCCCAGTATCGATGTTATTGTGTCCGCTTTGAACAAAGGTTATATGAGCTTGAACAATCCGCACAAATACAAAGCAAACAATCGCATGGGTGAACCCATATTGATCTGCAGTTGCTGTGAGATATCTCATTATATATGGATATGGAATTTTTCCACGTTCCTTAACCTACACGGCAAGGATATAGGTAAAATGTCTATATCCAGATGTTGAGTACATTTATTTACTATACAATATCTGCTTGACTTCCATGACTGTTACCACCACGGAATTAGCCCAAAAAAACGCAGCATACACGTATTCCCCAAACCGGCAAACACGTTTCTGAATCCACGCGGTGCAGATTAAGGTGAAATTTCCGTATGTTATTTACGCCGACCTTGCATGTTAAAACATTCCCTTGGGACGTTCTGCATTCCCACGCAACGTTTAGTTGAAGGCTACACACTGTAGTCAGATGCGACGTAGCAAGTAAGTCAGTAGTGTTTTATCGTGGTCAGAACTCGATAGAGGTATTACCTAAATAGCTTGAGGATATAACGAAATTGATCCGACAACAGTTCTCCTCACCCAACGACATGATTACGACCAGTGAAGTTATTCAAAAGTTTTCCTCAACCAATCCTTGCTGGATAGATGCTTGTTCTTTTGGCTCAAAGTTCTAAGGTTCACGGGCACTATTACGTTGCTGGCTCGTGAAGAGAAGCCACACACAACGCATGCGATCTGCAGTTACAAATGTTCAAAATAGAACACAAATTCTCGAACTTCTGCATAAATTGTGTTGGTATGGTTGTCACTTATTAATGCATGTAGTAGAAACAGCGTCAAAATGCACAAATAAGTGTCATCGTCAACACAGTGGAAACACATATGACACATCGGCAGGGTCAGCTGCAGCTCATCGGTTTGCATCAGGTTCTAAACTACTCCCAGGCCAAACTTGTGAGCAACCTTGCATACAATGGTATAGATCGTTTTAAGATTACTCGTCAATATGGTGGTGCTTTCAGTGAAGAATTATATACGAATTCAAGTACGTACTTCGACAAGTTCGCCTTATTGCATCGTAATGGGTATATCCATATGAGAATATGGATTCTTACGAAACATGTCACGAAAATACATTGCCAATATCGGAACATTTTATTAAACGCTGATGCGTGAAAATGTAGGCGCCATAGACAAAATGCATACAATGGGTGTCTAGACGGCATTTCATTGTAAAAGAAGAAACAAACAAAATACGTATGACTATCACGATTTGTACTTCCACACCGATGTGTTGTTGCTCGCGGATGTCTTCGAAATGTTTTCTGATACAAATAAGCATATGTACAATCTCGAATGGCTGGAGATTCTTTACTATCAAAAACAAAATTCGCGTTGGAACTGTTGGCTTATCTTGATTAGCATATCTTACTGATAGTGGTATATCAATGGTGTTCCACCTAAATGGCCCGGCTCTGCAAAAGACTTACATCGTGTATCATTTAAACAGTAATTTATAATGGATAGGCAGATGATGCAGCCCAAGTCTGTTAGAGGATTTCAGTGGATTTTTCCCAGAACTGTGGATATACACAAATATATTTTTGGCTGGTCCGAAACAACGACATCGAAGAGTTTTATGAAGAAGACCTTAAGTATACAAAAAACATCCACCATCTCCACAATGACTACCCACTAGTACCGAGAGCAACGACTACTAATATCGTGCACGTATCCGTATCAACTCCAAATCCTTGAAACGTCGGGTCGATCTTATACAGAATGATCGATGGACTGTACCTGGTCAGTAGCATGACGTTGTCCACCTTCTAACTTCCCTTGTGCATACATGAATTGTTTCCCATTTTGTCTAACGTAAGTAAATGTGAAATCATTTATAATTAACAGTTTCAGGTTTCTGTCGGATTGAGGCAGCAGGTTATTCTACAATAGTCTAATCACAATGTATGTTATTCTGTCCAAAACGGACGAAGACTTATATTTTGTTAACAATACAGCAACAACTCCAATAATTTTTTTTTCGGATCCACCTGCACCAGCCGCGACCTTGTTAGAGGCGAACGTGCATAAATGCGTGCTAGTGTTTGTGAGCAACGTCTACGATATCCCGCCCTCGTTCTAAATAATGCGATGGAAACAAAAGATCAGCTTAATGAAGTTCGATATGTGTTATTACATCAAACCATCAACGGTAATTTTGGGGTCGCGAATATGTACATTTTCCACAATAATTGCATGGACAACTATTCTCGAGCAATCCTATTAGTGATTCTTGCCCTTTCGACAGCTGCTTCACCTTTCCTATGACCGCGAGAACTGTAGCATATCGCGACTAGTTTCTGATCAATGTTAGTTAATTTACTATATATTTTACCTCTAATGGGTGAACTTTGTTCATTAAAAGCGTTGCCTCCAATGATAATCTTAGCCCCCATACCGCCTTTGCTGATCCATCTGGAAAAATCTTTATCCAAGTGTAGAGGAAAAAGCAAGGCTCCCGCTATAGCATTTAAGTGATGGAAGAGATCTATAATAACACGTTCACGTGCACGGACATAACCCGACAATTCTCGGACTCGCCTGATACAGCGATAGTTATGTGAGCTCTGCTGCCCCGGGTATGATATTTTACAAGAACACAAACGAATATGTTAAGCACAACTAGTATTGTCAGCACCAACTTGAGAAGGATTCATTCATGAACATAAATCCCACTGATATGCCTGGTAGGCCTGGTGTAGGCGGCACTGCCATATATCATAAAACCTGCATTACACTCTTGGATTCGCTTGGACTCTGCCAGGAATATATACACCTAGTCGGCTGATATTTAACACGGAATCATTTGTCTGTGTAACAATTATTGGACAAGAACAATCGTTTCTACACAAACCATGGGCGAAATACATATGATTCTATGTGCACTTGTCCGAGAACGTATACTATCCGGAGATTTAAATATTATCCTAGTTCATTTTTTATAATTATATTCCTGCCGTACAAATAGAAAAGGATGATTGGTTAGAAGCGTGTGGTCGTGTTGCACTTGACAGACCCTCAGTTCTATTGACGTGAATGTATAACTGAAGTTGAACAACAACTGAGAGATGAAATCACCAAGAAAACCGCATTGCTCATGAAATATAAATGTGTGTGTATGATAGTAGATGCTATTTGTGGATCACCCACTGCGACCACCGTTGGACTTTGGTATTGCTGAAATTGTGACTACGGCAACCATCACAGTTATACCGATAGTAATCGGTGCAGATGGCGGTCGTATTAAAATACGTTCGACATGATGACATTCACGAATACGTGTTTATTTTGAACTTCTTGTGGTAGCACAGAATAGTATCAGTACAAAATTAACAAATTTATTTGATGACTATTGAGAATAAAACAATTAGAATGAATGAGTTCAACATGGTGCTAGTAGAAATAGAAAACCACAGGCGTGACCGCGCAGAGATCAGTAACCGAGGCGTTAGTTTCCATAACAGGTAATCGATTTACTGGCAGTGCAAATCGTGTAAATGTTAGATAGCATATTTGACTTCGCACAGTCGTTTACGCGACCAAAGGGTGCAAACATTTACGCAAGCGAATAGTGTCCAGTGCGTTTGTAAAGATTATTCTTATAGAAATGTTAACAACATTGACACGGCATACACAAGGACCGATTGTCTGCAACTGAGGCGACAGCATTTTTAGGGTGGTGACGCCGTTTTTCTTCACGCCTCAGTTAGATTTATTTCTACTATCTCATACCACATACACTCGATTATGACGATCGGGGTAAAAGTACTAAGAATGTGGGGTATAGAATGCGTTGGCCTATCTCAGCTTCCAAAATCTAAAATCCCCATTGTGATACTACTCATCCTGAGAGAGAGAGAGAGAGAGAGAGAGAGAGAGAGAGAGAGAGAGAAAAGAAGATGTCAAATGTGATAGGCCTATTTATGGGGGCGCTCTACAAATAGTATTTACTTCTGAGAGAGTGACAGGTGTAAGGTGAGGTTGTCTCCATTTGCAACATGAACAATGGAAAGAATGTGGACATAACTTTATGTTACTTTCATGAAAACTTCAGAAATTCTTTTTCTAGAAAAAAAAAAAACTTCCCATATGCAAAATACGAAACTTATATAAAGACTTGTTGGTGTAACGTGCATAAGGAAAGATATACTTCCGAAATGGAAAAACGAAAGTAATTCTGAAAGAGATGTCACCAATATGGTATTGCCACTGTGGCGATATAATTTTTCTCAGGCTGATAAAATTCAATATCTCATTATAAAATATGCCATAAATAGAAGGATTCCGTATTTGTTTGGTTAAAAATAAATTGCAATTTTTGCAACAAGGAAGCAGTCTTCATCATTGTTTGTAGCCTTTTTCAGAATTGAATAGGACTGGCTCTAGTCAACGTCTAATTGGACGACCTGCTTTAGTCAACGAGAAAAAGATTGCTAAAGTCGTCTACTTTCCAAAAAGATGAAGAAGTAGCTAGCATATGTAATTGTTATAATACGCCGCCTTTATATCCAAGGATGGAACTCACCATAAAAATGAGCGCGAAATAACTGGAACGTTTCCTGAAGTATGTTTTATTTACAGTGAAAAATCATTTGACTACGTTTATTGAAACAAGGCGATGATATCATAGAAGAATTGAAAAATGTGCAAAAGTTCTTTTAAAAAATCTTACCGTCGTTCACTGGATGGATATTGACCGCAGTCAGGTTATACGCATGTATAAGAAAAAAAATTAGAATCTCTTACTTCAGTGATTCCACCTAACTTGGTTCTTTCTGGTGCTTATGCATGTTTATCTCGCGTTACGTTTTGCAATATTGAGACTTGGATGGAGAAACAATTTAACAACTAAAATTGACTAAGGCACTGTACTATTAAAAGGGTCTTACGCAACGCACGCCAGTGACAATATGGAACAATTTACAAAAACTGGGTTATATGTATAGGGGCCAACTCGATGTCAAAAGGGGACACCGACTGGTCAGACTGGATCGGAAAATAATTTAAAATATTGACTTCATCATGGGTTCTTTAATATAAAGTCTTATATTATAAGTAGTTCGTCGAAACGAAATTCACTTTGGAAGAAGGACAAAACACTCATAAACGTAGGACTTTATGCCATGTAACAGGACTTCCCAGGAGGAGACAGATTTTAAGAATTCCTAGTCTCAGAGACATTTCGTACACTATATGTATTACTTTAGACTACGTGCACGTGACCTTAATAATGCTACATACATAACATTCATAATCGAATGCAGAATAACGAATCAATACATGCACGAGAAGAATCTTTCGATGTAATCAGACCATGTCATATCTGCCCGAATTTAATCTGAATGATCCAGTACTGGTTTTCCTGCAGCTATTCATTCGTCGTATTGAATTGAATAACTGCAGGAAAATCAGTATTGGATTTAATAGGACGAGCTATACCTGCAAGGAAATATTCATTGTTTTCAATAGGACGAATATACACCGACATGATTTTAGTCTGGTGTGGATTTTTTTTTTTTAACGTCGCATTAAGAATTTTTCAGTCATATAAGATGTCTGCATTGTGGCAGTTTATAGTGTTGTCAGCACTGGGGCATCATGCCGCATACATATAGCATGACGTCCCACCCAGTCACATTATACTGACACTAGGCCGACCAGTCAAAATACTAACCTCTTAATGCTGAACGCCTAGCGAGGCAACTGTTAGTACCATTTTTATGACTTTGGTATGACTTGGCCGGGGATCGAACCCGTGACCTCCCGCATCTGGGGCGGACGCATGCATACAGTAAAACACTCACTTAGATTTTGAATATTCTGAAAATGTCTAAGAGTTCAGTCAAGCTATATATTTAAATTTAGGGATCCACAATTGTTGCATATACATATGTTTTGTCCATTTGTTGCTTTAATTGCAAATATAAAATATAAAATGCAATATCATACATAGGGGTTATAGAGCAAAAGGACACAAAATGAATGCAAAATCTGAGCGAGCAAAATTCAAAATAATAGCTGAAAATTGCACGACTGCCAAATTTAAAATTAGAAAAATAATTTGTACATTAGTTTGAGCATTGTAGAAGACATAGATCATAGTTACAGATTTTAACTCGTGAAAAGTTGAAAGACACCATATTAACTGCGTTCACATTCCTTGAGATTGACTCTAGATACTTCCTATTTCATTTTGATTATAGTTGCCACTGGTCCATGAAGTGAAATTGCACTTTATAAGATAAACAAATTTAATCCGTTGTAAATATTAGTCCAATTTGATTTGTTTTTGTATTGTCATCGTCGAATATGCGCCAAGGATGGCCGTACTCGTTCTCTCTCTCTCTCTCTCTCTCTCTTCTCTGTGTGTCTCTGTCTCTGTCTCTGTCTCTCTCTCTCTCTTACCTGCTTCCTTTAAATTTCGATCATAGACGAGGCTGAGAGTGCCAACACCAATGCGAACTCCATAGATTCGAACTTGTAATTACCTTCACACAAATTCGGAACTACAGGGTAGAAATGGCGTGACTTTTCTCGTGACGTTATTACCGAAGTAGGCGCTTCCGTCCGGAAACTCTTAACCATACTAGTAGAATTGCATCTTTGCACAGACTCCATTTCTTTAAAAAGATTTTGCAGTGCTCTTACTCGAGTGATGTTCCACGTTATGCCACGTCTTCTGGTGTAGCTTTTTAAGATCTAAAAGAAACAGTTTGCTTTTGCTACAGACAATTGATTTCCGTGTTTCATACTGACTTTTTGCACCTAAATTAACACACATAGTATACAGATCGTCTCTATCCGTCTGAAGACAGATCCCATTGCCGAGGCTTGTCCATTTCTGGACTAAACTGAGTACGTACGTCGGTTTAATTAATAGGTTGTAAGGATAAAAGCACAAATAGAACAAAAAGACTACATTCGTGTAGGAACAATGTATACGAGGAGTTACAAGCTGCTATTGTCTGTCACGCATACCTGACATAATGTTTTACAAGTCGTTGATGAAAGTTTACACCAGCTACCTGCGATTACTAAACAACAATATGGACAGGAAGCTGTGTTGGCCTCCCCTGTTACGCAGAACTGTAAAAAAATATGTAAAGTTAGATGGTGTTATCTCATTTCACTACATAGCATTGACAAATTTAGCATTTTCCCGCGCTATCAGTTTCTTTCTGTAACGATCTCTATTATGCAAGTAAGCAACGACTTTGCAATTCTTGTGACAAATTGAGGGATATCAGTTTCGTTCTAAAAGATATTTTCGGAGGCATAGAAAGGACATACAAAACACGCTGTCTCGGCATTATTTGCCCAAATCAGTAAATATTGTGTTATCAGATGTAAATAGTTTGAGACTCAAAATTTCTGTCTGACAAACGATAAGAATTAGCTGCTAAAATATTTCAAGTTTAAAGCGTGGGACCACGATGGAAAACTAAGATCAAGAAAAAAGGATATATTAGCACAAAAAATTCGAAATGTTACACCTACAATTTTCTTCAACCTATCCTTTAAAGGCACTTGAAAATGGCTGCTTGAAAATGAAACTCTTAAGATTTATTGAATATCGTACACAACATTTATCCCTTAATTCCGGTTTATATTCAGGGGATGACAGTAAGGAAGAGGTGACTGTTATTTTGGGAAAAGGAGAGGGAGGCTTTAGCTAGGGACGTCATTGCCCCCCCCCACCCCACCCCCCGCCACGAAACAAATTGAAATGACGTTCCTGGCTTTAACAAAGCGGTTTTAATTGTATATCAAGATATATCAACAGTTTGTCTCCATGTCAAATATTGTAAACCAGAAAATTTGAATACAGTGTATATCCATATCACTACATCTGAAAAATTATTATCAAACTGCCGCAAAACATTCCCCTGTCCGATTCTTTTTCAGATATGCTATTTGTACTGTTTTTATGCATAAACGAAATGGATCTCTTTAAGCTGTCAGCCATATAGTTGTATAGTTTATGTATTAAGTACTGGCAATCGTGTGTTATGCTTCACATGATCCAACAGTGAACAGCGATTGTACATATGTTGTAACACTATTCTTATTGTATGATTTTCTTGAGGGGAAAAAAAATTCAGCTAAAATCAATAACCGGTATTCAGCGCTCTCCGGGTTGTCTATTGAAATTGACTAGTTGCACAATTGTTTATTTTGATTTCTCTTTTTCGTTTTGTTTTGGTTTCTTAAATTGCATGCATTCTGGGGCCACTCATAACAATATTCAATACGTTTACCTTCGTCATAGATTTTATAAATTGACATCGTATTCATATTTTCTACGTATTTTCTGTTAAAATTACAAATTAAGAGAGGTATTTGTTTTTTATTGCATAATTTAACGTCATTTTTGCATTGAATGCATTAGAATGGCAAGCAACTGTACTATCCAGAAGATGGTACAGATTTCTAACGTACAGTATAATTGAGTTATGTGTGGTATACATTAAAGGTCGACGTGTTTATGAAAAAAAAGATATAACAATAATAAGTTACAACGGCATGTATAAATTTAGTTCGCCTAAAGGAAAGTAAAACCTTTTTAATGATCACAAAGCCAACATGGCTTTCGAAATATGTTTAAATCTAGGCTGTACGTTTGCAATGTTTGAAAATATCCGTACATTAGATGAATCTTTGATAGAGCTACCATGGGTCACACTAATACAAACTGCTTTACATCTTATCAGGAATGTAATGCGGGTGCATATTTTAAGGGTCATGTCACAACCACTGCCGTTTCGAAACGGCCAGGTGCTTGCCGTCAGCCTGTGTTTTCTTAGTTTGTAACTTAAAAGAACACTATTTTAATCGAAAACGTGGGTTTGGATTACCCATATCACCCCCCCACACTCCTACGCTCTCCCTTTACCGACCCCCCTCCACTACTGATTGAGGATACATTACATTGTAGTCTTACCTAGAAGGGATCACTTTCACAGTCATTCACATGAGGAGAAAACTCGGTCATCATCCAACAGCAGTCATCAAATTAGAACCTAAACGTGCATATCAAAACGTATTATTGGCAAAATTTTCCTCTAAAACTGTTGTATACAACAAAAAATCATTTATGAAAATTTCTGCATCAGTTAACAGATGTATATGTTAGAAGATACCTCTTTGTTTTGCTATTGTCACATCGGAAAATGCTTAGTTTTTCACCGAATCGAATACATCGGACATCATTAAATGCAGTATATAATAGATGCACCCATAACAGCTTATCGGACATCACTAAATGCAGTATATAATAGATGCACGCATAACAGCTTATAGGACATCATTAAATGCAGTATATAATAGATGCACGCATAACAGCTTATCAGACATCATTAAATGCACTATATAATAGATGCACGCATAACAGCTTATCGGACATCATTAAATGCAGTATATAATAGATGCACGCATAACAGATTATCGGACATCATTAAATGCAGTATATAATAGATGCACGCATAACAGATTATCGGACATCATTAAACGCAGTATATAATAGATGCACGCATAACAGATTATCGGACATCATTAAATGCAGTATATAATAGATGCACGCATAACAGCTTATGAAGCAGCAACCACTGTAATAGATGCATATCTCTTGTCTGTATGTATAAACTCTGGACGTCCAAAGTATTTACACCCATTTTCGATCGATTTTACATGTAGAATAATTTATACAAACCTATATTTTTTAAACATGTCGGCAATTCCAGGCATAACAATTACAATTGTTCTGTAAATGTCTTAGTAGCAGGTACAAATAAACCAAAATACGTCTCCGTGCGCGTTTTATAGGGCAGTAAGATTTTCTCAAGAATGACCGGTATTCTGCTCGTCGCAAGACTAGCACTACGTATTCATAAGTCCCTTACATTTACCTGAGTATCGAACTCTACGCTTGTTAAGAATTTCCTTTTATCATAATTTACGAGCACGTAATTGTTGGACATAAAGATAAAGTATTGTAAATGCGACCCTCGAGCCGGTGTAGTCGATACCGGTTAGTGTTTCGCAAACAATACGAGTCTGGTTTTCATTAGAACCGGTGCCACAGCTCAACATGCCACCCTCTTTATACTCACTTGGACAGGATTATTATAACATCTCAACAAATTTATGTTCACACAGAATTTAAAAGAGGATACAAATTCAGATGTATTCGTCTCTACAGTGGGATCTTCATAGTGTAATTATTATCGGCATAGTATGTTAACTTCAGCCATAAAACAAGGCCATGTCCTGGCACGAAATCTAGATTCACGTATATTTTGTAGGGATGGTTATCAAGAAAAAATTTATGCCGCGGTATACCACGGTACGTCTGAGCATACCGCGATAGATACCACGGTCTACAGCAATTATATTTGGCAGGGGTCTGACATTTTTTTTTTAATGTTCCAACTATGAATAGCTGGAAAAATATATCGCTCTAATTTATTGCAAAAAATAAAATAACTTCGTAGTATATCCATTGTATGTTGAGATTTGAAAGAAAATATATTTCATCTCGACAGAATTAACAGATCCCTTCAATTCCGAGACATAAATGATCAATACATTATATTAGATGATTTTTGTTATGTGTGTGTTAATGGTTGCATAAGTTGTTATATAAAATATGTTGTTGTTGTTGTTGTTGTTTAATGCCATTTTTCAGCACACGATAGGCTATACATGGCGGTCAGTATTAAAGGTTGAGGAAGAACATGGGAAATCCCCAGAAAGAACCACCGACCCTCGAGAAGCTACTGGCAAGCTTTCTCACATACCCACATTGGCCGAATCCGAGACTCGAACTCACGCAGACAGAGGTGAGATGGCAGTGATCCGTAACGGAGAGCGCTTTAGACCACTCGGCCACTCGGGGCCCCGATAAAATATGTAACTAACGTGGAATGATTAAGCTTACAATGTAGCTGTCACTATATGAAAAACATTGTGTTGACATCAAAGTGCATGTCATAAGAAATAGAAAGTATTGACACTGAAGCCAATAATTTACTGGTACAATATAAAAGGCACGGAAAATTTGAGTGGGATGCCAACGCACGAGTAATATATTTTTATCAGAAATGGCCGTTCTTTGTTCTTGGTGATGTAGGTACTTCTATATGTTGAAGTTAATTCTTCAACTGTACAAGCTTGATGAATGATGCATTGTATGAAACGTATACATACACTTCATTTTTGTGCAAGAGATTACATGGAAAGGTACAATTCATTCCCTAAGATAAGTTTCAACACATTTGTATTTGAAAAATGTATCATCCACATTTTATTTTTGAGACAATGGGAGACATATATGAAGGTCGGTTTGTTTGTTTTTTGTTTGCTTGTATGTATGTTTATTTGTTTGTTTGTTTTGTCCTTTTTTAAAATAAAAATCAGGCATCCTAAGAAGTACGAATGATACAGTTCCAAACTAAGAATACACCAAACTTTAATGGCTCATAAAACTTTTGAAATAAAGGCGTTTGATTCGCTTTAGGGTTCTCCATGACAATAATTTATAAGTTATTGATGCATTAATGAATTTGTGTGGCCTCTGTGTTCTCCTTCTTATTTTTATAGATTTTTTTTATTAATTTATTTGTTTGGAGGAGTAGCGTAATGTGAGAGGATTGCTAACAAAAAGACTGAATCGACAGTGTATGTAGAATGACTTCCAGCGTTGTAGAAGTAAACGTATAAATCGAAGGTTTTCAAAATATAAGTTCAATCAGATTATACTTCGAAAATGATAGCAATACTGACAAATTTGAACGCATGAAAGGTCAGTTTTACAATTGTTAATTGTCTTATTCATTAAACGGTAAAGTAGGATTACGGGTTGTCATGTTAATTACATGCATGTGTGCTGATTTATATGTGAAACAAATGTGAGATAAGCTTTTATGGTTGTGTATGGTATCTTCAAAATGATGTTATTATTATTATTATTGGTATTGCCTAATGTGCAAAACAGTTGCAAATTGTCTTCTAAAATCTGTTATAATCTCATATCGCAGTAATGTGAAGGTCATCGAGATTTTAGAGCTTTGGACCAGCCATTATTATAATGAACAGCATTAAAAGCTGATAGAATAATTCCGCTGGTACTGGATTAACAATATGCCAGTAATTTAGTAATTATTTGGCCAGTATTGGAGTAATTAAATGGCCATTATTGGAGTAATTATATGGCCATTATTAGAGTAATGGTATGGCCGGCATTGAATTAATTATATGCCCAGTATTGGAGTAATTATATGGCCAGTACTGGAGTAATTATATGGCCAGTATTGGAATATTTATATGGCCAGTATATCTGAATAAATCATTGAATAAGCCATATTTATTGCATCCTAATCTGATCAAAGGAATCCACATCTTTCATCGATATTATAATATTATAAGTGCAGAGTATTAATTCAAAAGTGTTCTCCATGGTATAGCAGTGTTAGGGACCAGCTTAGCACTGCTAAAAGAGACCGCCGTAAAGCTGAGAGGCTCCGGCTTTCCACCAGACGCACTATTCATAAACAAATATATGAAGTCGCTAAGAATAATGTCACAAATATAGTCCATGCAGCGAAATCAGCCCACCACACTACTAAGATCATGGAAAGTTCCATCTGCAAAGAGCTCTTCGACAAGCTAATGTCAAGGAAAAAAATCAACACCACTTCCAACTACCTTCTCTCCGGTCGACCTTCCGGACATGTTTGCAAATTTCTTCCATGACAAAGTCCAACCATTAGAGATAAGCTTGACACCACAATTTCAATTGACTCGTCGTCACCATACAGTTGGGATACAGAATTTGAGCGGCAACCATTAGCAGCATTTGAACCTGTCTCTATGGATTTCGTACGACAATCGTGATGAAGAGTGCACCAAAGTCATGTGAACTTGATCCTATTCAACATCACTGCTGCTTGAGTGCTTAGATCCAGTATTGCCTTCACTAACTGATGTTATTAATACCTCTCTCTCATCCGGGGAATTCCCATCATTTTTCAAAACTGCCATTGTAAAGCCTTTGCTCAAGAAACCAACACTAGGCCATAACGATTTAAAGAACTAGCGCCCAGTTTCTAATCTCCCATTCATATAAAAAATCTTAGAAAAGGTTGTTCTATCCCAGCTTGTATCTCATCTAAATTCAAACAGTCTCTTTAGCAATGTACAATCTGCATATCGCCCTTGCCACAGTACTGAAACTACTCTTCTAAAAGTAGATAATGACATTCTCTCTGCGTTAGATAGCGGTAAGATTACAGTCCTCACCCTCCTTGATTTGTCCGCAGCATTTGACACAATAGACCATGATATATTACTTCACCGTCTCCAGCATGTATTTAGCATTCATGCTACAGCCTTACTGTGGTTCAGGTCCTATCTGGTCAACAGGACACAAATTGTATCTGCAAATGGAATACACTCCAGCCCAGTTGATCTAAGTTTGGTGTGTTCCACAGGGGTCTGTTCTTGGACCTGTTCTCTTCATTCTGTACACTCAGTCGCTCTCACGTGTCATAGATCATCATCCAGTGTCTCACTAATTGTACGCTGATGACACCCAAATATACACATCTAGCCACCCTACTGAAGTTGATGGTACCATCCAAGGTGTAGAGAGGTGCATTTCTGACGTAAAATCATGGATGACATGTAACAAGCTACAGATGAATGATGATAAAACTGAGGCCATTCTGATCACAACACAAAGACTCTCTCATTCACATTCTTTACCTCAAACAATAAATATCAGCAACACCAACATTAAATTCACACAATCAGTACGAAACCTAGGTGTTACTCTGGACAGTACTCTCACATTGCACCAACATGTCATGAACATATGCAAGGCTGCATATCTTGAGCTGAGACGCATCAGCTCAATTCGCAAATATCTTTCAGTTGATGCCACTAAAACACTTGTGTGTTCATTAGTACCTTCAAGACTGGACTATTGTAACTCAGTTCTGTCTGGTTCATCTCAATATCTACTCCAGAAACTTCAAAAAGTTCAAATAACAGCTGCTCGGATCATACTTAGAGTACCACGATCAGAGCACACCTCCCCGCTGTTCTGTACCCTACACTGGCTATCCATTCGATCCAGAATCAAACACAAATTTTGTTCTCTTTGCTACGTTTCACTGTCGGACTCTGGTCCAACATTCCTATCCGACCTCACCTATGTGTACACACCAGCAAGATACTTACGCTCCTCTTCTGACAATCGTATACTCATTATTCCCACTATGAAAACAAAGTCATATGGGCAGCGTTCTTTTGCATACCAGGGCTCAGCAACGTGGAATGAATTGCCCACTGAACTTAGACACAAAGACACAGTGATCACATTCAAGAGGACTCTCAAAACTCACTTATTTCGACTGCAAGAACTTAAAGACCTAATAATGTTTCCTACCTGAAATATTCTCAGCATGTTTTTTTATTTTTTAATGTTTTTCTAATTTCATGGTGTTTGTTTTTGTAATATTATTACTATGTTTTTTATCTGATAGGTGTTGTCTAATGTTGTAAAGCGCTTAGAGCTTCTAAGGATTAGGCGCTATACAAAGTCCTCATTATTATTATTATATCCCAAAATCTTCACGCTCAACAATTTGTTCATTTGTAGTATTATTTATTTTCGTATCGTTTCCTTCTGCTTCTGGTTACCGAAAACTTGGTTCTAACAGCTGCCTCGCTACGCGCTCAGTATTAAGAAGTTAATGTTAGGACTGGTCGACCTGGTGTCAGGATAATGTGACTGGGTTAGACATGATGCCGCATAATGCATCAATGCTAGACATTACTATAAACTGTCACACTGCAGACATCGTAGCGATATGCCTGATTTTTTAAAATAAATCTAAATTAAAAAATCCAAGTCACACACACACACACACACACACACACACACTTCTGGTTATTGACTTGTACACGTTTCGATTAAATAAATTACATTCCTCAATGAATTACGTCGTCCTCTGCAACCGAAAAAATCCACGTCACTTCAGCATATCTACCATCTGTATGTATATGACTACAGAAGTATCTGGTGCCCTTATTATCATTTATATTTAAGACGTATAATGTCCACTTTCATATCTTTTGTCTGACGTATAATGTCCACTTTCACATCTTCAGTCTGACGTGTTGTTCACTTTAGTATCTTTTGCTCAATATTCTAGCCCAAAAGTAACTTAAAATGTTGCTGTTAATTATGTGGCAAATTACTAAATGACTGAATAAGGATGTTTTGTTTTGATCGGTTCCATATGCACATACCTGCCAACATTGCTTCAAAACTAACCGATATTAGATGCTAGGGTCCACTTGTTACGTGGCTGTGGTTTGAATATGTTATCGTTTCCTAGGAGATGATCGACCATGGTGTTATTGCCTGGATCGAACAAACAATAAAATACAATACGAAATAAATTAATGGAACAACGGAGATCTGCGCAGAGATATAGAAAAAAAAGCATGAGCCCCAATACAAAAAATATAAAAATTAATAAATTACATTAAAAAAATGAAACTGAACATAACATTTGAATGACACACTTTCTCTCAGAAATAAAATTATAACATCTATAAGAAATACAATAAGCCGTACTGTCATACCGATAAGACACATTTTATCATGAAATCGAGTGAATGATCGTACTCAGTTGCTCAGCATGCCTGCTTACCCTCATTGCTTCATATCCTTTCAAAATCAATGTAGGTGACAGGTCAGCGGTGCCGTATTGATTTTCCTTCTCGTTTCCTCTCTCCAGCCTATTTCGGGTAATCAACTCTAAATTCGTTGTCGGCTCTCTTTTCCCACTTCGTGATGCATATATGGAGCTATTTTCCTTGAACTAAAATGCATAAATACGCAACCTAACTATTCGACGGGCTTTCTTTCTCCTGAGGTCGAACAATATTCCCACACTTGTTGCGTCAGTTTTAACCTCTTCCTCAGTTTTGGTGCAAGAACATTTGTCTTCAAAAAATTTCTTTTACATTAGTGTATGTTCGCCTCCGCCAGAAACATTCAGGAATGAACACTATTGGCACATGTTTAGATTTTGCAAACATCAAAGGATAATATACATTGAAAAATAAAAGATTATACAAAACCTGACCAATTCCAGAAGCTTAATTCTCTTAGATACCTAAGTCTTTGTCTCCCCGTATCTAACACTAGTTTTTCTCATCCCAGTCGTTTTGCACATATTTAGAAGCTTTTATCATTGGGGTTTATCAACCTTTGAGCTAGATTTGCCCGATGATCTTGCACCGCGTATTGTTCATGATTACAATCATGATGTGGGGTTAAAGTATAATCAAATGGAATATTATCACTTAGTAATTATATAGGCATTTAAAACTCCATCAACTATCTTTTTAATGATGGGCTTCAAATTATTTTGCAAAAAAGGTAACACTAATGGGTAGCGGAAGAATAAGCACGTTTTAGTTTAGATGTTTACATTTTATGCATTAACGTATAAGTAATGTAATTAATAAAACCCGTTGATAGATTATATGCTATCTTTAGATTATATAAAGGATAAAGGCTTTTGATTGGGTGAAGAAAAAAACTGTCTATATTATAACGTTGTAAAAGATAACAATATTATCGAGATACTTAAATGTATTAATGAAATTTGCAGTGTTGTGAAGGCATGTGCCAAGTAAAAGACTTATCTAAGCAATGTATTGTGTTGCGCATTTAGTGTGCGTAAAAGATGTGTTTTGTCACCGTTACTTTCCGTTTTGTTTGTGTAAGACATTTGACCTGTTATATCAGAAGAAGTTAACGTCTGTCATAGTTTGGAGACACAGAACATCAACTTCAAAGGATTCTAAGAATCATCAGCGAGTATTGCAACAATTGGAAACTATCATTTAATCTTTGAAAATAAAATGAAAAACAGAGAATCATTGTATTGGGCAGTTAAGGCTATCTCCGAAACTACGATAAATGGTATCACGGTTTTACGAAAGTCCTTGAAGAATCGTATGACAAGCACTGAAATAGTGCATTTGCTTCCACAACTCATGCAACATGTGTCAAAAACACTATCCGAGCAAGCTTTAAACGCAGCTCATTCTTTACAAAAGTAAACTATCCATATTTGGAAGATTATCTTTCAAACCTTTGCTATAAACTTTTTATACCATAATGATACCTATTATTAAATATGGATCAGGAGTTTGTGGTTGTGATGTAAATTTTAGCAATATGTTTTAGTAGGGCCTTACAGATTAGAGAACATGTATTGTGTAATATTTAAATTCTTCGAAGTCCTAGAAATTTTTAGAGATGGCCATTGTGGTGACCATACTGGGCATCAGACTAGGACTATTTCTTATTTCGAACCAACTGTTGAAAACACTTGGCAATATTACTTTTTGTTCAGGAGGAGTGGCGCTAACAATATTTCACCATTTTCATTTCGGACCAATTAGAGTACTATACAGTGGGTTAATGCATGCGTACAGTTTCAGGCCAATCCTGTAGAAGGCGTAGTGGTAGCACCCTTTTGCTAACAGACAGGCTGACGACATAATGAATTAGGAAAACATTCCATCTCATAAGCTTTTTATATCTATGACAGGTAGATCTAATTGAAACAATGAGAGAATAAAGAAATAATTCAAGAGAATTTATATATTTCATGGTGTGACACCTGCAATGTCTGATATCAAAATTAGAACGGATTTGCCTCCCCTGCACCATTCCATTCGTACCGACTTGTGTTGCAGTATAAATTCACATGTTAGACTTTATTTGGGTTTTATGGTTCTTTTATGGAGCCAGGAGCAATAAACTCGAATCATTTTATTGTCTTGTTACTTCAGTGATTTATGTTTAAAAGTCAAGACTGAATTTAACAAGGGAGTCAGGACTGGTATGTAATTAAATATACAAAGATAAAATAAAAATTAAAAAATAGCAAAACCCCTTCCACTCTCAAATATTTTAGTTATGAAAATTATTCTTATGGTAGCTGAGATTATATATGATACACATCACTTCTACATATGGGAGCGAAGATTTAAAGCAGAGAAAACGAACTAAATATCTGGCTTTGATGATATTATTATAACTTTCTTTGTGAGGAATGATGAATTAATGGATGAAACTAAATAGAGAAACGGAGGAGAGAGATGAAGATGATAACAACGATGATACGGTGATGAAAGGTATGGAATGGGATTATGTAAAATAACGGGACGAAGACCACAAAAGAGGTATCTTTAATACAGACATGTTCGACAAAACAAGTGAAGCATCGCTCAGAAGCTTTTAGTAAAATGCTTTCTTTTGAAATGACTTTGTCGGCGATCAAAAACAAAAAGTAAGGTTGTACTCATTATAGGATGATGAAAACTTTCGTTTTAAAAATCTCATATTGTAAGAAATACCGTGTTGAAAGTCCTTCCTCTCTTTGTTTCGTTTTTGTGCTGTAATTCGAGGAATAAAAATAAAACCTTAAATCATGGTAATATTCAATACATCTCTGTCCCCAAATGATGGAGGTTAGCTGTATTTGAGACCCGTATGTAGATCCGAATGAACACGGGTTAACTGTGTTTGAGACCCGTATGTAGATTGGAATGATGAAGATAAAACGTTAGAGATACATATTTATACCAAATGATGGTTGGTAACAATGTATGATAATTAGTAGTGATACATACATACATACATACATACATACACACACACACACACACACACACACACACATACATGCATGCATGCATGCATGCATACATACATACATACATACATACATACACATTTATATATGGAAGCGCTTCATTGGTCCATTTTACTATATAATTAATACGTTAAGTCGTTTTCTCCATGCTCTTGTACTATAATGAATTTCTGAAATGCGTTTCTAAGCGGAACATTTATTCAATATCTCTAAGCAATATGTTTCTTTCGAGGCCATTATATATTTTTTCATCTGTAACTAAAAGGGTTAACAACTCATACAAAGTGTATGTGACGCCCTGTAGCGCAAACGCTGTTATTGTAACGTTTATATATTTGATATTATGATACAAGAGGAGATAAAACATATTTCTCCCGCGTTTATTTGAAGCATATCACCGTATCTGTATATGTACAACACTAACCAGCCATTGAAATAAGATTACATCTACGTTACCTAAATTTATAATAGCTTTGCACTTAATTGATGATATTAACTTCTGGCAATGATCAGCTACGTGTTGATGCAAATTTTGAACGGCATCCAAAACATCCGCTTTCTGAAGATTCTAGAGTATCTAAACTTATTCGCTAACGATACGTTTTGACCCTGGTGATCACATCTCCACGTGTTTCATATTATCTCTGGAGCTCTAAGATAAATAGTTCTTAAGGAAAGCTTGTTACACTTACTGAGATATAATTGAGACTCTAGCGCCGCATGCAGATTTTGAAACCTAATATTACGGAAATTTGGGTCATTTATCATCGAAGCATTTTCCTTTCTATTAAATTAAGATATCAGGAGAATTTCTTAACGGGTTCCATTTACACACATCATCAAAGGCAAAGATATTAAACATATCAGTTAAAAAAAAGTAACGGATAAGAAAAGAGAAAGGATGAGTATGAAATAATTAGCGGAGGAAACTCACATTTGTACTTTTATATTAATTCTATGCAAAATACAATTTCCCACCACAAACAGTAAAATTATAAGAAATATTCACTCAAAACTATACTTGTAAAAACAAAATGATAGTGCAAGGGAGGCAACTGGTATAGTATTAACAGATGCTATTGAATAGTTCTCCACAAGGAACTTAAAATGTGTATATATATATATATATATATATATATATATATATATATATATATATATATATATATATATATATATATACGGGAATGAGGAAAAAATGTTTTATCGGTATTGAGATCAAATTGATGTATGTTTGTTTTATTATTATTATTGCTTTTGTTGTCATGAATCTTGGGACTTGTTTTTCATTAATGTTCTGTGTGAGTGCGGTCTCGAACCAACATGCCATAGATAATTTGGAGATTAATCTTCATCTGAGTCAGTGGATGTCAACAAAGGTATGGATATTTTTTATTAAAGCATTGAAAATAAAATTTGTATTTTCTTCTCTAGATTTTGTGTTCACCTTGTTGGTTCTAGACTAGATTTATTATTTAAGTTTTATTACTATATTTCATGCAATTTTAGTTTAGCAAAATGTCGACGAATTTCCTCGACTTAGGTATATTTGAATTTTGCGAAATTTTTCATCCTCTAAAAGAACAAAAACAAAGTACGTCCAACACCAAAAAATAATAGATACTCGATATTTTTTAATCAGTCAAATACTGTCGTGAAAGAAAACAAGAACAATACTTGCAACTGACATATTATTGTACGTATTCAGATCATTACTATGAGATCCGGACAAGCCTCTCTTAATCACAGCAAACCTAGAGATCAAAATTATTCTATAATCAACTTCATAAGTATAAAATAAATGCGGATATTGCTGACTAAAATATCTGAATTAAGTAAAAGTTAATATTTTCGATTGATTATACAATGGAATTATTATAGGAATGTTCTTTCTAAATTGCAGATGGGATTTTATCCTTGTAATATATTTTAAATGCACATGTGATACATAAGAGAATACAGACTTCAGTTTTCAAGAGGCGAGTTTATACAACTCTTTCCATTGGGTAGCGTTGTAATGAAATACCTATTTTTGGCCTCTACAAGCCAGCTGACAGTGTATGATTTTAAAGTGTATACATTAAGTAGTATAGGAGGATTTTAAAGTATCTAACTTAAATATTATAGGTTGATTTTAAAGTGTCTAACTCAAATATTATAGGCGGATTGTAAAGTGTCTATCTTAAATAATTTAGGCCGATTATAAAGTGCTTGCCATACATAGTATAAGCTGATTTTAAAGTGTTTATCACAACTAGTATAGGTCGATTTTAATGTGCCTTTCATAATTAGTATAGACCGATTTTGATGTCTATCATAAATAGGATAGACCGATTTTAATGTATCTATCATAAATATTAGAAACGGAGCTATTAATTTCCATCGACATTTTCTGCCGTATTCAGAGCTTTCAATTCCTTCGTGTTTTATAGCACACATCTTCAAAAAAATTAAGCGTAATATTCTCTGGACACCCGTAATAGATTCAAACTTATTAAAAAGGAATATAACAACGGGTTATTAAATATATAAAGTAGAATTAACGACATACATATAGATCGTGATGTATTATAAAAGAGACGTCAATCACTTATACTTTTTGTACTTCTTTTTTCGTTATTGGGTCTGAGTGGTAATCCATGGCTCAAGAATTAGATACCAGCTTAAGCCAACCCGGTTAGTCTACCTGAGCAAGGCACTTACGAACATCACTATGTTTTGTTAATAATGTGCTAAAAATACAGTTAAAAGCGTTGTTGTTGCGTCTTTTGTAACACAATCACATTATGTTTGTTTGTTGTGAGCTCTGTTTAAAGTATATTTCCTTCAATGCTTTTGGTTTTCATTGACTCTTGGAATGATCTTACGCTCTGTAGAGAGACCAGAACGAAAGAATACTTAGTTGTAAAGAAGAACCGAAACGACCATTACAAATAGGAAAAATAGCATGATTGTGCATGTCCTCTTTATGATGGATATAGTTAAATGTATATTTATTGTCATTTCATTCACAAACTATCTACAGCTATGATTAACCAGCAGGTTTACTATTATTTTTTTAATGCTAAATTTGTCACTGTTTCTACACGTAAAATACTGATGGAGGAATTCAAATTTATCGCTGTCAACGATAAATCACTGGAGTTACCTCCCTTGAACTGTAATCGCTAGTGCATTTCTTGCGTCTCACTAGCAGTTAATTATGAATTTAGCAATAATTATTCTGTATCCGTAAGGTAGAAACATGTCTCTAAATTAATGTTTAGTTAGATTAATTAATGTTTAGTTAGAATTAATTTTTGTCTCTAAGGTATTACCATAACAATTATGTCATGACTTAGTTATTAATCTATATCCGTAATGTAGAAATATGGTAATTAATTATATCCTTTATTTTCCAAATTTAAATTTTGAACATTTTAAGTTCGGATTTGCTGTTTAACTGATAAAATTCCAGCCATCACCACAATCAAAACTTCTACGACTACCAATATTAAATACCACAACTACTACTACTACATCACTACTGTTATTACCACGATAACGTCACGCTAATTTTCTTCCATCCCGAATATCACGTAAGAAGAGGATGATTTTCATTTTTGAGAACTTTTGTTCAGTCTGATTACGCTTTTTTTTGGCAACAAAAGAAGTTGAAATTACTATTGTTAAATTTTGTTCTACGATCGGCTAAATCTTCATAGCTCAGATAATCTGAATTACGGGGATTAAGTTGATACTTGCATGATAACGCTACTAGTGCTACTACAACTACAACTGAATCTAGATTCTCTTTGTGTTGCTTGGTTTCTGCTTTTTATTGGAAAGGAGAATACCTTCGGATATAAATAAAAACGATTTTCACACTTTTTAGCGTTATGATACGAAAATTACCAAGATAGGTTGATATCTTGATTACAGTTTTACAAATACAGTGAAAGCGAAATGAACGTCGTCTGTATTTAACATAAATATAGGCATCAGCATCACCACAACCACTACTACTGCAAGTATTACTGCTCTTGCTACTACTACCACCACTACAACTAACAACAACAATCATCATAGGAACTGCTCTTGTCCCCTACTCTGTTGGTACTAACCCGTTGCAAAAATATATATTTGCCGCTGTTCATGTAAGTCACTTCATTATTGGCATTCACAAAATGACAGGTTATAATTATCGAGTGATAGTTTGTCATAGATCTTAAACGTATGTTATCTGATGACAGAAGGTAGACAAAGATTGACTTCCCAAACATAGGACATTGGAAGAAATTTCATTTTTAGCGATTTTCCTTGTTACGTGTACAATTAATTCAGTACATAATTTATCTTGATTAGTATAATTGAATTGTATTTGAAGGCTTACATGTAAACCTATCATTAAAACAACTTTATAAACGCTGGTATACTTAATGTGTATTCATCATTGTTACAGAATTACACAGAATATTTCTGTACCAGTCCCAGAAATCAGTTGTAGTTTACCTTCAGAAAATTGTATAAGTTTAGAAACTTCAGAACATGGTATATTTTCGGTAACAATGTACATGTTATAATTCTTTAAATAATGAAAGAAGTAATAAATTGTATGTTTGAATGGCTGGATAAATCAGTGATTGAACAGATAAAGGAATACAGAGAAAATTCATATTTTCTTTGTTCTCTTTGATGTTTTTAGTTTCTCGTCCACTTCATAGAAAATCATTTATTAAGCAGTGAATAAAGACCTGGCAGGAATTGGTTTGTATGATTTGCATTTTCCAGAACGGATTGGTCATAGGCTTTATCTTCATTAATGAGTATTATACGTCACCTTCCGGTGTTGATGTCATGACGAAGTTTCTGTTCAAATAAATCACCAAAGGAATAACCCTCTTTCTATTCCTACTCTAGCTTTTTCCTCTTGAAAACTGGGCATTGGTTGTAAATCTCCGTCCTTGGCATGGTTCAGAAATATACATTAAACACTGCTCCATTGACAACCACGAAACCAGTGGGGGAGAAAAAGGCTTATTCTCAAGTCCTGTCTTACACCGCCCCGTTTTCTTGACTTTCAAAGTGAGCTAATCTGTTGATTTATATGCCATCCTCTGACCCTGCCTGATATTTTTTTCAATACTTTAATTTCGCTTAGCATATCCGGTACACGGACGTAAATTATGGTTTACTGAGCGGTGACCAGCCGGATTTCGTCTGTCGCCATCGCTGTCACGATCCCTGCACTCTGGTTTTAATTACGGCCCTCGGTGTCAAACAGACAACTTGAAGAGTTTAGGAAACCACTGGATAAAAAGATGCAGATTTCAATAGCAGCTGCCTAGATAGCATAGGTTTTTATTAGACTCGACAGATTTATAGGGTCTCCACTGTCAAAAAGAATGTTTTATGGGGTACCTTTCTCCTTTTCCCAACATTAGCGTACTTTAGAAATATCTTTACTGACCCTTTGACCTGCTATGAAATGAAGCGCCATCTTGATTGTGGCATTGTGGGTATATGGTTACAATGCTTTTTTTCAGATTGCGCTGAGTAGGAAAAGAGAGCAAGATTTTGGAATTTCGCGTCTGCTTTCTTAATCACAACCGAGAATGGCTCAGTTATCCGAAGATTTGCTTCGAATTTGTTGCTTTTGTTAACAAACTCGGGACAACTGACGCTAAAGAAAGCAAACATGTTTGTTCTAAACGATGAGAACAGCAGGCCGGCGCATGCTACTGACAACTACATAGACAGATAAAAAGTTTCGAATGTTTGCTCGAGAGACTATCAAAAACGCATGTTCCTCGCACTTTAAGATAAATATTCCTTAACCGCTGCGATGACAGTTCTATCATGTGCCTGGAGCCAGTAAGATATTCAAGGATTGCATCTTTTCTGGAAAAACCGGATACCGCTGACTCTTTGAAACTTCGCACAGCCTTGTATAAGCATGTCTCTGGATGTAAAAGGTTTTGGTACCTTAGTAATTTCTCACAATGGTTAACTTCTTCATACGTAATAGAGATTCTTGGAATCATTTAACTGGAACTTGAGTCATATTCAATAGAACAATGTCCTCTCGTAATACATTTGTTCATCTACCAGTAAGATTATTTAGAATTACACATGGGCTTAAGAAAATGTTTTCGGAAAAGAAAATGGTAATAAATATGGTTCGTTGCTTTCCAGTCGTGACAATTCTGAAATAATTATTGGACTGTTTATCCAAAGAAGCCGCAGATCTGGCTAACCTTGAGGATATAAGCGCATGTATTTTTTTATTTTTTGCCATTGTGAAAGGCATGCTTAGTTGGATTATGTTTAGATGGTTTAGACAAAATCTTTGCTACAGGACATTATTATCATTCAAAAATTAAACAACCTTAGTTTGGTACATACGTTTTCCTGTGTTAGCATTATAGCATCAATTCTGTCTTTGATGCGGTGCATGTATTAATTCGTCGGTGTTTATAGACAATTGGGAAATGTACGGAAAGGGAGGCCAGCTTTGCCATATTCACTGATTTTCATATCGGATGAAATATCAGTATCTCAGGTTTCATTCGTGTACGTCAGCCATGGGCGATATATTTTATTTGTTTACTGTAAATGCAATACAACTCTGACTGACAGCATTATTACATTATTACAGTCATTACATTATTACAGTCATTACATTATTACAGACATTACATTATTACAGTCATTACATTATTACAGACATTACATTATTACAGTCATTACATTATTACAGTCATTACATTATTACAGACATTACATTATTACAGTCATTACATTATTACAGACATTACATTATTACAGTCATTACATTATTACAGACATTACATTATTACAGACATTACATTATTACAGTCATTACATTATTACAGACATTACATTATTACAGACATTACTTCAATGGAATAAGATCGTGGTGAAACTTACATACATATTGAAGAATACATTGAGTAAAGAGAATTTGAAATTATCTTCTTTTTTTAAAGAACATCAATCATTTTAGATAGATTTCTTAAAACACTACGTTTCTCACAGTACAATAGTTCTTTAAAGTTTGGTATATATTGACTCGTTAGGAAGTGTTTGAGTTGCTTTATTTGTTCTACGAATAGCCATATTCAAGGAGATAATCAAATTCATCCCCCACGGTCAAACTAAAATCAGAACTACATTTAATGTTGTCTAGGAACAACAATATAAGGTACATGACGATGTAAAATTCAGCTAGATCTATACTGGCTACCTGGCAAAAATCAAAACTATACTTGTATAAAAGCAATGTCTTTTTTCTCACATTCACAGATAGGCCCGAAACCTTACCATTTCCAATACCGCTCTATCTTAAGCTAAGCCTGATACAATATCTGTGATGTGTTAAGATTCCCCATGATAGACACTAACGTCTTGTACATTTTTAGCCCTTTACATATTTCCACGACAGACACTAACGTCTTATGCATTTAAGCCCTTTACAGATTTCCACGACAGACACTAACGTCTTATGCATTTTTAGCCCTTTACATATTTCCACGATAGACACTAACGTGGAATGCATTTTTAGACCTTTACATATTTCCATGATATACACTAACGTCTTATGCATTTTTAGACCATTACATATTTCCACGATAGACACTAACGTCTTATGCATTGTCAGACCTTTACATATTTCCACGAGAGAGACTAACGTCTTATGCATTTTTAGACCTATACATATTACCACGATAGACACTAACGTCGTATGGATTTTTAGACCTATACATATTTACACGATAGACACTAACGTCTTATGCAGTTTTAGACATTTGCATATTTCCACTACAGACATTAACGTCTTATGCATTTTTAGCCCTTTAGATATTTCCACGATAGACACTAACGTCTTATGCAGTTTTAGCCCTTTACGTTTGTCCGCGATAGACACTAACGTCTTATGCATTTTTAGACCTTTACATATTACCACGATAGACACTAACGTCTTATGCATTTTTAGACCTTTACATATTTCCACGATAGACACTAACGTCTTAAACATTTTTAGCCCTTTGCATATTTCCACGACAGACACTAACGTCTTATGCATTTGAGCCCTTTACAGATTTCCACGACAGACACTAACGCCTTATGCATTTTTAGCCCTTTACAGATTTCAACGACAGACAGTAACGTCTTATGCATTTAAACCCTTTACATATTTCCACGAGAGAGACTAACGTCTTATGCATTTTTAGAACTTTACATATTACCACGATAGACACTAACGTTGTATGCATTTTTAGACCTATACATATTTCCACGATAGACACTAACATCTTATGCAGTTTTAGACATTTGCATATTTCCACTATAGACATTAACGTCTTATGCATTTTTAGACCTTTACATATTACCACGATAGACATTAACGTCTTATGCGTTTTTAGACCTTTACATATTTCCACGACAGACACTAACGTCTTAAGCAGTTTTAGCCCTTTACCTTTGTCCGCGATAGACACTAGCGTCTTATGCATTTTTAGACCTTTACATATTACCACGATAGACAGTAACGTCGTATGCATTTTTAGCCCTTTACATATATCCACGACATATACTAACGTCTTATGCATTTTTAGCCCTTTACATATTTCCACGATAGACACTAATGTCTTATGCAGTTTTAGCCCTTTGCATATTTCCACGACAGATACTAACGTCTTATATATTTTTAGACCTTTACATATTACCACGATAGACACTAACGTCCTATGCAATTTTAGCCCTTTACATATTTCCACGACAGATACTAACGTCTTATACATTTTTAGACCTTTACATATTACCACGATAGACACTAACGTCTTATGCATTTGTAGCCCTGTACATTCTCATACCATCTGGGTTTCTGAAATACAAATGTTAGGTACAGTTTGAGTGTTTAGGGATCAAATGATGAAAATATCCATGGGAGAGACATGTTTCTGAATTACCGAATGAAACAGCTCATTAACTCAGACCTAAATTTTTACCCCCAAAGTCCAGACTTTAACCATTGGATTTCAAATATTGAATCAGATTTAAATTTGAAACAATCTGATCTATACGTTAGCACATTGAGTCATACCATAAACATATAATTTATAAACAAATTTTAGGTAAGATATGCATTTTAGCCAGTTCGATAGCTAAATTTATGTTTAAGTAGACAAAGAAGTTTGAATTTAGTACGTAATTGTCCCACAGTTTGAAATTAGAACGTACCTGTTCCAAAGTTTGAATGCAGGCCGTGCTTGTCTTAAGCTTGAATGCAGTACGTGTCATATCCAAAGTTTGAATGTAGTGAGAGCTCTTTCAAAGTCTGAATGTAGGACGTGCTTGTTCCAAAGTTTGAAATTAAGCCGTGCTTGTCCAAAGTTTGAATGTATTACTTATTTGTGCCAAAGTTTGAATAAAGATCGTGCTTGTCCGAAGTTTGGATATTGGCCATGCTTGTTCGAAAGTTTGAATGTAGCATATTCTTAATCCTAAGTCTGAATGTAGGCCGTTCTTGTTCCTAAGTTTGAACTTAGGCCGTGGTTGTCCAAAATTTGGATATAGGCCGGGCTTATTCAAATGTTTGATTGTAGAATGTGCTTGTTCTAAAGTTTGAATGCAATACGTTCTTGTTCCAAAGATTCAATGCAGTACGTACTTGTTCCAAAGTTCGAATGCAGGCCGGGCTTGTTCCAACGTTTGAATGTAGTACGTGCTTGTTTCAAATTTTGAATGCAGTACATGCTTGTTCCAACGTTTGAATGTAGTACGTTCCTGTTCCAAAGTTTGAATGCGGTACGAGCTTGTCCAAAGTGTTTGAATGTAGTACTCGTTTGATCCAAAGTTTGAATGTAGTACGTACTTGTGTCAAACTTTGAATCTAAAATGTGCTTGTTCCAGTATTTGAATATATTATGTGTTTTTTCAAAGTTTGACTGAAGTACATACCTGTTCCAAATTTGAAAGTAGTACGTACTTGTTTTTAAAGTTTGAATGTAGTACGTGCTTGTTCTCAAAATTTGAATGTGGGTCGTGCTTTTCCAGAGTCAGTGCAGTACGTGCTTTTCCCAAAGTTTGAATGTAGTACGTGCTTGTTCCAATGTTTGAATGTAGTACGTGCTTGTTCAAATGTTTGAATGTAGTCCGTGCTTGTTCCAACGTTTGAATGTAGTATGTGCTTGTTCAAACGTTTGAATGTAGTACGTGCTTGTTCCAACGTTTGAATGTAGTGCGTGCTTGTTCCAATGTTTGAATGTAGTACGTGCTTGTTCCAACGTTTGAATGTAGTATGTGCTTATTCCAATGCTTGCATGTAGTACGTGCTTGTTCCAGCGTTTGAATGTAGTACGTGCTTGTTCCAACGTTTGAATGTAGTACGTGCTTGTTCAAACGTTTGAATGTAGTACGTGCTTGTTCAAACGTTTGAATGTAGTACGTACTTGTTCCAAAGTTTGAATGCAGGCCGTGCTTGTTCCAACGTTTGAATGTAGTCCGTACTTGTTCCAAAGTTTGAATGTAGTACGTGCTTATTCCAACGTTTGAATGTAGTACGTGCTTGTTCCAACGTTTGAATGATGTAGCACGTGCTTTTTCCAACGTTTGAATTTAGTACGTGCTTGTTCCAACGTTTAAATGTAGTACGTGCTTATTCCAACGTTAGAATGTAGTACGTGCTTGTTCCAACGTTTGAATGTAATACGTGCTTGTTCCAACGTTTGAATGTAGTACGTACTTGTTCCAACGTTTGAATGTAGTCCGTACCTATTCCAACGTTTGAATGTAGTACGTGCTTGTTCCAACGTTTGAATGTAGTACGTGCTTGTTCCAAAGTTTGAATGTAGTACGTGCTTGTTCCAAAGTTTGAATGTAGTACGTTCTTGTTCCAAAGTTTGAATGTGGTACGTGCTTGTTCAAACGTTTGAATGTAGTACGTGCTTGTTCCAAAGTTTGAATGTAGTACGTCCTTGTTCCAACGTTTGAATGTAGTCCGTGCTTGTTCCAACGTTTGAATGTAGTACGTGCTTGTTCCAAAGTTTGAATGTAGTACGTGCTTGTTCCAACGTTTAAATGTAGTAAGTGCTTGTTCCTAAGTTTGAACGTAGGCCGTGGTTGTCCAAAATTTGGATATAGACCGGGTTTATTCCAAAGTTTGAATGTAGAATGTGCTTGTTCCAAATTTGAATGTAGTACGTGCTTATTTCAACGTTTGAATGTAGTACGTGCTTGCTACAAAGTTTGAATGTAGTACGTGCTTGTTCCAACGTTTGAATTTAGTACGTGCTTGTTCCATAGTTCGAATGTAGTACGTGCTTGTTCCAACGTTTGAATGTAGTACGTGCTTGTTCCAACGTTTGAATTTAGTACGTGGTTGTTCCAACGTTTGAATGTATTACGTGCTTTTTCCAACGTTTGAACGTATTACGTGCTTGTTCCATCGTTTGACTGTAGTACGTGTTTGTTCCAACGTTTGAATTTAGTACGTGCTTGTTCCAAAGTTTGAATGTAGTACGTGCTTGTTCCAAGGTTTGAATGTAGTACGTGCTTGTTCCAAAGTTTGAATGTAGTACGTGCTTGTTCCAACGTTTGAATGTAGCACGTGCTTGTTACAAAGTTTGAATGTAGTACGTGCTTGTTCCAACGTTTGAATTTAGTACGTGCTTGTTCCAACGTTTGAATGAAGGACGTGCTTGTTACAAAGTTTGAATGTAGTACGTTCTTGTTCCAACGTTTGAATGTAGTAAGTGCTTGTTCCTAAGTTTGAACGTAGGCCGTGGTTGTCCAAAATTTGGATATAGGCCGGGCTTATTCCAAAGTTTGAATGTATAATGTGCTTGTTCTAAAGTTTGAATGTAATACGTACTTGTTCCAAAGATTCAATGCAGTACGTAATTGTTCCAAAGTTTGAATGCAGGCCGGGCTTGTTCCAAAATTTGAATATAGTACGTGCTTGTTCCAAAGTTTGAATGTAGTACGTGCTTGTTCCAAAGTTTGATTATAGTACGTTCTTGTTCCAATGTTTGAATGTAGTATGTGCTTGTTCCAAAGTTTGAATATAGGCCGTGCTTGTTCCATAGGTTGAATGTAGTACGCACTTGTTCAAAAGTTTGAATGTAGTACGTGCTTGTTCCAACGTTTGAACGTAGTACGTGCTTGTTCCAGTGTTTGAATGTAGGCCGTGCTTGTTCCAAAGTTTGAACGTAGGCTGTGCTTGTTCCAACGTTTGAATATAGTGCGTTCTTGTTCCAATGTTTGAATGTAGGCCGTGCTTGTTCCAAAGTTTGAATATAATAAATTACTGTTCCAATGTTTGAATGTAGGCCGTGCTTGTTCCAAACTTTGAATGTAGGCCGTGCTTGTTCCAACGTTTGAATGTAGTACGTGCTTGTTCCAAAGTTTGAATTTAGTACGTGCTTGTTGCAACGTTTGAATGTAGCACGTGCTTGTTCCAACGTTTGAATGTAGTCCATGCTTGAACCAAAGTTTGAATGTAGTACGTACTTGTTCCAAAGTTTGAAAGTAGGCACTGCTTGTTCCAAAGTTTGAATGTAGACCGTGCTTGTTTCCATAGGTTGAATGTAGTACGTACTTGTTCAGAAGTTTGAATTTAGTACCTGCTTGTTCCAACGTTTGAATATAGTACGTTCTTGTTCCAACGTTTGAATGTAGGCCGTGCTTGTTCCAAAGTTTGAATATAGTACGTTCCTGTTCCAATGTTTGAATGTAGGCCGTGCTTGTTCCAAACTTTGAATGTAGTCCGTGCTTGTTCCAAAGTTTGAATATAGTACGTGCTTGTTCCAAAGTTTGAATTTAGTATGTGCTTGTTCCAACGTTTGAATGTAGTCCATGCTTGAACCAAAGTTTGAATGTAGTACGTACTTGTTCCAAACTTTGAATGTAATACGTGCTTTTTTCCAAATTTTGAATATAAGCGAATCTGGTTCCAGAATTTGAATATAGGATGTGATTGTTCTATTCTTAATTGAAAGGCAGTTAGCGATAATGTCTAAATGGAGGTTACATACAATTATGTTTGGAATCTACATATGCAACATTTTATTTTAAATACCTTCATCAGCGCGCATGCGACTATTACTTTCCATAGTGTCTCTGCCATGCTCTTTAAATAATAACATGAAACATCTGCTACCCATTAAGACACTGGGATTTAAGTTGTTTCTAGTTTTCTTTACCTTTCCTTCTTTTCCTTTTTATGCTTTCCACGAGCGAGTAATTTAAAGCTCCATGTCAGATATCAACTAAAAAACACCATCAGAGAAACGACGATAATTTCACGCTTATAAAATGAAGTGGAAACAAACGTGTTACGTGTTTATATTTACGATATAATAATAATCAAACAGGCCAATAAGATTTAACAAAATTAGTTTTACGAAGAGATATTTAAAACAAAAATGTAAGATATAGTTGGGAATCTGTTTAGCCACCAGTGTTGAGACATTTTCGTTGTATTAAGGCTGTGAACTTATTATGTTTTTATTTATTGACTTATATTCACGCAGAAATGAAGACGTATTTGCGTGCAAACATTAAGTGACATTAATGTTAGTAAGAAACAGGTGCGCAATTATGTTGTATTTCTATGTCAATTATGTTGTATTTCTATGTCAATTATGTTGTATTTCCATGTCAATTGATGCTGTATTTCTGTGTCAATTGATGTTGTATTTCTATGTCAATTATGTTGTATTTCTATGTCAATTATGTTGTATTTCTGTGTCAATTGATGTTGTATTTCTATGTCAATTATGTTGTATTTCTATGTCAATTGATGTTGTATTTCTGTGTCAATTGATGTTGTATTTCTATGTCAATTATGTTGTATTTCTATGTCAATTGATGTATTTCTATGTCAATTATGTTGTATTTCTGTCAATTATGTTGTATTTCTATGTCAGTTGTGTTGTATTTCTATGTCAATTATGTTGTATTTCTATGTCAATTGATGTGAAAAGATAAGGTATCACTTCTTCTACAGTGTAAGTATTTGAAGAGAATTACTACTCTTACAACATTGCATTGTAAAAGAAGTGAGAGGTAGACATATATTTGTAAAGACTTCTAGACATGATAATTGTTTTGATATAAATGATACAAAAGTGAACTTGGTATTTAAACTTAACCGAAGATTAACGAACACTTTGAAGTCTTTTGGATTTAAACTCGACATTTTCTATGCTCTTTAAGAGTGTGATAATTAATTATCATACCACACTGGCATGGTAATGCCTATAACCCATCACCTTTTCACTTTGTACATTCTTTTGTCACATCGGTGTCATAACTCCTTAGATATTCGTACTACATGTAACTCTGTCTCTCTGTCTCTCTCTCTCTCTCTCTCTCTCTTACATAAATTTGGTATTATTCTGATATTTGTATTAATATATTTCTCGATATTATTAAAAACAGTCAGTATTGAAGCCGTGTCAAATTGTTAGTACGATGTATCATGTGACGGTTTGCAAAAAACAAAGTCAAACCCCAGTCTTCGTTTGAAATTAAAATTTGTTCATTACAAAAGCTAGTCGAAATAGTTCAAATAAATCCAACATTGTCTTACTGCTCACTTACAACGTGTGTAGAATGTTTGTATAGCGAATAATTGTGGTGTTGAACTACCATGTATATTTCCATGAGAACCTATCTTACGATATTATCTACATAGAACTACATGTGTATTTCCATGACAACCGATATTACGATGTATTCTACAGAAACGTTTCCAGACTATATTGGTCTGAATAAGCGTGTAACGGGCCTTTAGAATCTTCTTCCATGAGTAAACAACGAGTTTCCGAAACAAAATTTAAAATTTGAAAGAATTGTAAGAATTGTTAAAAAAAATGTTTGTGGTGTTGATGAAAACCCAATAACGCACAAAATGAACAACAATCATGAAAGTAAATGTATCAGGCCGTTTTGCAAGAAATGTTAAAGAATTGCCAAATGTTTCACGCTATTTTACAATGTATCATCATCATCATCATCATCATCATCATCTGTTACCATTCTATGGTTGTAAACTAAGCAACAGAAACAAGCAAAACCATCAAGTTTTGTAAAACTTTGCAAATAATTTATTTATCAAAGTTATAAATGAGAAAGTGAGAGGAGCTTACAGTTTTATGAAGTTAATCCAAAATATTTAAGTCCAAAATGAGTGAAACGTTCCTTTTAAATTTCAAAACCGGAAATGTACTGGTCAGCTAAGAATAGTGACCTTGTCAAAATGTCGTTGTCCAGAACTCCTTGAAAAATTCATAATAGTTCCATAATAAAATTATAGTGAAAAAAATGAGAATTTTCTTTTCCAATGAACAGTTCAAACAAATGTTTTTCCTCTCAAATACTATCTTAGCAAAACATAAAACACTTTTTCATGTGTCACAACAGTAACGCAAGAAATAAGAATGACTCCAAAATAGGAATGAATCTGATTGTCCAGTGCTCTCCATATATACACCTTCTATTAAGACTATATTTCACAACTTACCCCCACGTGATAGATTATGCTACTCAATAAATATTTAGAAATATCTATTCATGTGACCTAGCCCATCCAATGGGAATTTACTTAATTCTTTTAGAACCATCCAAAACTCATCAGCCAATAAGAAACTAACCCAAAACAAATATTATTATTAAGTGTTATGTATATTTAATTTTCATTGTATGTTTGTTAGATTTGTATTTTTTATTCTCATGATATTCTATTGCTTATGTAAAGATTATTTTTGTAACTGACCTTGTCCAAACTCGAGTTCATTATATACCTGACCCGAATCATTGATTTTGCTTTTGTAAACGGCATGTTTATCTCAATCTTAGTCCAGAACTTTGATATTTCTAATGAAACGGTACGTCTACTTGTTGTTTACTACATTTTATATTATAATTTTATCTTGTAAAAATTTTGAACCTTCCAGAATGAACACTTTCATTAGGTAAGATTTTTTTATTGAAATGTTAATTGTTACACGAGGTCAAGTAGAGGACTATATAATCTTGGATTTGTCTAGATACTATTCATTCGTACTGTAAGGTCTGATCTGAATCAGTTGTGTACAGTACATTCAATTTTTCTGGAAGTTATTCATTCAAATTACCTAATTCAAGTTCTTCTTCTGTGCAAATACAAAGTGCTAAAAATTTATATTCCTGGAGATAGGGACTTTGATTTGTAGTAAAATTCATAAAAGGATTTATTCTTGGATAGTGTTATCACAAGAAAACTGTTGACATGTCACTACTTCACAGGCCACCAGCGATAGATTTATTTTGGAATATCAGAAACATTTATTTAGAGCATTAATCTTTTGGACATGTGTAACAAATCTATGATTCTTTGGGATTTAATTCACAATGAATTTAAGCATTTTTATGTTCTTTTTTTCACTGTGTATTCTAGTGCAATAAATTACTTGCTGAATTTTACAAAACTTGTTAGGCTTCGCTGTTTTCTCTAACTATGTTTGAGACCATACATTCGTAATATAAAAATAATATTTGCAATTATCAGCACCTACGAAATAATCTATTTATAGAACAGGAAGAAGAATCCCAGTTATCTCCCTTATTTCGGCACAACCATTTAAAAAAATTCGACAGTTAATTTAGATAACCTAATTAAAATCCCTATTAATTCGTCGACCTTTGTGTCAACTATCCAAGAAATACCTCTGCGCATTGCAGTATTCAATGCCCAGTCAGTAGGACAACCGGAAATGCGCGCAGAAATAGTTAATTTTATCAACGACCAGAATGTTGACATACTTTTCTTGACAGAAACATGGCTAAAAACATCAGGCGATGAGCCCAAGTGTGCGGATCTAACACCCACTGGTTACTCCATCAAGTAGTTCCCCCGCAATTCTCGAGGAGGTGGAATTGCTGTCATCACAAAGACCTCCATGATAAAACGTCTTAACTACACCACAACATTCAATTTCGACCACACATCGTTTGAACTAGTCCAAACCACACTCACACTGGAGCAAAGGTCAGTCCATTTTTTCTGCCTATACCGCCCTCGTCCTAGTAGAAAAAAAAACAAGCTGGCTGACTCTCTATTTTTGGAGCAGTTTCCGAATCTCCTAAACTATGGAAATTCGATCGGTGGCAACCTGATTATTCTTGGAGATTTCAACTTTCACTTTGACTGTCCCGGAAATTCAAATACATCAAAACTCATAGATTCCATTAATGTTTTCAACCTCAAACAGTCAGTTAACCAACCCACCCATAAACACGGTCATATTTTAGACTGGATTCTTCATAGACCTGATGATAACATTCTACGGTCCTCTCTGGCATCCCATGACCTTGCATCATTATCACCTCTGCATTATATGCCATCTTGACGTATCAGTCCCTAACCCTCCACCTTTATCTGCTACTAAGAGAAACCTCCGTATGATAAATAGAACCAAACTAATGCACGACATCCAAGCTAACCTAACAACTTGCTTACCTCCTACAGCAGAACAACTCGATAACTGTCTGTGTTCATTACCTGACAAACATGCCCTAGCTACCAAGTGTAGAGTATCAATTCAAAAGTGTTCTCCATGGTATAGCAGTGTTAGGCACCAGCTTCGCACTGCTAAAAGAGACCGCCGTAAAGTTGAGAGGCTCTGGCTTTCCACCAGACTCACTATTCATAAGCAAATCTATCAAGTCGCTAAGAAGAATGTCACAAATATAGTCCATGCAGCGAAATCAGCCCACTACACTACTAAGATCATGGAAAGTTCCAGCTGCAAAGAGCTCTTCGAGATTACTAACAAGCTAATGTCAAGGAACAAATCAACACCACTTCCACCTACCATCTCTCCAGTCGACCTTCCGGACATGTTTGCAAATTTCTTCCATGACAAAGTACAAACCATCAGAGATAAGCTTAACACCACAATTTCAGTTGACTCGTCGTCACGATACAGTTGGGATACAGAATTTGAGCGGCAACCGTTAGCAGCATTTGAACCTGCCTATGGATTTCGTACGTACACTCGTGATGAAGAGTGAACCAAAGTCATGTGAACTTGATCCAATTCCAACATCACTGCTGCTTGAGTGCTTAGATCCAGTATTGCCTTCACTAACTGATGTTATTAATACCTCTCTCTCATCCGGGGAATTTACATCATTTTCAAAACTGCCATTGTAAAGCCTCTGCTGAAGGAACCAACACTAGACCATGACGATTTAAAGAACTACCGCCCAGTTTATAATCTCCCATTCATATCAAAAATCTTAGACAAGGTTGTTCTATCCCAGCTTGTATCTCATCTAAATTCAAACAGTCTTTTTAGCAATGTACAGTTTGCATATCACCCTTGCCACAGTACTGAAACTACTCTTCTAAAAGTAGTTAATGACATTCTCTCTGCGTTAGATAGCGGTAAGATTACAGACCTCACCCTCCTTGATGTGTCTGCAGCATTTGACACAATAGGCCGTGCTATATTACTTCACCGTCTCCAGCATGTATTTGGCATTCATGATACATCCTTACTGTATTTCAAGTCCTATTTGGTCAACAGGACACAAATTTTATCTGCAAATGGAAATCACTCCAGCCCAGTTGATCTATATTGTGGTGTTCCACAGGGGTCTGTTCTCGGACCTGTTCTCTTCATTCTGTACACTCAGTCGCTCTCACGTGTCATAAATCATCATCCAGTGTCTCACTAATTGTACGCTGATGACACCCAAATATACAAATCTAGCCACCCTACTGAAGTTGATGCTACCATCCAAGGTGTAGAGAGGTGCATTTCTGATGTGAAATCATGGATGACATGTAACAAGCTGCAGATGAATGATGATAAAACTGAGGCCATTCTGATCACAACACAAAGACTCTCTCATTCACATCCTTTACCTCAAACAATAAATATCAGCAAAGCCATCATTACATTCACACAATCAGTACGAAACTTAGGTGTTACTCTGGACAGTACTCTCACTTTGCACCAACATACTCTGGACAGTACTCTCACTTTGCACCAACATGTTATGAACGTATGCAAGGCTGCATATCTTGAGCTGAAACGCATCAGATCCATTCGCAAACATCTTTCAGTTGATGCCACTAAAACACTTGTGTGTTCATTAGTACTTTCAAGACTGGACTATTGTAACTCAGTTCTGTCTGGTTCATCTCAACATCTACTCCAGAAATTCAAAAAGTTCAAAACACAGCTGCTCGGATCATACTTAGAGTACCACTATCAGAGCACACCTCCCCGCTGTTCTGTACCCTACAGTGGCTATCCATTCCATCCAGAATCAAACACAAAAGTTGTTCTCAGTGCTACGTTTCACTGTCGGACTCTAGTCCAACATTCCTATCCGACCTCACCCATGTGTACACACCAGCAAGATACTTACGCTCCTCTTCTGACAATTGTATACTCATTATTCCCACTATGAAAACAAAGTCATATGGACAGCGTTCTTTTGCATACCAGGGCCCAGCAAGGTGGAATGAATTGCCCACTGAACTTAGACACAAAGACACAATGATCCCATTCAAGAGGGCTCTCAAAACTCACTTATTTCGAATGCAAGAACAAACTTAAAGACCTAATAATGTTTCCTACCTGAAATATTCTCAGCATGTCTTTTTAATTCTTTTAACGTTTTTCTAATTTCATGGTGTTTGTTTTTGTAATAATATTATTATATGTTTTTTTATCTTATAGGTGTTGTCTAATGTTGTAAAGCACTTAGAGCTTCTAAAGATTAGGCGCTATACAAAGTCCCCATTATTATTATTATTATTATTTAACTGTATGCTCATAATATTCTTTCAACCGACCCTAGTCACGTAGGCAAAATCTAAATAAAGGTAATTACTACGTGAATGAAATTTTTTTTTTTTTTTTATCGATAAAATCAGATACTAGGAATTAACAAATATAGATATGTATAACACATAATTCGTGTTGCCAGCCAAAATGCATTATTTATTTAGTTGAAAATTTTATTTACTCGGCAGTTATGTGGAGTGTTTATTTTCAGTGCTGAACACACAAATAAAACCCAATAAACTATTTTAAAAAAATTAACAGAACAATATATGATATTAAAAACAATCAATTTATTGTTCTACAAACATGTAGTATTTCATGTCAGCAGTCAGTGATTACTAAAGTTACAAATCCATTAAGGTAACAAGGGTGTGATCCCCAGAAACCAACTGTTTTCACAATCCCTGGTAATGCATGTTCAAGATAATATACTATGGAATAATCAACATTAACATATTGGTGTGATTTAATAACTCTTTCCATTTTGTTTAGTCTTTTACATAGTCCACTTGATTAGAATCAACATTTTAAGAAGAGAGTTGATTATACAGTCTAAAACAGAGTCTTTACTGCACACGGACTCCAAAAGCGCCCTATTGATCTAAATCGTTTAGTTCCACGTGTCTAGTTCTGGCCTAAATAGTACATAAAATAACGTATGTATTCATGTAAATTAATTAAAGGCCTATTTACAGTACTTAGAATAAACTTTAGGTGTTGAAATGTTGATAATATTAGAGACAAGGTATATGATTGAATGACTGATTTAGCTACATTAACTTGCTTATAGTTTTAAACGAATCATAGCTTTTATATTTGAACTTTGACACTTTTCTGAAAGGCCTCTGCACCTAAAGTACATGAATTTCAGCTTATATTTTGTTACATTTGTTGCACTTGAGTGCGATCAGAAATGTCGTAATAATTTACATGTTAAAAAAATCAACTTCACACAAATCATTATCGAAAAATTAAGAGTTTGTATATAAATCGCACGAAACATTTGGACAAATATGATATCAGAATGTTTTATTTGGCATCCGCTAGCTTGATATATTTTAGGGCAAAACTGTATACGGAAGCTTTAAACTTGAAGTTGGCTTGGCGAAAAGTATTCATTAAATATGTAGCCTAAAGTTTGCTTTAGATGATAATATTCCCATGTAGCTGCCACAGCCACTACAGTTGCAATAGTTTGTTGAAAAACCAGGGAGAACACGGAATACATACTACATACTTGTCGAACTCTTTTCGTTTTGTTGACACCTCTTAGCCCCTTCCCAGCACGTGCAGCTGGTAAGGACTTAGAAGCGACACCCTGTTTTTCTAAAGATGTATATCTTGCATATATTTCCCTGTCCACCCAAAAGAGTGTAATTTGTATTGTAGTATAATGAACAAATACTATAAAATATGATGAATTTGGCAGGGTTGCTCTTTTTTTTTTCTTCCCATCAAATGTTTTTTGTCTTCTTTTTTTCATCCCATAAACTGTTGGGAAATAGACATAGTCCCTTCCCTTTGCCTGGGCTGGCATTGGGCTTGGTTACTGTATTTCCCTTGGCTTGGAGCTTTCGGTCTGTATTTCTTCTTCGTTGGACTATTTAGTCCAAGACTCAGTTTCCAGCCCCTATTCTCTTGTTTATTGTTGCGCGAAGTGACTTTGCCAAGTCAGTTTGTCCTGTGTTTGTAAGTTCTGTGTGAAAGGTGTTGGTTTTGTTTGTGTTAGGATTTGCCTTATCTAGATATAATCATGTGTTAGTCTGGATTATTTAACTATTCCTATTTGATTTCGAATATTAAGAATTATACCAAAAATATAAAACAAATAAAGTGTCTACGTGATGTGGTATGTTTTGTGCTGTTATGCGGATTACATTTAGTGAATACTTGATTTGAGTTTATCTTATATTCAGGAAAAGGTTTTCCTTTTTTATTTTTACTCTTTAACCGACATATGATCTTATCTAATCCTAGGTGTGCTTCTTTTACCTTAAGATCTGAATTACTTCTGTCACGTGATAATACACATTTACGTTTTCACACGTGTTCCGCGAAGCCTTTTGCCTTATCTTCATCTGTATGTGGTGATAACGACCCCTACTATCTTACAATAAGGAAACACAAAACTTTAACATTGTTAATGTCGCTGCTATCGCCGCCGAAATGATATTTTATTCAAAATTGTGCTAACGAAGTTGAGACAAAAACTGTATTACATTGATTCTATGTAGTAAATACCTCATGAGTTTGATAATGGTGATTATGATGGTTCTTTGCATAGCTATTTCAATGTTTGCATTTGTGGTACTTACCTTATACGCAGTAGAAGTAGTAGTAGTGATCGTATTTGCAGTAGTAGTTGTATCATCAGTGATTGTGATGGTAGTAGTGTGAGGGGGTGGGGTGGTATAAATTTTAGCTCCAGGGAGGAGGAAAGTGTGGTGGTGGTTATGATCATGATACAGTGGTAATAATGTTATTATCTTTTTCATCGTTCTATCGTTATTGATCCTATTTTTTTCAGTACACGACCAATAAACTCACAAAAATAAAACAAAAGCATCCGTACATTACACGTATAAACCTTCTTGCATTTCTTTTTTGTATTTACTCCGTGAACGTTTTTATTTTCCCTTCAGGTGTTTTCATGAAATATACATGTTAATTCGGGATGGGCGTTCTGACACTTGTCAATCAGCGTAAGTTGCGGTCTGATTGGTTGTCTCCGCTTTTGAAACTGACAGCTGTTTTAAAGCCTGCAAAAGTTATCAGATTAACAGGAACTGAGAGAGAAAGAAAAAAAAGAACTTACATTTTGGTAATGTCTGGTAAAGATCCTGTATTCATCCAAAAGAGAAATAGATTTCAGAAGTTTGCAATTACTGCGAAAAGAGTCAGGTAATAGGGTGATCCCTGTGTCTCTTCACGTGTAATGTATTCAGATATCTGCGTACAGCGTAGTTAACAACAGTAGACAAAACTGCCCGCGTTTATACTATCTAGAAGGTAGGAATTCAAAATTGATCCTTACAAGTGAGAATGTGGTATAGAATATAAGTGTATTGGAAATTAGAGTAAGGTATGAACGGTTTGCTCGAATACTGCCAACACAGCATTTACACCTGGAATATAGTGTAGTATTAAAACCCCTTCTTAGAGTTACACAATGATGAATCCCTGTCGTTTAATACTTGTCTCGGATTTAGACGTATCTGTATACTCGTTTCCAAAACAATTAGTGCTTGTCTAAAATACATGTAAACCTCACAGTATTGTGTTTTTTATATGACAAAATATATTTAGAATGAAAAACAAGCACAAGACCCTAACAAAAGGAGAAATCTTTAACCATTGTACACGAAAACAGATGACAAATGTTGCTGCTAAATTGTCCTCACGCTATAATGAATGAAATCCTGATCAGTGTTATATTCAGATATATGTCACTTATTGTACACTTATTGTTGCATATGGAAATATGTAAGGGGAGAAATGTGTCGTAGGGTAGATCTTTGCATTACTACTGCTACTAACAACAACAACGACCATGACGAATGTTAAGACGATGATGACAACGACATTCACATATTTATCATTGTAATCAACATCCCCTCCAAAATATCATCATTACTGTTGCTGCTACTACTACTGTTACTGATATTACTGGTACAACAACAGAATAGGTTTCTAGAACAGAAGCAAACAATTAAACCGCCACTATTCATTTCAAATGAATCTTCCACGTTATAAATAGTATATGAATGACTAAAGACAAAAGCGAGACAGCATCATACTACACACACTATTATATATATGGTACATGATTTTAATTATTTTTTGTCATTTTTGTTCATGGCTGTAAAATGGTTTTAGTTAGATTTTGCCCTGAGACCTGAGTCGGTTATGAGCAAAATATTACATTGGATCTATAAATAGATGTCTGGTCTTTGGATTTTAAATAGTGAAACCAACAAGCTTTCAAAATGTTATCTAAAGTGGAGAACTTTATTTGAAGTTCTACACAAAAATCCTTGAAAAATGATGAATTACTCCAGCTTGCCAGACAATACGATCTATCGGAGTCGAGGCCGTCTTTGTTAAAGCAAGAAATAAAAAATATTTTGGTCCCATATTTTGGGTGTAAAAGAATATTTTCAATAAAAAGGCTTTGAGTTTGATTAGAAGTCATCTTACTTGCAAGTTACTGAACTGAAATAAAAACATAAGTATGAAATGAAGTTAAGAAAGCTTGAGCTTGAAAACGAGTAGAGAGTGATAGAGAAATTCAAAATGACGAAAAAGAGATGTAGATTAAATTACAAATGCAAATGCAGGAAAAAGAAAGAAAGAGAGAGAGAGTCAAATACAGGAAAAATAATGATGCAAACGAAGGAAAAGGAAAGAGAGAGACAAATTCAAAAGGAAGAAAGGGTACAGTAAGAGCGGCAAATGCTGATAAAAAGGAAGGTAGACAGAATTTCACATTAGATTAAAATGATTAGAACTGGATAGCAAAAACCAATCTGCTCATGATAGTTAAAGTTCTGACAGCATTATTTGCAGAAAAAAAAATTAGTACCTATTTATGATACTAAATATGTAGATCCATATTTTTCACATTTTGAAGGAAAAATAGCCGAGATTTTAAAATGTCCAAGAGAGGACTGGTCTTTGCTATTATAAAGTGTATGTATTGACAAAGCTCGTGAAGTTTATCCTTCACTTCAGTAAAAGAAAGTACTGATCATGATTTAGTCAAGGAATGTATCTTGAAGGTTTATGACTATTTACCAGACGCATATCGACAGGATTTTCGGAATTGTAAGTAAGACAAAAGCCAGACCCATGTCGAGCTGGCTAAGGAAAAAGAACAACTATTTGACAGGCTGTGTGCATCTAAGAAGATTAATAAAGATTATGACATGTGTAGACAACACATATTCGTCGAATACTTCAAGAACTGCGTCCATAGAAACGTCAACATATTTACCTTGATGAAAAGTATAATTTAGAACACATTGCTCTTAGAGCTCAAGAATATTCCTGGATTCATTTGTCATTACCTTTTCTTCTCAGCAGATGATTGGTGGGAATCCAAATCAATCTCAAGCTAGTACTTACAAGTTTTAATCTGGTACAACGAATAAGAATCAAATATCTGATAAGCCTGGTCAGAAATCTTTATCTCTTTGCAAGATAATAGGTCACATTATTTCTGGTTGCTTTAGGCTAAAAAATAAGCAACACAAAAAAGACTGAGCAGTTCCAAATGCCCTCGTTTTTCATAGATGAAGGTCATGGTCATTTACTGGGAACAATATATTTGTGTGGTCATGCAAACCGTTGTCTGATTCTGTTATGGAGAACTATGAACCATTCATACTGAAAGGTTCTATATCACTTATAAGCGATTCGACCAATCCTGTCCCTATTAAAATATTATTTGACACAGGAGTTTCTGAGAGTCTTTTATTAGCAGATACCTTGTCGTTATCGGAGACGTCTTCTTCTTCTGAATGTGTTAATGGAGTAGAGTGCGGGTTTATTCAAGTTTCTCTACATGATAGTTTAACATCAGACTTAGTTTCAGTGATAGTGAGTGCGCTATTAGCAACCTATCTGCGACTCTTAAAGGATATTAGCGTTAGCAATTATATTGTGTTCAAAGACAGTATCATATTCGATAGTACATTTCTAACATTACAGTATCGTGTTCGATATTACATTTCTAACATTACAGTAACGTGTTCGATAGTACATTTCTAACATTACAGTATCGCGTTCGATAGTACATTTCTAACGTTACAGTATCGTGTTCGATAGTACATTTCTAACGTTACAGTAACGTGTTCGATAGTACATTTCTAACATTACAGTATCGCGTTCGATAGTACATTTTTAACATTATCAAATTATGTCTCTACTATATTAGATAGTTCATCGGAACGTTTATTTAACCTTGAAACTAGCGTGTTATTCTCTTTCAGTGGTTGTTTAATTTTATATATGTCCCTGGCAAAGCTCTATTTTACTATTTGTCTTTTGTTCCATTGATTGTAAATGTCGTTAGGCTACCCATCTCCTCTTTATCACGAGTACATGCGACGTTGTGCATTGTACATAATTCTACTCTTAGGCTTTTCTTGGTCTTTCTTTGTATGTTCACGTTTAGCATCTTTAGATTCTTCTGAACGATTTCCAGGTTGTTTCCCATTTTCAGCTAAACCAGTATCAGTTTAAACAAAGTACGAGAAATCATTAAAAGTCTAAAGAAATCAAAAGCATGATCAAATTTGCAATGAACATTTGATGTATGGCAGCGACTACCTCATCGAGTGTATGACAATTTTATTTACTAGGATGATTGATCAAACTTACATACCTGTAGATTGCAAAAAAAGGGTTAGTAATACCACTGTACAAAGGTAAACAGAAAATCAAAGAACTCCCTCGAAAGTTACAGGCCTGTTACTTTACTGCCTGTTATCTACAAAACCTTTGAGAAAATTATTCATGAACGTTTGGTAACTTAGCTCAAAGATACTAATTCTAGTATACCCAGTTCACAACAACATGGTTACCGAAAAGGTTTAGGCTGCACAACAGCGAGTTTTATATTGTTGCAATCAGTACAATATAATGTAAACATGGGTTCACGGGATTTTGCTGCTTTTCTTGATACAAAAAAGGCACTTGATACCTTATGGCACAAACGACTGCTTTTTAAATTATTCATGTTTTTGATATTTTTTAACATGTATACAAATTTACATAGTAAATTTCTTGTAAATGGGCAATTTTCAGATTGGTTCTCAATTGGCCAAGGAGTCAGACAAGGGGGTGTTTTGTCAACCTTGATGTACACAATATTTATAAATGACTTGCTGCTACAGTTAGAAAATAGTGGATTTGGAGCAAAGATTGGATCCTTAGCTGTGGGAAATCCAACCCTAGCTGATGATATTTCACTTTTGGCTATATATCCTAGCAATCTTCAAAAGCTGTTAGATATAGCATACGACTACAGTAATAAGTGGCGATTCGAGCTTAGTGTCACAAAGTCATACATTATCATTTTCGGTCCCCAATACAAGAATTATATCAATATGAAATGGTATCTTGGCCCGTCATGTTTGCCGGTTACTGATTCGGCAACACACCTGGGTCACCGGATTAACTCAAAGCTGACGTGGCATGACGCAATACTCGATGCATGCAAGAAAGGAAAAAAAAAAATCTTTTCATGGTCTGTTTGGTATTGGCATTAAACCGAATGGTTTAAATCCTTTGGTTGCTGCAAATGTAATTAAAAAGGTAATTTTCCCTTGAATGTTTCATGGAAGTGAGTTATGTTGTAACATTTCAAAAAGTGGCCTCGCTTTATTGGATAAAACTCTGAGGTATTTTGCCAAACATTTACAAGGTTTTCCAACACATACAAGATCAGACATCGCCCTGGGAATGCTAGGATGGACATCAGCGCAGTCCGAAATTGATAAAAGAAAATTGATGTTTTTACACAGATTGTGTTTGATGCCTAACAATGTACATACTAAACGTGTGTTTAACGTTCCGTTATTTCACTTCATTTTGAGCGGATGCATGTCAAGCTACGGGTTAATTTCAAATTTATATTATACCTCAAAGAAGTTTGACTTGCTCGGGTATCTAACTAATTATTTGCATCATTCTTAAATTCCAGATAAACATAATTGGAAAGAAATTTTAAGGTCAAAAATTGTTGTTCTTGAAAATAGCCTCTGGAGAGTTCGTATGTCTTATCAAGCAGATTTTGATAGATTCTCTTCGGTACACGAATACTTACGACCTGCCTCAGTGTAGCAGTCGGGTATAGCCAGACAACACACTAACGTATTTACATATGTACTAAACTATGGACTGCTGTTCCTCAAACACAGTTTGGTATGGGTATTAGATGTGGGAATGTTTATACAGACTTGATACTTCATTGTTGATTTAGTTGTCTTTATATGTCGAATTTTAGAAACTCTTTCTGGGATTTCCTTACTGATAAATTTCCACTGAGCCTGCACATTACGTTATTTAATGCAGAAGATGAGCTGCAACTACAATATCTTTTAGGTACAAGGTTACCATCAGGTGTAATCGACAAAGAAAACTCCAAGCTATTCGTCCTGTACGCCGCATACTTTGTCATGCAGTGTGCAGCTATCTTCTGCAAATAAGGTACTGAAAAGGGCAACTTATGCAGTTGACGAACACTTTGTTGACTGACATAGTGTAAGAATCTGTATTATTATTATTATTATTAATATATATATATATATATATATATATATATATATATATATATATATATATATATATATATATATATATATATATATATATATATATATATATATATATATATATATATATAATTGATTGTATTCAGATGATTTATTCTTATATCATGTAATCTTCCATGGAAGGAAATAAAGATGATGATAATGATAATTAGAAATGTAATTGCTTCTATAAAACAGATTATTACGAAGCTACATCTGATATGTAAGAAAGATCATATCTGTCTTCAACAGACACAATGACATTGCAAATCTTGTCTTAAAGAATTTAACAAATAGTGATATGGAGGAACGTTTAAATAAAATACACTACATGTTAAAGTTTATATAAAATACATTGCATACAATGTTAAAGTTTTTAAAACAAATAAACTAATAGAATGTTAAAGTTTAAATAAAATACACTACTTACAATGTTAAAGTTTAAATAAAATACAATACATACAATCTTTAAATAAAATACACTACTTACAATGTTAAAGTTTAAATAAAAGACAATGTATACAATGTTAAAGCTTAAATAAAATACACTACATACAATGCTAAAGTTTAAATAAAATTAACTACATACAATGTTAAAGGGAAATAAAATACACTACATACAATGCTAAAGTTTAAATAGAATACTCTAATACAATGTTAAAGTTTAAATAAAGTTCACTACACGCAGTGTTAATGTTTAAATAAAATACACAACATATATGTTAAAGTTGAATTAAAATACACTACATACACTGTAATGTGTTACATCAATTGAGTTTTCTCAATGGTAGCTAATATTTACAAGACTTGGTAGTGTGAATGACGATCACTCTGAAACGGTTATTCGGTTTTCATCACTTACATAATCTGATCCAAACCTGAAAATGAAAAATTAGATCGAGAAAAAAGACTCAATTTGTATTCTTGATTTGTATGTCATGTTTTTCGTCCAATCATTTTTCAGTGAATTATACTCTTCATCTTTGTATTTCCCTTTTGCAATAGTTGTTCAAATTCTTGTCTCTGTAGGAGAAATGAAGTTGTTGCTATATTTTTTCTTTGACAGTTCCAATTCATTCTCCATTTAAACAATGTTAAGGATATTTTCAGTAAATGTACCGTTGTACATCTCTGCTGATGCACTTGGTAAACGAAAGAAGCAAACACTTTAGTAGCTATTTATGCTATAATTCAAAGTAAATAGCTACCACCTGGAGGGAATAGATCATTCTTTGTACAAGAGAAACTTAAGGAGTTATGTTAATTCTTTACCAATATTCAAATTAGAAATATTTTATATACTGCAAATATGAGAAACATATTAAATTGTTTAAAGCAAACGAAAATATAACACAACCACCAAAAAGGATAAGAAAACAGTATGACTATATTACAAGAACAATTAAATGTGTTGAAATTAGAAATGCACAACTTAAATTGGATATCTAACACAGCTGTAATTTTCAGAAATAACATTGTGAATTTTTTTTAAAATAAAAATTATAGAGAAATCAGTCATAATAGTCTCTTTCGCCAATACCTTGGGGAAGACACTGCTATTGCTGTTCTGTTTATATCAAATTTTGTAGCATTGTTTAATAGGGTGCTGGTTGAGTAATAATTGAACGTAGTACATTATCAGGAACGAAAGACGATTTGTCATTCCACAAGTTTGAAACAGAGCCTAATTAAAGAAATTCTCTATGGATGACATATGTCAACAGTAACACAAGAATGAGTGAAAACAACAAGCTTTGAAAAATGCAATTATTTATTTCCCTCGAAAAATTCTGTAAAAATGAAAAAATATGAGCTTACGGTTTTATAGAATCAAATCCAAAAATAATCCAGTAATAATCCAGGAATGCAATATTTGAAGTCCTAATACAAAAATGTTCATCTAATTTCAACGAAGAATCCAAGATGGAAGATGATGACGTATGCCGCAATCTGTAGCCTTGAAGTCTACAGTTCCTTGTAGAAACAAGAATTATCACTCCGGTTTCTAATAGCTGAATACGTTTTATATATAAAAAAACTGTCATTGTTCCACACTATTACACGAGCACACGTAATTTCCAGAAAAAGAACAGAATTAATCCGTTTGAATCCAGGTATTTTGAAATAACTCCAAACAGCACAGCATAAATTTGAAGTAACTCAAAACAGCACAACATACAACTTCCAGTTTAACAGCCCAGCTTATACTGAGAAGAATTTTCCAAAATATAGGTTATATCTTATCCTAAAACGTAAACAAGGATCACGTGATCATATTCTGGAAGCTTATAGAAAGCACGTACTTGTTAAAGGTCACGTACATCCAGTGTGACCCTGACGAAAACCAATCATTTTACTCTTTGAAATAAAAAATTCAACAAAAATGTTTACATCTTAAACCCGTCATGACCTCCACAACAACCAATCATTTTAAAATAAAGCTAGAACTTGTTTACGTGATTGCCACACATTTTGAAATAAGGTCAGGATTTAGATCAACACCTGGTGCTTATAAATAAACAGTCAAGTTCAAACAATTTGCTGAAAAAAAGTATCATCTCGAGTGCATAAAATTGAAATAAATATATATTAAATCAGATACAATTAAATCAAATTTACGTAACATATGTGTAGGTATTGTTGTACAACAGCATTGTCTGGAATATTTGCTAGCGTAACAGGTTGCTTTTCGTTTCAAAACCCCAGCTCTATGGGTTGTCTCGTTTTTCTTTATTGTTGAACTTGTTGGTTTTACACGTTTCGGTTTTATTGGGTTTCTTACATGTGGGTTTGACTACAGAAAGCTCATAAAACTTCTACCCCTAATCAGAAGTTCGTAGCCTAATTTATAAAGAACACTATAGCAGATCGTGCATGCTTGTTTCATGGTAACTATGTTTGTGTGTGTGTGTGGGCGTGGTGTGTGGGGGGTGGGTGGGTGGTGGGGGTGTTTGTTGGGGATTCTAAATTACCTTGGGTTGTTGTAAAGCCCAAGTATCTCTTTGGCCGATGAGACAGATATGACGCTAGTATAATCGGCATTACAATCCTTCAACTCTCTATCCTTAAATAAGTTATACTCAAGTTGTCTCCTTTCCTGGGGGGGGGGAGTGTAGGTCCTCTACAATTTCGTTTGGAACTTTTACTAATTGCTATCAGCTATTGTAATAGTTGTCATACATATATCTGTATCGTCAGTAGAGCTTAACTGTCGGTTCAGTCTGTCTGTAGATTGCTTTGAATTGATGTTGTATTCAACGATACTACGCATGTGCATGACAATGACACACGATAAGTGAATGACTTATTTGCTGCCAACAGCATAAACATAATTCACTTTTGAATCTGACATTTAGTTCTGGAAGTGTACTTTATAATGTCTCGCCTTCATTTGCATCCTTGCAATCGTAAAAGTCAAATAATCCATTTCACTTTTGACAGTTTTTTTTTTTTAAACAGTGTAGCAGAGTGTCAGATACATTCTCTATGGATGGAAGGTATAGATAATATTAGATCAGATGCTTTACTTTAACATAGCCATATCTTCCTTATAGAATCCGTTACTATCTTGCACTAAAATATACCCAGCCTATTGGCTGGTCTTTATATTCTAGGACATTTATTTGATTTTATGGCAGCTGAAACAGATAATGCCACCTATAAGGATCCTCATCTTTTTTAATCATTTAACTTATTTTTTCACAGTCGTCTGGTTCTATTTTTATTTCAGTAATATATGCCACAATCTTTAGCATTTTATTGTTTTCCCTTGGTATCTTGTCACGATGTTCATTTATTGACAGGATTAAATAATTTTGACATGGTAAAGGTAAATCTTTAAGCTAATTCGACTATTTCGTTATAACTAGATGATGCCATCCACACTGCCCGGAATTTATTTCCGGAATTTCAAGTCACACTATGTTCTGTATTTGTTAAAAGATTTATCACTTTCAAAGTGTAGCCATCAAGATTGTTCTGAGTGCATGATTAATGTTCAGGGCAGTAAATTGATATCCCGTTTAATATTTATATGTAATTCTATTATGCCTTTGTTAGACGTTGCGTTTGGCACGATCAATGTGAAATTGAATTATTGTGTACATATACAATGTCTATTTTCACTCTAATAATTTCATTTTGCTTACTGTAATGTCAGTTCAATCTCTCGTGTCTTACACAATATTTGTAACTAAGTTTTTGTGTATCTCGCTTTTAATTCCATTTGTTAGTTTCTATGTTTCATCCGTAATATTTTATAACTAATGATGATACCATTTGTTTTAAGTACTTTAATGTAAAAACATATTTAAAGATAAATGCTAGATGACACTGAAAAGTCTGAGGACATTTTAACTTAAACAATCTGTATATCTGTCCATTTACATATAGTAAAGGCTGTGTTGGATCTTATTTAATCCGTTTTAGGGCTTAATTCTTCTCATAGTAGCTCATTTTTCAAATTGAATCTTAATTGTTTGGGATTAAAGATTTTTTGAACGTATTAAAATTGTGCGTGTTAATATTTGTGTAAAGAAACAAATATAAAGTTTATTTTGTAAGTTCTATGCTTTATTTACATGTTATTGTACATAGTTTTAATTGTGTCCATGTTGCATAACCATTATGTTCATTGTCTTTTATTTTATTCACAATTACACATCTGCATAAACTACCTTTGGTTTACATTGAAGCTTTAAGATGTAGTTTAAATGAGCTTCATAATTCTGAAATTTACATTCTTTCATGTCATCACTAATGGCCTTCTTCACATTGCTATGACATTTTCTTCATTGTACTCGGCGTATTGCGTTTTTCACATGTACCATTTTGTTGTTTGCCTGTGATGTTTTTGGATGTATGTATTGTAACTGACAACCATTAGTATGCAATGCATGTTTTAACTCCTTCAGTTTATCATGCACTGTTGCACACATGAGTCACAATCTAGAAACGCGTTATCTGTAAAACCTTGTTAGTTCGCTCTAAGTACTATGCTTCCTTAATCTTTAAGTCTTTATTTGTATATATTTTCCCATCAAAATGTAACTTTTCGTAATTTTGGGATTTGCTTTTTTTGTTGTTTGCTTTTGTTCTTCCCTAAAAGAGCACCATGTATAATGTATTATTTTGTTATTTTCACTTTTTTCAGCCCTGTTAAAGGGGTTTATACCTATGTTCTTTTATATGCTTCACGTGAAAATGGCTCCTTGCTATTGGTCAGCTATGTGACTGACATAAACTCTTCTATGTGGAAATATGTTTCTTGCTTGAGTGTCTAACTTTGGAACATGTAAGTAAATTATGAAACATTTTGAGATACTATAAACGTATTAAATTCTTGATAAGTGTTATAAACAAACTAGCACAGCAAATATATGCAACAGGCACTTTTATTGTAGCAAATTAGTGTTTCTGCAATCCTTTCAAACGTTGAATCTAAACCGTTACTTGAAACGCAGTCATCATATGTTATTTTTAATCCAAATTGTTTAATCACTTAAATTAATCGTATAAAGTTCCCAATATTTGCAATGTTTCAACCGGCTTGTTGTTGATGTAGGATGAGTTAATACAGTACCAATATGGGGCGACCGATCAAAATGAAAAAAGGCGTCGACCTTGATGCTGCTGGGCACACATCAAGGTCTCAATGATGTAATAGGGCTCAAATAAATTAAATACTAAACGAATTTAATTAACACCAGCAAACTAGACACCTTTGTTGCAAAACAGGCATAAAAAGTTTTGTAAATATTTTATTTGATCGAAATGTCAATCTTAGGCTTGTATGAAAAGTGTGGCATAGATCTTACTAACTAATATAAGCAAATTTTATTTTCTGATTAAACTGTTTTGATAGAGCTGAGTTCATTATGCAATCAGCTACTTTATGTACTGAACATTTATGATTGTCAAAATACTTACCAGCGAAATATATTGAAGGAAATTCTTTTTCCTCACCTGTACTTAGAATAATTGATCTAACTGACCTGTGAATATATTTGTGCTTCCGGCTTTTCCTTGTTTGCTGTTTATCGCTTACAAGTTTACTAAATGATTATCCGTTATATTTGAGTTGATATGGTCGATAACAAGACAGCCATCTATAGCACCGTTGAAGCACTCGTAAATAAATCGTTGTTTTACTACTGGAAATTCTTATACTGCTTTTGATATAACCTACATCTATACACCAATAACACCGAATCGTTTTTCTCTTGTAATTTCTCTCCAAACCATCTCTATTCCCATCATAATTATCGTATATAGGATGCTTTTTAAATTAATTTATGTTAATCTCGTTTTCAATTTGCTCCATTATAAAAATTATTTTTTCTAATAGTAATTTTTTAATGTGTCTGATGAGATAATCTCGTGCGTCTTTTATTTTAATTTCATCATGTATTTCAAAATATATATTCTGCGATCAATATTTTCTGCCTCCACAAGATACACATAATTCTGTTTTTCTCTTGACACACCCACCACAATTCAGACATGATTTTGGTCCACGTTTTCCACGTCTAACACTTGCTAAATGAACTCCACAATAATCAATACGACAATATTTCCTTCATTGTTTGATTCATCCAAATATGAGCCACATACATTTATCATTTACCCAAATCATACTATATAAATTTGATATATTGTAATTGTAGAAAGTTCAATTAAAGAAAAGTATTTCATTTACAATATAGCAATGAGGAAGCTAAACTACTGCGAAAACAGTACATTAATCTCACCCGGATAAAACCAAGGTTTCCAAAGTCAAACATTGCACAAGCAAATTTACGAAATCAGATTAAAACGTATGAAATTTCAGAGGAAATTGAGAGATTATCAACGATTGAACCAAATAAAAACAGAGACATGGTATTTTAAATGAGAAAGAAGACGATTATCAGCGATTACACATCAGCACACAATTAGATTTGATTTTGATAGATGAACCAAAAAATAATAAACAACCGCCATTTGAGCTGCAATTACACGAATTTATCATAATCGCAAAAAGATTAGTTTAATCAAGACGGCGCGGTTCACTTTCATTCAATATTCCGGATAGATCATGAAGGTATTTTCGTTGATATCACCTTGAACGACAAACGAGTAAGGACTATTATTAATAATCTTGCTGACAAAAAGATATATATTTTCAGAATAAAGTTTATTGTCGAAGATCGGAGCCAAGATGGACAAGCTTGTTCGAGTCGCTACTGATTCTTTTTATAGAAGTCGATCAAAAATGGATCTCGTGAAACCATTTATGGACACAAATTCGCTTTGTACGGATGTAGCCCCTGACTTAAACAACACACGTTGGGGTCATTGAAGAATAAAGCGCGAACAAATACGTAATTATTCTGAAACATCTAAAGTTAAACCTCCTGCGGTATATTACCACAACAATAAATTATCATAATGATCGACGTCTCTCTCAGTGAATCCAATCGCGAGACATAAAACAGTTTATCTTAATGGTCCTGGTGGTTCTGGTAACACATGCGATATAATTATTTAGAAATTCAGATATGTGTTAACGTCAACTCACCTTGCTAGTCAGATGAAACATAGTGGAATTACGTCGTGCACATATCTCAGCTTCTTTTGATGGCGCGGTGATCCCTGGACTCTGACGCGGATGGGTGAGAAATATTCTTAAAACCATCATCTGGGACCAAATATGTACTGTGTCAAAAGACAAGTTAACATGTTTCTAGACTGACTGTCGACGAAATACACGGCAGTTTTCATACGAGGCGATCAAGGACAACCTCCTCCGTTTACAGGAGAATCACCACACAACTGGTTGATTATTACATCGACGCTTATGAGGAAATGCATCATTACGTGAGCTGAAAACGTTATTTTACTTAGGTAGTTGGATTTCTGGAACTTATGTCGACCTAATGATCTGATAGTTGTATCACGAGAAAACGTTAGTGATTCACGAGTTTCACGAGTTAAATAAATTTAATATGAAATCATTACCATTTGAAATTTTTTATCACATAGTTTTATTTCAATAGAAATTATTTAGATTTAAAGAAGAACGAATAAATTCATTCATTCTGACAGACGCTGTACCTTTCATTTTTTGTGCGTAAAAATGGTACCAAAGAAAGTTTAAATAGTAAAAGTATATTATAGATTTTCGATAACTATAAATCAAAGAATAAAGTCCATCCAAATAAACTGAACATTTTATAAATGACAAAACATTTGTCAGCTCAAATGTCCAATGCGTGTGATCTCGCATTGCTAAAGTTTAAATTCCTCATCACAACTAAACATTACACTGTTGCGATATTTTTGTGAAAGGATGACTACTGGATGCAGAAATACACATATTTACTTAATGTATTTGTGACCGGATATTTGCAGCATTTGATTTGGAACATTTGATTGCACAGAAGACGTAAACAAATCTCTTTTTGCGTCGCATTTGCATCACATATTTACCGCGTAAATATGATGTGGTTTGATAAAGTTCTGTCAGTTGGGGAAACCGGTTTATGTCTACATCCTTCTGTGAACAGAGGTGAATTTATTTACTTCAGTAAGTTCACATTTAAACCAAGCTTGTATTAAGGGTGGATTCCATGCTACAGATATACCGCCCATCCATCCCCACCCCGACCCTCGATACCATCTGAGAAACACCGTTAGTTCCACTAGTTGTTATTGATCTTGTCTGAGGGGGTTGCCATTTTGTATGTTATGATATGTTATACATGATATAACCGACCCCACTGGGGGTAAATTGGCAATATTAAAACAGACGAGACCATTTTTCCCATTTCCCATTCGCGAGTCAAAAAAAAAATATGGCGGTCAAAATATTCAATGAAAACAACATATTCTAGAAGGCGGGGTTGAAACTGTTTTTTCCACGATCGCAGCGAATCAGTAAAGGGAATACTGCACAATAATTCCATGGGCTTAGTTTGACCAATCAGAATCAAATACAGTGATATATTCACCGGTATAATATCAAAATATGAAACTTTACACTCTGTAGGCAAAATGTACCGACTGTGTGATAATATAGTTTATCTAACAGTCATTATTAACATAGACCCCATCAGAGTTTGGAAACTAATACATTCTTACCGCTTTCCTTAATAACCGATCTCTGCAAAATGTATACTTATGGCAAATATTTTAGCAAGTAGAAACGCTATTTCAGCAATATTTCCAATTCACCTCCTCTTAATCTGTTTGCATTATACAGTTATCAGACGGACCATCATTAAATTATGTGCAAAATTACATACATCAGCTTAAAATGACAACGTGTCACACTGACATCTGTAAAGTTCACTCCGTTATGTTTTACCATGACATCTACAAAATTCACACTGTTTCAGACATCATCACATCACATCACCATCATCATTATCATCACCATCATCATCATCATCATCATCGTCATCATCGTCGTCGTCAGTACCATAATCATCGCCGTAGTCATCATTGTCTTAAAATATTCATAATGTGTTCTCGTCCAAATGTAAATTCGTGTATATGTGCAAAGTAGCATATTACAATGAAATAGTTAATTTCAAACTTTGCCGTAGTATTCTCGTAAATGTTATTTTTTCTTCGATTCGGGTCAAAATAGCCCTGTATACAAAGCGCATTTTTAAGTCCGGACTGCTGCCCGATTCTTCCAGGCCTAATGTTGACACAACACATGTCACTTAAAACTGATGTGTGCTAATATACTAGTAATAATTAGACAGGTTGACATTATATATAATATGTATCGTCAATGTAAGTATTATTTGTGTTTATTTAAATAGCATTTGACATTTAGGGAATTCATTATACAAGTTATTTTTTGGAGGGACAACAATATCTTACATCTCTTCATGCTTTTATCTGTCTGATCACTCCATTATTTATCAGTGTTTATGTCTGCTTATGTATGTATATGTCTGTCTGTCAGTCTGTGTTTTCATTACTCTTGTATTCCATGTTGTTGTTGTTGTTATAGGGTTTAACGCCATTTTTCAGCACAAGATAGGCTATACATGGCGGCCAGTATTAATGGTGGAGGAAGAACCGGGAAAACCCCGGAAAGAACCACCGACCCACGAGAAGCTACCGGCAAGCTTTCTCACATATCCACATTTGCCGAGCCCGATGTATTCCATGTAATCTCTCACTGTTAGTATATGTATGTATGTATGCCACTGTAAACCATGACGTTAACAAGTTCCCTATAGTATAACAAGTCAATTTACGTGTGAGTTCGTATTACGTGCGCACAATATCTTTTTTTTATTTATGGTTTTTACCTACATTGTTATCTAAAACTTTCTCAATATACTACCAAATGTATCTAGATACTGGATTGCTATCTGAGGTTATTTTGAAGTGGTATTTTATTTCTTCTACACAAGCCAGCTCTCGGGTATCTTGAACACCTATGACCTATTCTCCATTCTGTTGGAGAAAGAACACAAAATAATCGTATGGATGATATTGTATACCCGTGTAAAGTCAATACGTATTAGCAATACGTATTACCTGTTCCGGGTCATTGCCCATTTAGTGGCATACCATGTGGCACTATATGTACCCAGTCATTCGAGCGCTTCTCTTGTATTCCAAGCTGTGAATTATCGTGCATATTTTAAGGGTAGATCGAGAAATTTCTATGCCCTATCACTGACCTATTATCCCTATTAAGTTCGCTCATTTGCCGGTTATCCGATACCAGATCTCGGATATTTATATTTAAAGAAAAACAATCGATCGTTTGAAAGAGACACATTTAATACGAACAAAACGAGAGAAATATACAAATGCGTGTATCACATCAGTGATATCAGTTTCTTAAATAATAATAATAATAATAATAAGAAGAAGAAGAAGAAGACTCATCATCATCATCGTCATCATCATCATCATCATCTCTTGATCAGTATCCCGCTACAGAGTATATCACTTATATAATATCACACATATGTTAACTCATTTTTGACGAAGAATTTTCCTTCTTTTAAATTATATGAAAACATGTATTAGATTGACCTTAGTAAGCCATGAAAATAAATAAGGTAATGAGGCAAAGTGTTCTATGGTGCAAAATCTTGTAGATATATTTTGCAGTACATTCTATCTTGGTCAGCATGACACGCAACTATTAAGACTGATGTATGGGCTAGGCTCGTAATAACTTGGCATCTCGTCATGGTTAACATCTTTTGTTGAGAGGGGAGCATACGTGATTTTTAATTAGAGACCTTCGCTCACGCTATGAGAATTATGTTACGCTATGAGAATTATGTTAACGTGAGGTCATATAGTTTTTGTAAGTCTTGGGTCATTTGAAACAGGTGTAATAAAATTGTATTTTCCAGAATAGTTATAAATACATGCGATATTTAGATAATTATTCTGGCTTCGTTGGGCGTATTAAAAGTTTTCGCGGTTAGAAAAAGTTAACCCTGGTTAGCTAGGCTAGCGACGACAAGGAGTGAAGTCTATTAATTCATTTGTGTAATTAAGTTGCGAATTCTTTCCATAGAATTTATCGATCAAAGTGAGGCGTAATAGTTATTAAAGATGTCTAGTTATGTCGTAATTCCATTTAAAAACGAGTCGCCGCTAGAAAAGACATAAATTCACGCTAACAGTCTGTTTATGTATCCGATCAGGTAGCGAACTGACCATGGCTTAGTTCCGTTGAAGTACGATAAGGAAATATCTGACGTAAAAGCGAAATGTTGGATCCCAGGAGAAAAAAGTAACTTGATAAATATTTAGGTTGGGTAGTATATTTTATTTGAAGACAAAAACAGCTCCATACATGTACTGTACAGTGGCAAAGAGCGCAGTCTCCAATAAAAAACGGTTGATGACACGATAGAATGAGAGAGAAAAGGAAAATTAATACGGCAACGTCAGCAGTGATGTGGAAAGACCGGAAGCAAACATGTGATGCTGAAATGCTGGCAATTTGATCAGTAACTCGATTATATGATGAAATTTGTTTCATCTGTGTAACCAAACGGCTTTTTGAATTTCGCATAAATATTGTAACTTAATTTCTGAGAGAACGTGAATCATTCAAATGTCATATTCAATTTCATTTTCTTTTTTAAGTTAATTAAATTGTTATTTTTTAAATATGAGAGCTGTGGTTGTTCTATATATCTGCTCTGATGTATGTTATTCTATCCATTATTTTCATATTTTATTTTATTGTTTTTCCAATCCGTGCAATTACACCATGGTTGATCAAACATCCCCCAACTCTGACAAAGTGTTTGAAACTATATTTTACACTTAACGTATAGGCATACTGAGCTAGTTAATGTAGGAATACTAGCCAGTTGATGTAGGAATAATAGCTTGTTGAGGTAGGAATAATAGCCAAAATCGGATAGCAAATAGCTGGATACTTGACAGTTTGTTTTGTTTGTTTGTTTGTTTTCCTTTGTTTTTTCTTGGATTGGGAATAGCAGTTGCAAGATGACATATTGCAGAAAGATGTGAATAATTCTACATTAACGATGCAAAAAAATAAGCAATGTTTCTCTGGTGTTTTGCGGACAACCTGCTGGTAAACTTGTTCAAGGCATTCTGGGTAATTTCTTCTACCACCGATAGATTTTACACTGAACCAAGACTATTACCAGCCATCTTTCATCGTGCTGATTTTCGACAGTCAATGGTTATTTTTTATATTTTGGTCGAACAAGGCGGCTCAGACAGACAATATGATTCCTAAACTTGATTAAAGTTCACTCTCATTGTAATAAATTGCTTTTCTTAACCTACAGAGATATCGATTTGTAGATACTAGTGTACACATGCACAAACATGTGAACCAGTCTGAAACACTAATTTGATCTTCTCTACCAGAGTATTTTATCTACATGAAGTCTGTAGTTTACAAACAAACGGTTATTCTTGAAAAGGTCGTGTATCTCATCTTCCCCTCTGTTCTAATGGCACACATTTGAACTTACCAGACCACTCCATAATATCCATATCTTAGAGGAAGCCTTGGTATTTCAGCTAGTTGAACGTCAGATTCGTAATCAAAGTATTCGGATTTGATACGGGGTCATGCCAGTTATGGTCGGCTACATCCACGTGTCCTTGGGAAAAACATTCAGCTCCTATTTCAATGACCTGCTAGAAACAATGCTGAAACATGGATATAGTCCAACAAACCAGCAATTATGTACATTCTCTTCACTTGGTAATACATTCCAAAGTTTACATTTCCAAGATTACCATGTATGGTGACGGTCAGTTGATCTTTGAATTGTTACGATTTTTCTCTGTCGAGGATGATAACAATGGTTATTTTGTTTCCTTGTAAAATATACTGAAGTATGCATATGTAATGTATTCTACTTGAGGTAGTATTATCAAACAAAATCACAAACGCATTGTAATGACACCCCGGAAGCCAAGGTAGCTCATTAGACATGAGAAGGGCACCATTTTCATTTAGAACCAACTAGACTCATAGGAAGTCTTTTAGTAAAAGTCTTATGTAGATATGACCTTTCATTTAGCAGCGATAGCAAGACTTTCATAATGGCCGCTGTGGCACCCATATTCGATGTCCGAGTAGCACCATTTTCATTTAGGACCAACTAGATCATGTCACGAGTGTGTGTTGGTGTGTTCATGGCAATCCTCAGCTAGTTTAGTACTAGCGATAATACACTTGCGTGTGCTTAAGAACGGACGAAGGACAACATACCAAACTTCACAATCTCCATGACCAATAAGCTAAAATTATTACTTTTTCAATTCGTCATTATAATCGAAAGTAAAATCGCTTTAAAGTTTAAGCAAACCCAAACCGATATGTTCTGAGTTACTGTAGCTAATGCTTGCTATATAATTATTATGTTATAATCCTTTTTGTGAGAAGAAAGCCCCACCACCACCACCATCACATGTTTATCCTCCTTATGCTGTAATTGTTCTGAGCTTATCTATAAGTTTCTGCACACGATAGACAAATACATGGCTGCCAGTATTACTGTTAGGGGAAGATCCCGGGTAAACTCCGGGAAGAACCAACGACCCACGGGAAGCTAATGGCAAAGTTGTCTCACATGTCCACATTGAACAAGCCCAAAACTCGAACCCACTGGGACAGAATTGAGATGGCAGTAATTGGTAAAGGCGAGCGTGTTAGACCACTCAGCCAGTGTATGGCTCCAGCCACATTATGTAACATGATGTCATTGCTAATATCTAATCTGAGAATAAAGCCATCCCACTGACTCTAAAATAGGGACAAATTTCATCGACATATCGGAAAAGGTATAGTTTGGCAAAAAAATGTTTTAATAGTTTTCCAAATATGTTGACGACTAAGATCGATATTTTGGCAAATATGGTTCTTCTACTAGGGTTAGTTTTTTTCTTCTAGTAGTTGAAATATTCGCTTTGCTAAGGTTTTGTTGAAGATACTCACTCCAAATTATCTGATGCTATAAACACATGATTGCTGGATATAAATGTTAGGAAATCGCAGTAATAAATCAAGACAACTTTATGAGATATTGTGCACTATATAGATATATTACTGCTCCATTTAGAATGAGAAATCATAAACTCAAGTGGACCCAATATTCTTAGATCACTGCTCGGGAAAGAAATTTATTTATTGCAATAATGTCAGTTTTATCTCCCAAACATGTGCGCAAATTCAACATTTAAACAATTAAAACATAAAATGTTCATTCTGTTAAACTTTCAAAAGAACCTTTGTAAACGTTGCAAGGAAATAAGTTAAACGAGTTATTCTCTCTTCGGTCAAAAACATATACATTTGCAAAGAAAATAAACAAAAAAGCAGTAAATATATGTGCAATGTTGTTTTTCTCGTTTTAAAACGCTGTATTTAGAAACCGGACACATCCGATTTATCTTTAATTTTGTTTAGTGTGAGTAGTGAATATAGGGTCTATGGGAATTAGCATTAAAAACACCCCTGGGCCACTATAAGGTCTATGTGAATTAAGATGGACAAAAATCTTGGGCTGGTATAGGGTCTATGTAAATTTAACATTAATCACCCTGGGCCTGTATAGGGTCTATGTAAATTTAACATGGACAAAAACCCCTGGGCCTGTATAGGGTCTATGTAAAATTAACATGGGAAAAAAATCTTGGGCAAGTTGAGCCTCAAGGGAAATGGAACAGGGTCGTGACCCTATTTTAATACGGTCCCGACCTGATGGGTCTATGGAAATGGAACAGACGAAAATTGAAACAGGGAGGGGTCTCTATATTTTTTTAAACAAAAAAAAATTAAAAAATGGGGTAGGCAATTGAAAGTCTATCTCTTTTCGAGAAATGTGGGTGGCCCTGAAAAGGGCCTTTGGATTTATGTTAATATGCCCTTAACATAAAGGGCATCTGCGGCATCTTCTTGTCCTCAAGCTGCGTCTTACTGTAGGGCCATAAATCAGAGTCCTCTTGAGGCATCCTTGTCTCTCCACATACACTCTTCGTATCCACAGACTGGTGTCTGACCTGTGGACAACTGTCCACTTGGATCGGACATACATTAGTATGTCCGTCCTGAACATCATCGAAGAAATAAGGGTTGATGATTCGACTGTGGTCCACATATTGAGGCGCCGAGAACAGGTGAATCAATGCAGTGAATTGCGTTTATTTATAGGTAGAGGAAGGATTGAAACGGATTGAGTTCATTGACCAATCCAAAAAACGAGTTACAAAATTCAGTCAGCCCGCATCCAATCCGAAGAGAGCAGTCTGTGACGTCACGTATTCTATATAGATTCGCTAACGCCTGTGTGCAGTCAATCTATGCGACAGTTATTTCAACATGACAGAAACTCAGAAAACGATAAATTGGGGTGCACCGACGGTTTAGACTACCCAAGGGAACCCGGACTTACTTTCAGAAGAGGTGAATTGGGATTTTGTGGATTTTCTTACCTCGCAAGAATTTGTTCCTGAACCTTCGTCACCTTCTTCATTACCGCACGTGGAGAATTTTAGACAGAGACAGAAAGAAGAATTGGAGAAATTTATACAACAGCAAAAGGAAGCGGAACAAGCTTTTCTCCTACGGCAACAACAGCAAGAAGAAGAGGTAAGAAAAAAACAACAACAAGAAGAAGTAGCAGAAGCAAAGAAACAAGGCTGTGAAAATCAAACGGTCACGGTATTGTTAGACATTTTAGCGGAGTTAAGAAGTCTGAAACAAATGTATCAGACTTCTTTATTACGACCGAAGAGAATACAACCTTCCCGAGCTAAACACTCCAACCCTGTGACTAAGCCTACCGTACCACCCTTAATGATTTCAACCAAATCATCATCATCATCAACAGTACGCAGTCCAGAAGTAGGCCTCGGCCGTGGCAAAGGCTTAAGACAGTTAAAGTTGATTGCTTAAACTCACCCCTACACCAAAAAAAGGCCCTTTTCAGGGCCACCCACGTCTCTCGAAAAGAGATAGACTTTCAATTGCCAATAACTCAAAAAACCCATTTTACCCCTATAGTACGTGTCTGTGTATGAGTGTGTGAGTGTACGTTCTTATTTTAAAATCAAAACCCAAAGACACTTACCTTTTAATACTTAATTTATTCTTTTATAAATATTAACAATCCAATTCACAATTCACAACAGAGCACTTTAAAAAGTTTATACATTTCTTCTGTCTCATTGCTTAGTCTCTCTGTTTTTTCAATTTCTTCACCATCACAGGCTTTTCCTGTTCTTCCTCCTCACTTTCTTCCCTTCTTCTTTTCTTCTCCTGTTTCTTTTTCTTTGCTTCTTGTAAATAGAATTGTCTTCTTTCTTCCTCTTCTTCCTCTGAAGAATCCCTCTCTTCTTCCTCTGAAGAATCCCTCTCTTCTTCTGACTCCTTTTGTTTCTTTTTTGGGCCATCTGGAGACCAATGTCCTTTTTCTTGACAATAATAACAGGTGTCTTGACTTTTGTCTTTTCTAACCACTTTTATTCTTTTTTGACGGTCTGAACACTCTGAAGACCAATGCCCTTTCTTCTGATAGATATAGCAAGTATCTTGACTTTTATCTCGCAAAGGAAGGAGAGTAGTCCGTCGGCTGGTCTGAAGAGAATTTTCTAATGACCCCTCGCAACCCTCTGATGAAATGTTCGATCTGGGTAGTCTCTTCCATGGTTTGCTCGGTTTGAGAGTGAAATGAATAGTGAAAGGACAAGACACACCCTTTTATACACGCTGGTTTGATAGGACTATAAATTAGTCCATGGTGTTTAAACTGTAGTCATTTGACGTTTCTCACTCAAGATGAAACAATCCAATTCATTTGAGAAGAAAGAAGAAGAAAGTAAGAGGCAGAAAAGTGATCTATCGGCTCGTACCAGAGCTGAAGTTTTGGCACAAATTCATGCCAGTGATTTTGAAGAGGAGATGAGTGAACCAGAATCGAACCCCAGAGAGTCTTCCTCTAAACAAAGTTCACCACCCTTAGTTAACCCTGAAAAGTACTATGACATTCGAGAGACAGAAAAGCGCTCCTCTAGAAAATTTAGAACCACGGCTTACACGTACAGGGTGAAGTTTAAAAATTTCAAGTCCGACGTACCGTTAGAAAAAGCAGAAGGATTCATCACCGAGATGTGGGATTCTTTGCTCACCACACTCAAGCGACAATGTCAAGCCAAAGAAGACGATCGCTTGAGACTTTCCATACAACACGACGGCTTGAAATCCCCTGTTTGGATCGAGTTTAGCAGCCCTGCATAATTGACTGCTTCCAAAGTCATGGACAAGATTCAACACGTACAACAATCCAATGACCAGTTTGACATCACCGATGGAAAAGCCACACTGTTTATGACCCACGTCTCTCCTCCTCAAGGGACCGGACGCAAAAAGGTCTTATTGGTGAACGACCTTCGCAGCATTAAGCGTAGCCTCGTCCAAATTCACAATTCTCAAGACCATATGTGTTTAGCCAGGGCTATCGTGATGGGACGATCCTATGCCAACAAGAACGACATGGTAGAATGGAAAAGAGACTGGGAGAACATTCGACAATCGGACCGAGCCAAACAACGAAGTGAAGCAGAACTCCTGTTACAACAAGCCGGCCTGTCCAAAGACACACTCTGTGGCATTCCTGAGATGCAAACATTGCAAGATATTTTAGCTCCACGCTACACCTTGAAAGTGCACCCTCAAGAAATGCGTGGGCCTCTGTTGTTTCGAGGGAAAGACTTTAAGGATGGAACATACATTCATGTCTATCATCACGATGACCATTTCGATACCATTACCACTATCACCGGATTCCTGGGATACAGATATTACTGTGAGAAATGTGACTATGGCTATAACAATCGAGAACAACACAAGCATTGTGGATCGAAATGCTCAGGATGTTTGGCCTCTCCACCCTGTCTGAGCGAAGGGCAAGAACCAGTGCATTGTTCAATTTGTCAGCGCACGTTTGTCAGCCCTGCCTGTTACCAGCAACATCTCAAGACGCAAGGTTCACAGTAGAAATGTGCTTGTCAACTCCTGAGACTGTGCCCTACGTGTGGACAAGGCATACGTACCAATAGTGCCAAGGCACACGTATGTTCAGGAAATAAATGTCACATTTGTCACCACATCGTGGACTTGGAACACCAATGTTACGTGCAAACATACCAACCCCAACAAGAGGAAGAGGACGGTCACAAGAAGAAGAAAGGCAATTTCATCTTTTTCGATTTCGAATACATGCCAGAGACTGGCATTTACATTCCTAATTTCTGCGTGGCTCATCGAGCGTGCGAAAAGTGCATTCAAGAACCTATCTTCAGTCATTGCCCTCACTGCAGCAAGATTCCTGGAGGACGTGAAAAATTCTTTCGGGGACCGAACACGCTAGCCGATTTCGCCCGATGGGTCTTAGACCCCATCGACAAGACGTGGAGCCAAGAGGACATCGAACGTTACGGAGATTGTCATCTCCATGCCACAGTGATGGCTCACAATTTCTCCGGATACGATGGACAGTTTCTTTTGAGGTACTATACGGAACAAGGCACCGAACGTCCTAAAGTGACTTTGAACGGAGCCAAAATCATTTTCATGCAAGTGGGACAAGTGCATTTTAAAGATTTGATGAGTTACTTGGCCATGCCTTTGAGTCGAATGCCCAAAACGTTTGGAATGACAGAAATGGCTAAAGGGTACTTTCCACACTTTTTCAATACGGAAGCCAATCAACACGCCGTTCTACCCCATTTGCCTGAGGCTCACTATTACGACCCCGACAACATGCGTACCGAACAACGAGGAGCTTTCTACGCTTGGTACCAGGCTCACGCCTCAGACCCTTTCGACTTTCAGGAAGAAATACTAAAGTATTGTCGTTCCGACGTGGACATTTTACGGCGTTGCTGTGGAAAATTTCGAGAACTGTTCATGGAACACGGAGGGGTCGATCCTTTGAAAGAAGCTTGCACCATTGCCAAAGCGTGTTCCTTAGTGTACCGTCAACGATTCATGCCTGAAAACACCGTGGCTCTCATCAGTCCTCAAACGACCAACTATGTCAAACGTCAATACTCGGTCAAAGTCCTACGCTGGTTACATTACTTGTGCGACAAGGAAGACAAGTGGATTCAGCATGCCCGCAACGGAGGGGGCGTAAAGACCACCGGAACGTATTCGGTCGATGGCTGGGATTTAGAAAACCCCAAGATCGTGCACGAGTTTAATGGTTGCTTATTTCACGGATGTCCCGTCTGTTACCCTGTCCGTGGCACTAAAAATCAGTTTCTACAACGAACCATGGAAGACTTGTACCAGGCCACTTGTCAGCGACGCCTAAAGTTAGAACAGGAAGGATACCAGGTGGTGGAAATTTGGGAACACGAATACGATCACCGCTTGAAAATCGATCCCGAGATTAAACGTGTCGTGGAAAGTTACCAGTTCATGGACCCCCTGAAGCCGAGTGATAGTTGTACGGAGGAAGGACCAATGCCACCTGTTTGCTGTACCAAGCCGACGAAGAGAAAGGAGAAGAAATCAAATACTTGGACGTGTGTTCGCTGTATCCCTACGTGTGCAAATATTGTCGCTTTCCTGCAGGGCACCCACAATTGTTGACGGAACACATCGACCTGAAAAACATTCGACAATACGAAGGCTTGATCAAGTGCAAAGTTTTGCCTCCCACGAACCTATACCATCCCGTCTTACCTCACCATTGTCAAGGCAAACTGATGTTTCCTTTGTGCCGTACTTGTGCCGAAACGTGCAACCAAGCTCAACCTTGTCATCACACCCAGGAAGAACGGGCCTTGACGGGGACGTGGGTCAGCGTAGAATTATTCAAAGCTCTGGACATGGGATACCAGCTGTTAGAAGTGTACGAAATTTGTCACTTTCCCAAGACACAACAATACCACAAAGGTGACCCCACTCAGAAAGGCATTTTCGCAGACTACGTGGATGCCTTTTTGAAACTGAAACAAGAAGCCAGTGGCTATAATTCCTCGTGTCACACTCCCGAAGACCAAAAGACATTCAAAGAGAAATACCGGGCACAAGAAGTCTTCTGTTTAGATCACATCGAGAAAAACGAAGGCAGGCGATAGTCTGCCAAAGTGATGTTAAATTGTTTGTGGGGTAAAATGGCACAATGACCGTGTTTACCCAAGACGGAATATTTGACAGAACCTTCCCGCTATTTCCAGATGATTCACGACAAAACCAAATTCATGAAACACGTGGACGTCGTTCGCGAGGATTTGATTTTGGTCAATTACGAAGAAGATCTGGACTTTGTACAAGATGACCCTTTTGGAAATGTCATCATTGCGGCTTACGTGACAGCTCATGCTCGCTTAAAATTGTACGAAGCTTTAGAACTGTTAGGGGAACTTGTCCTGTACTTTGACACGGACAGTTGCATTTACATCCATCACCCGAGTCAACATCACCCTGACATCAAGATTCTAAGTTTCGTCAGTGGTGGTCCCAAAAATTACGTCTACGAATACCGGGACAAACAGGGAGAAGTGCACACGACGTGTAAAGTGAAAGGATTGACTCTGAATTATCGTACCAGTCGAGTGGTGAACATTGGGGTATTGAAAGAAGCCTTGCAATCTGGAGAGGATGAACACTTTAAAGTGACCACCTATCAACCCAACAAGATTGTACGTTTACCCACTCACCACATTGTCAGTCGACCCTTGGAAAAAGTCTATCAAATCGTGAACCAGAAGCGAGTGCGACTTCCCAATCATTTCACCTTACCGTATGGACACGTCGGTATTGGTCTGTATATAAAAAGGAACCCTAGGCAAGATCGATAGTTCATTGTGACTACCAAGACCAAGCGAACAAGATGAATACTTTCAGAGAAACACAAAACAAGTTCAGAAGGGCACAATTCAAGTTTGGGGGCTCTAAAGTGGAATGCGATTGTGAGCCTTGCGATGGGAACGATGCTGTACGCTGTGACCTTAGCGATGCCGTAAAGCATCGTGGGAACTTTGTTCTCACTGCACCTATCATGGAAAGTGATGCTGTGCGTGTCAAACCTGAGGGATGCGAAAGCGATGCCACTCGTCCTCTTGGACACTTTACTGGGTTTCGTTTTAAAGGTGAATGTCCACCTTCACGTCTACCACCCTACGGATGTCATCCAGCCCTGAGCAAACTCCTGTCCATGTCACCCAACCCTCATCGAAACGAACCTGTGAAAGACGAATATTCGTTCCCTGTGCGTTTGTCGGAATACTGTGACTTTGAAAATCGTCTTCAATCGTTCAAAGGAAAATGGCCTAAGTATCTGGGAGGTCCGACCCCCGAAGAATTAGCCAGAGCCGGATTTTTCTACTTGGGCGAAGGGGATAAAGTCAAGTGCTTCAGTTGCGGTGTGTCACTTCACCACTGGGGACCGCAAGATTCGGCCTACCTAGAACATGCTCGTTGGTCACCGAATTGTCATTACTTACCTTTAGTGGGACCGAGACATTAAAATAACTTACCATGTCGTTGAAGAAGAAGAAACCAGACTGGTTAGGAGTCAAATGTTGGACATCACCGAGACCAGTGTTTAAACTTCATTTCAAAAACGATATTGAATCATTACCTAAAGAACCGCAAGAGAAGATTTAGAAGGAAGATTGGCAGGGGTTTGCCAGAGTGAAATCTCAATGGGTGACTGTAGAACTTTTGTGCCGAGAAATTCACTAGAGGAAAGTGAAAAAAGTCAACCAGTGTGTTAGATTTCTCTGGGTCAAGTGTTCATTCGTCCTATTATATTACTCTAGACCGTTTACATCAAAAGAGTTCAATGAGATTCTTGGACGTTACCCTGAATGGCAGTGGCCAGAAATTACTCACTATGTGGCTTACTTTTGCTCTAGGAGAAGATTGTGAATTGTACAGACTGACCTATTCATGGATACCTTGCAAGAGAACATTCATTCTTTGCCTGTGGAGTTGAGAGAACGCATTGACCGAGAGCTGGTCAAAATACAAGTCAAACGTAAAGAACAATTGCATCCGTTACGTCACCAGATCTTTAACCACTGGTACTATTGCTTCCGAAATAAAAAGACTATAAAATCAGGAATCCATGCCACGGCTTATGTCACAAGTGATTGAACAGATTCCGTGGAAGGAACTCAATGACCATATTCAAACCGTGGATCATTACCATCAATTATTAAAAGAACTGTATCCATTCAATTTGGGTCGACAAGTGGTGTGTGTCTTAGTGACTTGTTTTCTGGGATTTCGTTTACCAGCCGATTCCTTGTGGACTCTTTACGAACAGTACTTACCACCCCAATGGCCTTAAATGGTCACGAAAGACTCCTTTTGCTCAAAGCATTGCGTTTTCATCTGGATACTTCTCGACCTCAACAGGAAAAAAAGATTCGTCAACTTTTAGCTACCGAAGACGTGTATGACGATGTGTGTGTAGCTTGTGACTTACACCCCAATTGGACAGATGTCCGTGACTGGAAAAAAGGGGGTTTTGAGGCTTGGACCCAAGAAGTGGCCCAGTATGCACGAGAGTTGTTCAAGGAAAAAAGTTACTTTTCAACCTGTGTTAGTGACAGTGCCAGAAGAACCCGTCACCCAGGACAGGACTGTCGTGGACATGCCTGAAAGACCCTTTCGGGAGGACACTTGTGTGACCTTACCCCCTATAGAACTGGTCAGAACATTACCCAAAACATGTTGTACAGACACTTGTGTTTATTCCACGTTGATGGTTATCATGTGCCTTTTATCGTTGTACTTAAGCCTTTGGTTTTTATGTATTTTTGTCTTTCGTGTTCATGTTTAAAACATTCAATAAACGTGTCCTGAAAAAAGTATATAAACTCTCGTCTTGTTTGTTTTCGTGTCACAAGTGACATTCTTAACACGACGGCTACCTCTGCTGTCTCTGCTCCCTCTTCCTCTACTGTCAAAGTCATCGACGAACACTTAGATCGTGCCAGTTGGGAGGCTTTGTATCTTCGCCATCCCTTTAACATGCTCATTGCTGGACCTAGCAGTTCAGGCAAAACCGAATTCGTCAAACGTTTGATCGAACATAAACATCATTTGATCGATCGACCACCTCAGCGCATCGTGTGGTGTTACAAAGAGTGGCAATCAGCGTACAGCCTCTTGCGAGAAAGTCAAGGCGATTCCATCGTGTTTGTGGAAGGCATTCCTAAAGAAGATGACGGCATCGTCTCTGACTCCCGTCAAACCCATTTGGTCATTTTTGATGACATGTTAGGAGAAGACGAAGAAGAAATTAAACTGTGGTTCCCGCGCAAAGGGCATCACCGTAATGCCAGTGTCGTTTACATCACCCAAAATTTGTTTCAACAAAGTAAAGCCCATCGCACCATCAGTCTCAATGCACATAACGTGGTCTTGTTTAAAAGCCCTCGAGATAAATCGCAAGTGCAAGTCTTAGCCAAACAGTTAAGGACGCCTTGGCTGACTCAGGCATACGACGATGCCACTCAAGCTCCACACGCCTATTTACTCCTCGATTTGAAACCTACGAACCCCGATGATTTGCGATTTCGTACCCACTTGTTTCACCACTGGTGCCAAGACGGAGGGCCTGTCCTGTACACGTCTCCGTCCTCGACTTAACTTCACTCAACAAAAAAATCTATTAAAACCTCAGACACTTTTCGTCTGTCTCACACAGTTTGAACATGACGTCCCTTCAATCACATCTCCCCGTTAAATTGATTCGTGCCTTGCATGGCATCAGTCGAGAAAAATATCCACAAATACGGGCTCGTGTCTTAGAAGCTAGTCTCAAAGAAGTCTTACGATGGTTCACGGTGACGGCACGTCAATTACTGCAAGGAATCATTCAGATTCCTCATCAAACCAAACGCTTTTTTGATCGAAACAAAGTCGCTTTGACCCAACTGGCCGATCCTCGCATCGACACTCAAACCAAAAAACAAATCATTTTGAAACCTGGATGGAGCGGTACTCTAGGAGGGGTCATAATTCGCTCTCTCTTAAGATGGGATCCTAATGCCCCCAAAGTTCTCCCCAAGAAAAAAGTCAAACGAAGCTCCAAGAAGAAGAAGAAAAAGACCAGGTCCCCAAGGAGACCCGTGTCTGCAAGAACTTCTCCAGTGGCGGGACCCTCCTCTTACCAGACACCATCCCGGAAAAAGAAAAGAAGCCCCCAGAAAAAGAAGCAGAGAAAAAGTCCCCAGAAAAGTCCACAGAAGAAAACTAGTCGCAAGAGAGGCACTTCAGCCAGGACGCAACCTTACACTCGGAAACCACGACCTACAACGGCGGTGACCACGTCTCCGGCAGCCTCAAGTTCATCCACTTCCCCGTTGATGACACCAAGAACTGAAGAGTACTTGGAGACGTTGATCACACCAAGGACATCTACGTTGATGACCCCAAGAACTTCCCCAGTGGCAGGTCCCTCCAATTTAGCGGCAGTGGCCGCTGCTCACAAAGTACCTTCTCCCAAAATCAAAGTCCAAAAAGATCGGGCATGTTACAAAGTTTACTGGATTTGTCCAAGCAAGAACTGGCTCGATTTAGTCCGTTACGTACCCCTGCACGACGTGTCATGCCTGCCCTGAAGTTAATACGACGTAAAGACAATCAGTGGCGACGCGTTCCAGTATAAAAAAGGTGTGTGACCGAGTAAGGGTATCAGTGTTTTGGTGCTCCTGAAGATGTCACCCTCCAGAAAACATCCCTCTTCTAAACAACCCCAAGGAAATAAAAGGAAAGGACTACCTCCACGTTTAGTCAAACATGGGGACATGTTATCTGTCCTGTCCGAAGCATCTCCACCCCTACGAAAAAAACTCATTCAATCAGCTTCCAAAGATCTCATCGATACTGTGTGCGAATGTTGTTTGAACGTGTTGAAAGGCACGATCCCTTTGTCCAAACACCAGAAACAATGCTTAGGCAAACATCGTCACGTTCTTCGCCAAATGGTTCCAAAAAAAAATTCCCATTCGTCAAAAGAAGATGTTGGTCCAACGTGGAGGCATTTTACCCCTCTTGCTAGGCCCATTGCAGAAAGGAGTCTTGGGAACCATGTTGGGAGGACTGGTGGGATCAAGATAAAAAGGCCCTCTGAAGTCCCAAGATCTCAGAATCGACCCCTGACATCCCATGGAAGGACGAAAACTAGCTTTAGTGCCTTACAAACGATGGATGGAATACCATCGTTGGCAAGAACAACGCACCCCGCATTTACCTCCCAATCCCAATTTGAGCGAAATGTCCCAGTTACAACACGAATTGCAGTCCTTGATGGATCGCCAAGATTTGTCCGAAACAGAAAAAATCGCAAAAGTACGGTCAACTCTTGCAACGACTGCAACTCTTTCACCAGAAAGCCTCAGACGAAACAGCTCTTCCCACATTGAAAGATTTTAAGACCTTGATGAAAAGTTCAGCACCTTCACAGTACCACCACCACCACTACCAGCGACCAAGACAGAAAAAGGAGAAGAAGAAGAAGAAGGGTTCAAACTCCACCAGAAAAAGTACGCAAGTTAACAACACCACCTACCTCCAGAATTGGATGGATTAAAAAGATGATGACCACCCCTTCTTCATCAGAAGAGAAAAAGAAGGTGAAGACAGAAGTGAAACAAGAACCGATATCCCCTGTTCTGACATCCTCCTCCTCAACACCTATTGCCGGTCGCACACGCAAAGCATTGCAATCCAACAAATTACCCAAAGAGAAAAAGAGTAGCATCCTCCAAGAGTGGGTGCCTTATTAACAAACAAAAAAAAAATGGAAAAAGTGTTAGCCAGCATTTACTACGATCCCTCCCATCCTGCAGGTTACGCAGGAGTTCAAAAATTGTATCGTGCTGCCAAAACGCGACTGAAAAGTCTCCGTTTACCTCAAGTGCAATGACGGTTACAAGAACAAGCTACCTACACTTTACACAAACCCATTCAACGCAAGTTTTCCAGAAGTCGCACCCGACTGGAGGGCATCGATCATCAATGGCAAGCCGATTTAGCCGATGTCTCTCATTTGGACAGTTACAGTCGCGGTTACAAATATTTGTTTTGTGTCATCGACGTCTTTTCCAAATTTGCCTGGGTTGTACCCTTGACTTCCAAATCGAGCAGCGAGTTAGTGTGAGCCCTGCAACGGGTGTTGAAACAAAGCGGTCGTCACCCTCTTCGATGGCAAACGGGCAAAGGTACCGAATTTCTGAACCAAGCTTTCCAAAAAGAATTAAAGAAACGTGACATTCATTTTTTTTTACCACCGAGAATCCTGAAACCAAAGCCAGCATCGTGGATCGTTTTCAACGCACTTTGAAAGAACGCATGTGGAAATATTTTACGCATCACCACACTCTGAAGTACATCGACATCTTACAGCACCTGGTGCAAGCGTACAACCAATCTTACCATCGAAGCATCGGACGTGCCCCGCAAGAAGTGACTCCCGAGAACGAAGTGTTGGTGTTTGAGCGCCTGTTTGGTACGTCCCCGACGAGGGCTGTCCCCAAGAAAAGTGGAGTGTTGACCGTAGGAGATTGGGTGCGCATTGGCAAAACCAAACGCACTTTCGACAAAGGTTACTTACCTAACTGGACGACCGAATTATTTCGTGTCACTGGACGAGTGCATGGCCGTCATCCTGCCGTCTATAAATGGAAGACATGAACGGAGAAGTGCTCAAAGGAACGTTTTATTTGCCCGAGTTACAACGTGTCACCAAAAAGGAAGACGACGTGTACGACATCGAAAGCATTCTCGAACGCAGAACCCGTAAAGTGGGCAAACGACGTGTCAAAGAAATCAAAGTACGTTGGAAAGGATATCCACCCAGTTTTGATTCTTGGATAGACGCTTCGCAAGTCATCGACTATAAGAAGAAGTGACCATCATGCCCTTTCACACAGACGCAGCTACGTCGACCACTCCTTCACCCAGTTCTTCTCTGCAAGATTTACAGAAACAACCCTTGTGGGAGTGGTGTGGAGAACGTGAGCCTAAAACGCAAATCGTCTTTTTCTGCCAAATCTTCGTGGTGTATTGTGTCATCGGGGCAGCCATTGCCAATTTGAGTTTGCAACAAGGAGACAAACAATTGTGGACCATTTTATTGAGCAGCTGCATCGGTTACCTGCTTCCCAATCCCTCCCTGAAATTCTCTTCCAACGGGAACAACGGGAACCTTGTGTCCAGTGCCAGTCACCACTCCAATAACAACAACAACCCTATTTTGGGCGGAGACACGCCTCTGACGTCCAGTAACTCCTCGGACAGCCACAGAACTCTGGAATTATGAGTCACCAAAGCCAATTTTACTTAACCTTACCCAGTGACAGTTCCATGGAGGTGTTTCCTAAGAACACGTTGTGCTGTTACACGGCCAAATTACCTCAGACCATCCCATTACATCACGAAGCCCATTGGGAACTGGCTTTAGTAGAAATCATTCACCAGACCCAAGTCCTCAATGTCCTTCCCAATCAAAATTTTTTTGATGTGGAAGTTCATGACGAACAATTGCAACAGTACTTGGATACCTATGGCAAATATGACAAGAAAACCCCTGGCACAAAAAATCAAAAGTACATCACCTATCACTTGTTCGTTCCCCAGGCTATTATTTTAGTGATCAACATTTGGTGAGCACCATAGCCTCCAGGTTTAATGTCGTGTTTCTGAAAGCTTTGGAAAGTGTCAAAAAAAGTGTCACCATGGAATACCACAAAGCAGCTCGTCGCTTCTTGATGAAATTTGACGGGAGTAAAATCGTGTCCATTTTATTTTGTTCTGAATTGTTTGACATGTTGGGCGGAGACATGGACATGAGAATGGCCATACTCAAGAAAAACGAATTACCAATCATTTACGACAACGAGTCTATTAGCAAGTTATTTCGTGCCCCGGTAGAACTGAACCAAGGACTGAATCTGATGTTTGTGTACTCCGATGTGGTGGAGTACAACGTGGTGGGACACACCTCCGTACCGTTACTGCGTGTCATTCCTTTCAAAGTGAATTCTGCCACGACCGCTGACGAGGAAGGTGGAAACACTTACCATGTTCATCGCGAATTTGTACATCCTCACTATCTGCCTGTCAGCAAGTCGTATTTGGACACGGTCAACACTGCTATAAAAGGAGATCTGGGACAAAATATTCCATTCACCAAAGGAAAAGTCACGGTGAAACTCCATTTTCGAAAACGGTTCTCTCACGAGTTGTAAGTCATGTATCCAGTGTACCGAGGGGTTGCTCGACAGCGAGGACACGGTTTAGGAGATATGCTGAAATCGACCTTTCGTTCGGTGGCCCCGGTGTTGAAACCGATGGTGACACGCGGATTGCACGCCTTGAAAGATTCAGCACTGACACAAGGCAAAGAATTTCTCCAAAATGTCATCATCGACAAACAAAACCCTAAAGAAGCCTTCATGAGGGCAGGCAAAAATGTCTTGCTGCAAACGGGCAAACACCTTTTGGGCCGACGAGAAACACCTATAAATGCCCTGTACGCTTCCGAGTCAGGCATTCAGCAAGGACAAGGCAGAAAGAGACGACGAAGAAAACACCCTTTCACCAGACTTCACACGTCTAAAGCTAGAAAGGCAAAGAAAAGAAGAACCGTCCGAGACTTAGACGTTTTCGATTATTGAGACACAGAGAAAAATGATGCACCGAGAGTCTTGCGCTTGTTCCAAGTCGGAACTGGATCTGTTTGCCATGCCCCCCACCATGATGACCATGCAAGAATCCCAGTGGGTGGAATTTCACCCCGTCTCCTCTTTGACGGATTCCGCTCCCATCGAGTTTGAAATCAAAGGACAGACCGAAGATTACATCGATCTGAATAGCAGTTACCTGTATTTCAAAGTGAAAGTGATCAAAACGGACAACACCAATCCAGGAGGCGATGCTAGAGTAGCTCCTGTCAACAATTTCATGCATTCCTTGTTCAGCGAAGTGGACTTGTATTTGAATAACAAACTGGTCAGCAGCAGCATGGATACTTACCCATATCGTGCCTACCTGGAAAATCTCTTGACGTACGGAAAAGAAGCCAAGAATACTCATCTGGATGCTTGCGTGGTATGGAAACCTGACACGGCAGGTGTAGCCACGTTTAGCGACACAGTCCTGACAGAAGATGACAATCCTCACAATTTTTCGGTTTAACGACCGTCGTAAGAAATTCTGCAAGGGCGAAGTTTAGAACTGATGGATCGTTTGCATTTGGACATGTGGTTACAAGAAACGTATTTGCTGAACGGGGTGATATCCCTCTGAGACTGAATCGTAGCAGTGCCGCTTTCCATTTGATGGCCCATGCCAATGAATACAAAACTATCATTCAAGAAGCCCGACTTTACGTGCGTCGTGTTGAAGTGTTACCTAAAGTGGGAAACGACGTCAGTCAGACGTTGAGCAGAACGACCGCCAAGTATCCGATACGACGCGTAGAAGTGAAAACGTTTACCATTTCCGCTGGACAGCGATCTATGATCGAAGATCATCTGTTCCAAGGACAGTTACCCAAGCGTTTGATTGTCGGTATCGTCAGGAATTCAGCCTTCAACGGAACTTACGATCAAAATCCTTTTGAGTTTTAACATTACAATGTGTCCAAGATCGAAGTCAGTCGCGACGGCAAGACCTTGTGTACCCGACCCTTTCAGCCCAACTTTGGTGTCGCGAAGAATTATTTGAGATCGTACTTGTCCCTGTACGAAGCCACGGAACAGTTAGGAACCAACACCAGTCACGTACGACGATTATGCAGGAGGCTATGCTTTATGGGGTTTTGATTTCACTCCAGACCAAGGCAGCGAAGAGGGACATTTCCACCCTATAAAATCGGGTCAGATTCGTGTGGAACTTCAGTTTGCAAATCCACCTCCAGATCACACAGTGAACGTCCTCCTGTATGCAGAATTTGACAATACCATAGAAATCAACAGTTTGAAAGAAGTCATTCTAGACTATTAGAAGCCATGGAAGACTGTTATCCCTCTTTACCTAGTGGAGAAACTTTGGAGATGGAATGTGAGGAGACCGGGGAAGAAGGAGAAGAAGAAGAATCCCAAGACGAAGAAGTTATCATGATGAAGTCAAGATGGCCAGAACAAGAAGCCCATTTAGTTTCCTGTTTTGCTACATTCCTGGCAGATATAATGAAAGAATTGATCAAGAAAGAGTGCTATGGATGTCACAACGATCATCCCAGTCAAATTCAACACGACAAATGTCTGATGTTGAGTCAAGAAGAAAAATTGGACGAATATCTGGACAAAGCTTGGGATCACATCGAGATAGAATTCGTGTTGAACGAGTGGTATAAAGGCTTGGATAAACATTCTTCTCCTCCATTAACGTCTCTGGAGTGCCGTCGCATCAAATCTCTCTTGGACCAGAGTAAGAAGTCGGATCTAAACGCCTTTTACTTGTCAGACATTTTCAAGCAAAAAGTCAGGATCGAACTGATCACTTATCATTACCTGTGAAGAAAAAAAATCACACAAAACATGGATACCTGGGAACTTTATTACCTTTTGAGCCACAGTTCATACACGGCTTCTTGGAATCCTGTCGTGTGTGCTAAAGATGAACTCCCTCATCGCAAACCTCAAGACCATCAAGCTTATGTAATAAACACGGACGACAGTCATCTCCCAGGAACCCACTGGGTAGCCGTTTACTTTCCTCAAGAAGGATGTGTGGAATATTTCGATTCGTATGGATTGCCTCTTTTGGAAGACGATATCATTGACTTTATGAGAAGAAATGCTCAGACCACCCGATTCAATAATGTGAAATTACAAGGCACAGATTCCTTGGTATGTGGACAATATTGTGTGTATTTTCTGCATCATCGCAGCCTGGGTTATTCCTTAGAACATTTAGTAACTCATTTTGATCCTCGTTCTTCTTCTAGAAACGATGTGAAAGTAGATCGATGGTTTTGTGACCATTATGCTTATCTTTTGTGTCAAGTTAGGAAACGTAGTGTCCATCAATGGCCTAATGACTTCCAACAGTGGAAATCACAATTTCATTCACAACGTTGTCAACCCTGTCCAAAATAATGTGTGAGTTGAAAAAAATGTTTGTGATTTGAAGAAAAAAAATGTTTGATGTTATATTGTTAAATTATTATTAAAAATGTTATAGTTGTTTGTTAGTGTTAAGTGATTTTGAATAAAAAATGTTGTGTTTTAAAAAAAAATGCCTTTGTCTTTTGTTTGGCTATAGGAATTTTGATTCATGCTCTTTGACTTCTTACTATCCCTCTCATGACACTCATTGAACGTTGCGGCTCGAAAACCGTGTGGGGATGTTTTCCTTCACGTCCGTGCTTTGACTTTAAAGCCGGGGGTAGCCTTCAGTCTAACCATCCATTGTCATATCTCCTACGAAGATGTGCTCCAAACTAGCTAAGCTAAACGAAGTCTACGTGAATTTGCATAGGGTCAGACACAGTCTGATACCGAAGCCAGAAGAGATAGAGAATGTGAGAATCTTAAAAGTCAATGAAGACCTGATAGAAGAGCTCTTCAGAGGAAGTGAACAGGGAGAAAGAAGAATGGACAGAGAAGTACAGACTTAGAAACAGCAGAGAGAGCAGCAACAGCAACAACAGCAGCAGCAGCAACCTGAACCTGACAGAGGCTTTGTCGATTGTCGTATCGACACCAAAGAGTTCTTCTTCTCTTTCCGAAGAAGCAGACCTATCGTGAGAAAGTCTATCGTCAGAGGACATCGCATTCTTAGAAACTAAACGATTGCCATAGCAAAGAAAAAAAACAGCCCTTTTCAGGGCTACCTAATACTCTAGAAAAGAAATAACAATCGATTTGCCAATGTGTGTATGTAGAGTAGTGTGAATATAAACACTGACCCTTTTGTGGTGTGAGTGTACGTGTTTGTGTGGATAGTAGATAATGATCATGTTTTTTGCTGTTTGACGTGCGTGGAGAGTAGATTTGGGGTTTGATTTGACTGCTTTGCGTATGTGGATAGTATATTATTTGTTTAAAGAAATTTTTTTAGAATAGTTATAGGTAGAATAAAAAGGTCAGTGAGTCTTTCTTTTAGGTCCGCGCGTTGTTTGGTCATGATCTAGGTAATATAACTTTTGTTTTGGGGGATGTTTTCCTTCACGTCCGCGCTTTAACTATAAATTGAAAATCGCTTGGCAGTCTAGCAACCCTGTTCATTCGTTAACAAGACAATGAATACCAGAATAAGCAAACTTCTTGAACTCCAGATGCATCTGGAATATGTCAGGCGCCTGTTAAATGAACTGGCAGCGGAGGCCATAGTAGTAGAGGGAAGAATAAAGAAGGAAGAGGCGGAGAGAAGACAGAGGGAAGAGGAGGAAAAGAAAATAGGAGAGAGGATGGCTTACAAGATACCAGAGACAGAGGATTGGGGTGCTGAAGCCAATCATCCTCCCTCTGCGCTCTCAAGAAAAAAAATAAAAGGAGACTGGGGAAGAAGATGTGTGTGTGGTGCCAGACCTGGAAGGTGCCATCATTAACCAGGTGTCACTGGAGTTCAAAAACAAACAGCCCTTTTCAGGGCTACCCTAACCTTTAGAAAAGAAATAACAATCGATTTGCCAATGTGTGTATGTAGAGTAATGTGAATATAAACAATGACTCTTTTTTCCGTGTGTGTGTGTGTGTGTGTGTGTGTGTGTGTGTGTGTTCGTAAGCGCTCAAGTACGTTTGTGTGGATAGTAGATTATTGGGTTTCATTTTAATGCTTCGCGTGTGTGGATAGTAGATTTGGGGTTTGTTTAGGACACACGGTACTAATTATACGGAAGAACTGTGAACCAGTCTAGAAATGGGTGAAGAAATGATAGAGTATTTACAGGTTTGGTGGTCCATAATTGGTTAATAATGAAAATTAAAATTTTAGGAAAAATATCTTTTGAGAGCTTGTCCTATATGTAATGTAAAAAAAATATTGACAAATTTCTACTGATGCAATTTTAGCATTTTTACAGGCTTGACTCAGGAGTACTCAATACTGAAAGTAGCACCTGATTCATTTGGTACAGAATCAATAACACGTGTTTCATGCACATGTATGTAAACAAATTGCCGCGGGTCATATGGTGTTCTCCACACATAAGCTTGCACCAAGGTTAGATGTGCACGAAAAATTATAGGTGTCATTATCAGCACCCATAAATTTTAAGTTATTGAATTTTGAATATGACAGTGTTTCCATATGTTTACCATTGGAGTGGAATTAGTACCGTGAGTCCTTTATTGCTGCTTCGAGTATGTGGATAGTAGATAATATGAGATGAGAAAAGTAGGGGATGTTTTCCTTCACGTCCGCGCGTTGTTTGGTCATGATCTAGGTAATATAAATTTTGCTTTGGGGGATGTTTACCTTCACGTCCGCGCTTTTCGTATAAGAATCCACAGTGTTAGTCGTTCGAACCATTCTAAGGAATAAACAAAGAAGATGGAGGTGACAAAATTATTTAACGATTTGAGACATAGCTATTTTTGGATCATGGATGGGACTTACGTAGTAGAAAGATTGAATAAGGAAGGAAGATTTCAAGGTAGCCTGAACAATGTGAAGAGTCTTGGAGCAGCAAAAGATCATATAGGGGGAAGGATTGAGGAAGAAGTAGAAAGAATCAGAGGCTTCATTGGCCCACCTTACGTGAGAGTAGGTACTTTAAAGGAAGCCTTGGATCATGTCATAGAAGTCAGGAGCTTCCCAGAAAATAGCTTTTATTGGACTGACTGGTAGTACGTAAAGTGGGGTTGTAATCAGTTGATAAAAGCAGAAGAACTAATTAGAGAGGTAATGAAAGTAGAAGTGATGAAGATAAAAGAAAAATGGAGCAAAGAGAGAAAGGAAGAAGAGAATAAGAAGAAGAAATTAGAGTTTGAAAGATTGAATAACAACTGGATGAAGATTCAACAGAAATTCAGAGATATGGGTCATCCTGACTGGATAACAGAAACTGAAAAGAGGAAGAAGAAAGGAATAATGGAAAAAGTGAGGACTTGGTGGAAGAAGTGGACGAGTTAGAAGAAGAAGAAGAAGAAGAAGAAGAAGAAACTCAAAGGCCCTTTTCAGGGCCACCCACATTTCTCGAAAAGAGATAGACTTTCAATTGCCTACCCCATTTTTTTTAATTTTTTTTTTGTTTAAAAAAAATAGAGACCCCTCCCTGTTTCAATTTTCGCCTGTTCCATTTCCATAGACCCATCAGGTCGGGACCGTATTAAAATAGGGTCCCGACCCTGTTCCATTTCCCTTGAGGCTCAACTTGCCCAAGATTTGTTTCCCATGTTAATTTTACATAGACCCTATACAGGCCCAGGGGTTTTTGTCCATGTTAAATTTACATAGACCCTATACAGGCCCAGGGTGATTAATGTTAAATTTACATAGACCCTATACCAGCCCAAGATTTTTGTCCATCTTAATTCCCATAGACCCTATAGTGGCCCAGAGCTTTTGTCCATGTTAAATTTACATAGACCCTATAGTGGCCCAGGGGTGTTTTTAATGCTAATTCCCATAGACCCTATAGTGGCCCCATTCACTACTAGTGTGATTCTGAAAAATGATTCAGGTTCATTCATAGTAATGTTTTTCTCCACCTACTAATCCATCTGCAGCTATATAATTGATAATTTATTTAGAGTTTCAAAGATAGTTAATTTAGAATTATGTTATATGCCGCCCTTTGTTACTTGAGTAGGTATTAGGGTTGGACCTTAGATAAGTTGAGACAACATGTTCGTACTATGTTGCGCTCAGTTCGTTCATAGCGCCGGATTACGTGTTGCATCCATATCTTCATCTGTGATGGTTGTCTTTTGCATTACGTGTTGCATCCATCTCTTCATCTGTGATGGTTGTCTTTTGCATTACGTGTTGTATCCATCTCTTCATCTGTGATGGTTGTCTTTTGCATTACGTGTTGCATTGATCTCTTCATCTGTGATGGTTGTCTTTTGCATTACGTGTTGCATCCATCTCTTCATCTGTGATGGTTGTCTTTTGCATTACGTGTTGCATCCATCTCTTCATATGTGATTTTTGTCTTTTGCATTACGTGTTGCATCCATCTCTTCATATGTGATGGATGTCTTTTGCATTACGTGTTGCATCCATCACTTCATCTGTGATGGTTGACTTTTCCTCAGCCTCAGCACAATCATGTTTTCAGCAACATATTATAATCTTGAAATCTTCAGAATGTTGACATACTTTAATATTTGACCTTTTTAATCAAATTTTTCACTTGAAACTCTTGACACGTGGCAGCGACCTTTATATGGTGCAATCGTTTGATACGAACATTGAACAAACTTTAAAGACAGCTCAAAAATATTTTCAAATAATGTTATATTAGAAATATGAATCTGCTGACATTATCTATAGCAATGCTGTCCAACCATTTTGACACCATCGGCCACTGATAAATGTTTTTCTTGAAGCCGAGGGCTGCAGCAGAAACCTGAAAAGCAACGACTATATAGCTGCTCGAGCTTCTACGGGCCATTTAAATTCCTTCCCCGGGCTGCATGTGGTCCCCAGGCCGCGGTTTGGACAGCACTGGTCTATAGGAAATTCTAAATTTCTAACCACGAGCTAAGAACCAGTCCTGGTATTTGTGATTCCAATTAAAGAAATGAAAACGATTGTCTTTAAATGTGTGACGTCTTAAACTTTATAAGAACCGGCCTTATCGACTGCATAAAAAAAAATCTTCCTTAAAGCAAATCATGGGTAGGTTGAGCTTGAATTAAATCTTTGTAATGACATATTAAAGAAACGATTGAGGCTGGGCAACAATTTCTCCAGCTTCGTACAACTCCCTCATTATCTATTGTGCGCTTAGCTTTGCACATACGTGATAAAGATAATATTTACATATGTATTGTTAGGTACCATTACAAAACACAGAAAGAAAACCAAGAAAAACATCTGGCAATGGATCATGCATTGATTGGGTGAACGCTGTGGTGGTTATTTAGAATAAGAGTGAAACTAGTATAGTTTTATGAAACTAGTATAGTTTTATTTTGTCATTCATTTTTGAAACAATGCCGTGGTAAATTACAAACGTTTGCAGTACATTCCATATTTGACATTGATTGCATCTTTTTGTTTCTTATTTTTATTTCTGAGGTCGCGGTGGGTGGCTACGTTTATGTGTGTGTGTGTGTGTGTGTGTGTGTGTGAGATGTATTCTCATTGCGAAGCATGACAGCGAGTAACCTAATGGTTAATTGTTCGATACCCTGTAAATGTTTGGTTTATAAGTGAATACATAAAACAAGAAGTATGAATTTCGTTTAGTTAAATATATGAAATTTCTTTCAGATGTAACAATGGAGCAAACGACAGTGAGAATCCATACAGTGAAAACCAATACTATACTGTCATGGAAGCAATCATACCAGAATTTTGGACACCACACCAGAGAATATTAATGACTGATGAATAGCTGAGTTATAATCTTTATTCTCTCATATTTCCATAATGAAGTTATCAATAATGCGATGTTATGAGAATTGTTTTTCGTGCCATCCGAGTATAGAAAATCAGTACCGTGTGTATGCGTGTTTAAAGTAACTATTGAATGCATTCTTTATATTGTCAATTTACTTTCTTTCAGTGAAATCAATATAATTCTATTATTGTATCTAATTCCATTCATAAGTGGGCTTACTGCTAGAATCATAGAACAAGGTCATGGTCAGATCTCTGGTGACAGGTTCCGCATGACACTGTTGACTGTTTCACGAGACGTTATTCTTTCCTTCCGTCCAGGTGTTGTACTACTTGAACCACTTCTGCAATTATTACAGTGATTTCCCTATTACTTTAATTGCTTGTAACCTATTCGTGTACCTGAAATCCGCAGATGTTGTCATGCAAGGTCGTTGACATTAATAGAAAATTATTAGGACGTAGTGCAAAGGAAAATAAATGATACGACCGCTGTATCTTACATTTTATAGCTTATCCAAATGAACCTTTCATAAATGTATCCATTAAACTTTCTGTATATTTGAAAATTCGTCTTTGTATTTTAAGTGTCCTTGTTTTTCTGAACAAAAGTGACAGGACAAAGTGTAGCCAAGTTTGACATTTTGTGTTAAAAGCATCTTACGTATATCTTTACCTATAATTGATCGTTATGGTCATGCTGACTTCAGGGTGGATAAAATTAGTAACGTTGAAAAATCAGATTAAAACATTTGAATCCTCTTTGTTTTTGCTGCTTTAATTCCATTCAAACACTTGTATAATCACGCATATTTGTCAATGGAAAGCTAATATTACGATGATAAACACTCTAGATAAATAAAAATAATGTTTTGCTGAAAAAATGTGTGGGACAGTTTGCATTCTTTATTGATTTACCTTAGAAAGTTCACACTATACGAAGAAAAATAAATATAACTGTGGTTGTTAATATCCGAGTTTTGTTTTGTGAGGGTGAAAGGACTCTGCTTGTTAATCTCTCGCTTATATATATGGAAGCAATCGAGCATATGTTCTATGTATGTATGTATGTTGTTGTAGGGTTTAACGCCATTTTTCAGCACACGACAGGCTATACATGGCGGCCAGTATTAATGGTGGAGGAAGAACCCGGGAAATCCCCAGAAAGAACCACCGACCCACGAGAAGCTACTGGCAAGCTTTCTCACATTCCCACATTGGCCGAATCCGAGACTCGAACCCACGCAACAGAGGTGAGATGGCAGTGCTCCGTAACGGAGAGCGCTTTAGACCACTCGGCCACTCGGGGCCCCATGTATGTATGTATGTATGTATGTATGTATGTATGTATGTATGTATGTATGTATAATAGCTGTTCAAAGTGTCACCCCAGACAAGAATATATAATTGCTTCAGACGGAAATGAAACCATAAATGGTTTCTTCGGACATTGCTTCCAATGCGGTGCTGACACCAAATTGCAACTGTTTCCATGCGTGATGAGATTTCGGCTCTACCCAGCGTGTCACTTGCATCACGATACACGCATGAAATGAACTACCCTTCCGGTCATACCAGTTATTTCAGGATCAAGAGACAATCGTCCACATAATAGAGCTAATGCGTGTTACCCGGTATTATAATTATCACGTGGTAGCTCAGGTTTTCGCGCCTACTGGCGTGAATTAAAAAATGGGTTGATTTAATGCCTAACGTCCTGTCTGACATCTTGCCATAAAAGATTGTTGTGTCAACAGAACAAAACCACTTTAATACCAACATACTTTTACAATCATTTCTTAGAGGTATCATAGATTTCCTCCAATTCAAATCATTTTTGCACCTTGCAATTTTGTAGAAAGTTTATTTCCATTAAGACACGACATTTTCGTAAAATACTAGTGTATATTTCTGACATTTCATGCTTGGTGACACAGGATATGTTGCTTTCAAAATTGCCCATGGGCAACAATAGAGAAAGCAATAAGGATTTAGGTGCCAAAATATCAATCTACCAATAAATCAAAATTACAAGCTCAACTTTATCAAAAATGACGTGCCTGCTGCCATGAATTACTTTCCTCAACGCTCATTGTATAGTACATGTATATTAAACTGAAGCCTAATTTGAGAACTGGAGGCACGCCTTGTTAATTTTTTGTTTGCTTTGGAGTGTAGTTATCAAGGTAGATACTACACCTTTTTCGGACATATGACAACTAAGATTAGTAAAACGAAAATGTTTGTCTGTGCGTTTGTGTGTGTGTGTGTGTGTATGTGTGTGTGTGTGTGTGTGTGTGTGTGTGTGTGTGAGAGAGAGAGAGAGAGAGAGAGAAACATGATTCGTAGCCATTCAATTTAGTCGACCGCAACCTTTTGAAATGTACCTTTGCTCGTTATGCAAGTAAATTAGAAAAAGCTAAAACATTGGTAATGGTTGCAAATTCAACCACATTGTGGGTTAAAAAAGAAACACATAAATTGTAGCGGTTGCTACTGGTGGTGTGGTATTACGAGGTTATACCTTCTGACAAGGTGTCCGCTTTATTTGGCTATCGTTATCTAGAGGGTGGTCGTCCTCGGTATTTTTGTTGCCCGGCGATCAGAGCAGATATGTAAAACAGAATGACACGAGGACTCGTTAACATATATGGAAAACAAAAATGTAATCAATTACATAAACAACTGGGATAATACATTACACACTTCTTTTTGGAGTAAATCTTTCGCCGACTTTCGAACACAAATATATTTATATAAATAGCCGATCTGTTTAAATGATATAATTAGTTCATCATATAATCGAGTGAACGATCGAAGACATTGCCTTGTACAATTTCATAACCTGCTTATTCCGGTCCACTCCAAGTTCACTGTGGTGGGTCCTCCAGGTCTTTCCACTTTTTCCCTTTTCTGACCACCCTACTGTCTCGCATCTTTTCGGCCCTCAAACTTTGTGTGGGTCGGAGGATACGTAAGTATATAAATACTTAGATAAATAGGTACGTGGATACGTCAGTGGATACTTCTGTGGATACGTCCGTAGAGCTGGTTCCCCTTTCAAAATAAACAGAAGCAACGTAAATATTCTGTCAGTTGTCCTACAGGGAACAGATCATTACTCCCCTCTCGTTATGTCAGATATAATTATATCGGAATTCAAACAGACCAAAGACTGTCTGGTCAAGCTAAACATAGCAGACCATAAACAAATATAGTTTCACAAGACAAATGTACTTCCTAATGGCTGTTTCTTTACTGATTCCCATTAACATTACACAAGACATAACGGTTCCATTCTCGTCTCAATTACATAAATGAATGAATGAAATTTATTATATGCCTTAACTACGTTGTTTTCAAGTCTTTAGCATACATGAAATCATTTAAGATCGGTGAATTCAAACGGATTACGGAAACTCATAATAACTAAAGTAATGCATGAAATCTTAGAATACCCAATTCCTATACAAACAAGACGACAAATTAAGACAATTAGTCAACTTGTATAAAGAAGATCATTGTACGAATTCAGATGTCTAAACTCACCACAGTTATACGCATATCAAGAATATTGATCTACGAATTTAAACGAATAAATTGATGCAAATATAAACAATTAAATTCAAGCAAATCATTATATTGGTAACAACGAACTCCATGAAATTTACGCAGATACCTTGTGCTTTCAAGCTTTGTTCGCTTCTACAGCCACAATTGTGTCCTTTGACTTTCCAAACATCCAGTCCTCTTGACCAATGTTTTTCGAGAGAATTTCTTTCAAATTCAGTCTCGGAGTTCTTTATAGTTTCACTCTTGCAGGAAAATTGCAGACTGACTAGATTTCTTTCGATGAGACAATTTAATCCCAATAAAGTTTCGTGTGCAAACCACACCCCTTATCTAGCGTAACCAATTAGGATTACAAATATGTATCGCCTTTTATAAATAGGCGCCAGAACTGTGGTCTGCATGACGTATAGAATTCCAAACAACATATCTGGAAAATTTTTAAATCTGACAGTTATCATATAAAATCGAATGTACCCTTCCCTTTTCAAGTCGTCTAACGGATAAGTAAGCGAAAACTTAATTAAGAATCATTTCCTCTCCCTACTCAGACATTAGAAATCATTGCAGTATAGCGATTTAACAAGCATCTCTCCCCATAAATCTAATAATTGACATTTGGCCCAAAAGAAGTGCTCGTTATAGATCGACAGAAATTTGCATCCTTACATAAACAAACATGCAAAATAATGTATACAATAATCGCAAATTCCATGAATATACGCTTTGCAAAGTAAAAGTATTCAACACGTGTAAATTGGTAATAGCAAGATCGTTTCAAATTTATATTCATTTTGTTTTATCAAATTGATTTCATGAAATAATAGTAACAATAGTTTTCTAACCTATCGTCGATATCATTTTATCCAAAGTGATAAATAAAATCTATTTACGCATTCGCAATTTTGGCGGTACTTTGATGCAGATATTTCCTTATTTATTTTAGTTTAGTAGATGTTTAGGTGAAATGTACTATTTATTTACTTATCGTGGTTAAGTAGATTTTAAGGTGAAATGTACTTTTTACTTATTTATTGTGGTTTAGATTTTCATGTGAAATGTTCTATTTATTTATTTATTTATTTATTTATTGTGATTTAAATTTTCAGGTGAAAGTACGATATGGTGTTTTGTTATTTTCTTCACAGTTCTATCTACAACTTGCTCAAACACGAGTCGTCAAGTGTTCTCTCACAACATTTTTCCATTTAATTTTATTCAAGTAAGCATTTAGTTCATTCTCTTGAACCGTATTAGACACACGAATATGATTATTAAATTGAAAGTACAAATAAAGCAGAATGTTCTATTTTGGGCATCGTAAAATGTTTTAATAAGTTTGTAAAGGTCAAACTAGTATCATACATGACCATACACCTCAACACTTGAAACATTATACAGTAAACGGAACAAATTCCCAAGTTACTAATGACTGATATGTTATTGCAGTTAGAATTCCCAATTTTCTAATGACTGACATGTTATTAAAGTTAATAGTCCCAAGTTTCTATTGATTTATATGTTATTACGATTACGTCCCAAGTTACTAATGACTGATATGTTATCACAATTCGTTAAACGTGTGTACAATTTTCAAATGAGATTTTATTCTCCTTAATTTGTACAACTACTAAACAATATAAGAAATGAGACACATCCTCGGCATTTCTGACGTAATTCCCATACTTGAAGAGCTCTGTTTTGTCTACATGTTATAATTCTGAATAATCGACTGCTACTAGGTTACATGTGAAATATACTACACACGCAGGCAGACACACATTGACACACATACACACGCACACACCACCACCACGTCCTCCCCTCCTCCCCATCCTCCACCCAAAAAAGAGAAGAAATCCATGGCAGGTCGAGTATGTCCAATAGTCTGCTTTTAAATGTTTAAAGTTTGTTTTGTGACTTTTTAAATATTGATTTCACTTTAGTCAGCTTTCCTTCCAGATCACACTTCGATCGTTTTAGTCATTCAGAAAATCAACAGAATAAGTTAAGATCGCAAGACTAAATACATGTTATTTTACTTACTGAATCAGACATTATATATATATATATATATATATATATATATATATATATATATATATATATATATATATATATATATATATATATATATACACACTCTGTGTTTATAGAGACATATTACAGAAGACAAAATTAAAAAAAAAAACATTAGTAATTGCCTGGAAATTTGATCGATTGTTAGCAATTATATATATCTGTATGAAATCTGTGAAGCCATTTAGATAAGATGCAATACAAATAGCATTTGTATTTCCATTTTATGATTCTTCGATCCGTTATAAAGAAGAATTGTACAGTCTTGTCTGAGTACAGTAAGTACAACGCCTGACTGTCTTTGTCAGTAATGGCCTCTGATGAAACCTTGACAATTATCTTTACAATAACACGATTCCAATATATTTGTCTGCGATAGCAGTGGTCCTTTACAAGCAGAGATCGATATTTGAAAACAGATTGGGATAATAAATTGAACTGCTCACGTTCCCTTTGTAAAGCAAGTCTTTATTGCAGGCAGTGTGAGCGGAAGATGGTTTCGCAATCTAGTACCTTGATGGTCTCAGTCAGCACATCATATCTCTATGCCACGTGCTGAGATATTAATATAAAGTTGTTACATATTCGGTCAAAGATATTGGAAGACGTGACCTCAAGTAACTCAATAAGTTTCAATAAACATTGTATTGGAGAGAAATTGCAGTACATTCCTTGCAAGAACTGGTTGTATTCAAGGATTCGGCTGTCAAAGTCCACCAGAAGTTAATGATTTCCAAATACATTTCATAAAAAAGAGCATGATCAATTGAGCAGAGTCATTCTGTTTCGTTGATTCATTGATCTTATCTATCAAATTATATTCTGTGAAAACCTTTATGATTTATCGATTTTACGGGCATTCGATTTTGCTCATATATTCATTCCGTTAAGATGCAACAAATCTTTGTGATATCTTTGTATGTTTATACAAAATTTGACAAAACTTTTATTTCATGCACAAATGTTTGCCAGAGAATTTTAAATATATTTGGGGATTTGATTTTGAATTAAATTAATTACCCGTAAGATCCATCCTAATTAACTAAAGTTTGTATTCTAGTTTTCATCAGATGAAGATAGGAACAAATTGCACAAGTGTCGCATTTTGTATTATGTTTGCCATAGACATTAGTATTTTGTAAAATGTCTGCCATATACATTCGCATTTTGTAAAATGTCTGCCATATACTATCGCATTTTGTTCTTACGTTACAATACATTGAATCTGGGTTTCAGAAGGCAGCCACGACGACTAATTTGTTAGCGTGAATGACTCTCAATTCATAGGTTGCGGGTTGGATTCCTTTCCAGATGATCCGGTTTGATTGTAAATGCGTGTCTTTACACCCATTGCCTCGAGGTGTATGTGATTTATTATGTAAGCATACATTTTTTAGAAAAGACACGCAAAAACGACAGGATGCAAAACTGCACAACAAATTCCTTATGTGTCCACCTCTAGGAAGTGTAAAACAGTCTATGTTGAACAGATGCTTATTATCATAATAACTTAGTGCCATTTTCTGTTACAAACATGTTAACGTTAAGGCGTGTATTTGGTGCTAGTGACTGTTACAAAAATGTTTAAGTTAAGGCGTTTATTTGGTGCCAGGGACTGTTACAAAAAATGTTTACATTAAGGCGTGTATTTGGTGCCAGTGACTGTTACAAAAATATTTAGGTTAAGGCGTTTATTTGGTGCCAGGGACTGTTACAAAATGACCGAGATGACAGCTTAACAGTCTCGACCTATGGAGCAGATTCGATTGCAAATTGCTCCAAATAAACCTCGGACTAATTTCTCGCATTTTTAAACAAAATTAAACCTTGCTGTTTTTATCTTTTATAGTCATTTGTTATATATGAATACATTCTTCCTCGTTTTACCATTTGTTAAATAATTTTGTGTAAACGATAGTCAGGAAATCCAGCTCATGAAATTTAACATGAGTAGATTTGGGTTTATTTTCAAACTATAGACAATTTCAGTTTCTGAGTTTAAACAATAAAAACAGAATAAATTCCAATAAAATAACCTCATAATGATCAGAAATCTTAGTTGATTTCAACGGTTCCAATTTGTCGATTGTCCTTTTGTTTTTAGTTGTGAATCTTAACGAAACAAGAACCCGAATGTCTGTAATCTTATGCTAGTATGATGATTCTGAGGCAAAATTAATGTCATGTGATGCGATATTGACAACTTATATGTAGTAGGTGCCAGAAACAATTATATTCGCCAGGCAGAAATGCTGCCCAGTAAATCACACAATTTCATGAGCTATTGGCTTTCAGACGCATCATGTTGCAATATTTGCCCATTAAAACCCAGAACAAATTGCTGGGCGAGGTAACCTGTGTATTGTGGTATTGTGTTCATGTAGTAAACAGGACCATATGACCAAATGAAATTATGAGCAGTCTCAAAAAATGAAATTACATGTCATGCTGCCGACTTGAAACTGGACTATAATGAATCATTGCAGTATTTTGTATTTTTTTTTTCTATTTTCGAAACCGCAAATAAAAAGTTATTTTGTATTTCCTAGTGTCTACGGTACACAGTCCTTTGAGTGCTGAATATGTTATTATATAGAAGGAATAATACGGATGAAAATGTGAAAATTAATATCACGGTTCAAATATCACAATTAGATTAAAGAAATTTTTGTTTAATTTTGATCCGAAATTAATGGTTTATTATTATCATCATTATTATCATCATCATCATCAACATCATCATCATCATCATCATCATTATTATTATTATTTAAATTATTATTATCATCATCATCATCATTATTATTATCATCATCATCATCATCATCATCATTATTATTATTATTATTATTATTATTATCATCAACATCATTATTATTATTATTATTATTATTATTATTATTATTATTGTTACTATTATTATTAGTAGTAGTAGTAGTAGTAGTAGTAGTAGTAGTATCGTAAGGACGCGGTAACTCAGGTGATACAGCGTCGGACTCTAAGGATCGTTGAGTCGATTCCTGCCCTTGCCAGGCTGGATTCATGAAGTCACAATGGTCGAAAACCGACCAATCTACATGCAAGGACAGACTTCGGTTCGATGGTTTATGCAGTACATAATAAACTAAGTTTCCTGACTTTATGAATCCAGTAAAATATGAAGTACATGTACTATAGTGCATATAAACTTGCCTGGGCTCAAATCGCTCAGCAAATGTCATTCGCAGCAGGTTGTAATTTTCTTTGCAGGGTTTGATTAGTGTTTGACTGGAATTTTTTATGTTATTGCAGAATTAATTCCCTTAGATCGACTTTGCCAACAAGAGATTTTAAAGTCTATGGCACAGTGTTTGCTTTCTTTCACTGTGCAATTTACTAATGAATATTTTCTTCAGAAATCTCAAGAATAAATGTATTATAGATCTTAATATGCAATGTTATATGTTGAGGACTGCGACACACGTCCGGTTCTAGTGACACTCAGTATAATTATTACACTCTTCCTTGGAACAAACTATCAACAATTCGAAACTGTATTATGTATAATGCATCCCACAAGATGTAAGCTACCAACCAGCCACTAAAGTATGTTGTGTATGGGTTGGTAGTGGTGGCTGGGTTGGGGTAAGAGGAATTTCCAACCAATCATCATAGGAATGACGTTATACTGTTGTACAAATAACGTCACTAAGTAACCGTTACAAGACATACATTTGACGAGTTACATTTTCATTCTGCCATTTACGAATAAATGTCTCACCATCCGTTCCAGCCTCAAGTCACTCAAAAGCCCCATCCGTGTTAGCTTTTTCTTCTGGTATGATATTCGCTTTCCTACATATCCAATTTGTAATGACTAGCTCATTGCTTGAATGTTATAAGAAAATTTAAAAGCTGTTTAAAGGTGTGTTTCTGTTTGTGCGTATCTTTGTAATGTACGGCGTACCTTTGTAATGTATGACAAGGTGCTAAAAGCAGATATAAATCTTTCAGTTTTCACCCTTTTTCAAAAAGAGTTTAAAGGAAACAAAAGTCACTCGTAGCGACAGAAGATAAAATTCTTTTTTTTGCAATGATAAAATATTTCTTTACCCACCTGATTCTTCGTGGCTAAAACTGTAAGACAAATCGCTAACGTCGGAAGCAACTGACATTAATATATTTCGTGGATACGGTAGCGATTTGTTATTGCAGCGTTGAATTGTGTCTCTCGTTCAAAACGGTAACTTCCATAAATATTATATTATTTTGCATGGATATAAATCCATGGGTGCATATACACTTGAATAGTTAAGCAACAACTTGCATTCTGAATCTTACAAAGAACTGAATTAAGAATATATATCCTAGCTTTCTACTTCCAAAATACTCTGACATGTATTATATTGTGCAACATATTCAACTTGCTTTAATTAACATTTGTTTTCATCTAATTTTCATTCAACAAATATTCTGTTAAAAATATAAGCAATCCAAATTATCTATCTACAACCTTGTTATAGTTTTATGTAAGTACCTAGAACTTACTTCCTTTATGGCTCGATCTATTTTCAAGTTTTCTCTTTGACCCTAATATGTACCAGTGTTTCTAAGCTAATGCCATCACGAAGCTCTTAATATTAATCCTAATTTAATTAGAACACTCTAAAATTTGAAACAAAAATCCTTTGCTTCATATGTTGACAGCATATCAAGGAAATAAACCTGTTCTTCCCAGTACAGGAAGGTGTTTCTAGTATGGGTGAACCAGTCCATTAACCGAATAACGTACGGAAGCTTCTGACCAATTTTGGCAGGCATTGTACAAAATGTATTATGCTGACCGGAATGGTAAACTTTGCCCTTTAAACAGCATCTAATGTTGCTTGTCTAATTATTCTCGAATAAATGAACTAGAAGACCTCTGAACAGTGTTATAATACGTCCTCTTTACACGCAATCGATGAATGGGTGAACACGACCAGAACTGTTACATAAGAAAGGAGGAAACTGCATTTATTATTTGATGAATGTCAATTTTGTATTCAAGACTGTCAGCTAAATGGAATTCAGAATTAATGAGCTCAAACATAGTAAAACGAATTTTCCATAAAATTCACATAATAAGTCATGGTATACCCCTTTTGGAAAATCAGCGCTTGATGCATAGCTGGAAATGATGTAATCATGTAATATGACAACTTTTACCTCGGTGTATCTTAGCCCGATGAACTATGGCAGAGACTGGACATAAAATGACATGTCTACAACTTTCGTCTATTATTAAATATTTTCAAACAAATATTATTTTACAGTTTTTAGTCAGAATAATCGTACTGAGAAAGAAATAATAAGTCATCAAAATGACCTTTGGAAACATTTTAATATACAATGTTGCTGTAAACCGGCTGTGCATGCTTTCTACAGAAAAGCCATATGATCCCAATAACTGCGTCATGCTGAGAAAATCTCTAGCATTTTCTTTTTATATATTTGATTAGAAGAATTTATGGTCACTAGAATTCCCTATTTGTGTAATTCAGGGGTGCACAACCTTTATCGGCCAAGGGCCAGACTGCATTTTCTAAGACCACTCGAGGCCCGAAAACACTAATTTCTTTAATATAATAACGGTTCATGGGCCAGATTTCTAGGTTGTTTTTATTTGCTCTGAATGCCGGACAGAACAAGTTCGCCGGCCGTATCCGGCCAAAGGGCCATTAATTGTGCACTCCTGGTATAATTGATGAGATGAATCTATAATCACCAGCATTCCCTAGTTGTGTTATTTAGGAAATTAATCTAGGTTACTTTTTGTGTATTTGATAAGAGGAATTTACCATCTTCTGTCTGTAGAAATTGTATAAATGCTTACATTGGCAGTCAGTAATTATTTTGAAGGTAGTTATTGATAAGGTAGTTTTTCCAAGATGTGGCACTTCACTGTATATTGAAGTAAGTGCATACACTCCTCCAGATTGTATGCTCATGTTAGATTGCATGGACCATTAGTTATGCAAAAATATCACTTTCTTAATAATACAGTTTTAGATACTCCAATATTTTAGAAGCTATCAACCATAAAGCGTTGTAATGCGTTTACAGAATCTGTCTGAACATTGGATGTCGTAAACCTTGTTTAACAATGATAAGTAACAAAACATAATCTGATGGCGACATAAGAAAACAATATCCCATAACAGTTAAACAATATATACCTTCCAAAAATGACAAATACATTTTTTGTTAATTTAATTTTTGGAAACAGATCCACGAAAGGTATCATGTATCTCTCTTTCTCAACAGCCTAAAACATATGGTATTCAAATATGTAGATGAGGTATCAAAAAAGAGACTAGCTGCTGTCAGTTTCAATAAAATTTCTTTGTGTGTTTGTGTGATTTGGATTTTTAAAGTAGTTTTAACAATTTTTCAGTCATATCGCCACTATGTCTGCAGTGTGGCAGACATGTAGCATGATGTCCCACCCACTCACATTATCCTGACACCAGGCCGACCAGTCCTAACACTAACCTCTTAATGATGAGCGCCAAGCGAGGCAGCTGTTAGTACCATTTTTGTAAGTCTTTGGTATGACTTGGCCTTGGATCGAACCCACGACCTCCTGCATCCGAGGCGGACGCTCTAACCACAGGAGCGGTAATAAAGTTTCTTTGCATTTCGATCAATATTTTGGATAGATAGATAGATAGATAGATAGATAGATAGATAGATCGATATATAGATAGATATATAGACAGACAGACAGACAGACAGACAGATAGATAGATAGATAGATAGATAGATAGATAGATAGATAGATAGATAGATAGATAGATAGATAGATAACCTATATTTCAAACTAGTAACAGTTCCAAGAAAAATGAAAATCGAATTTCCAAAGTTGATGAGTCTCTTGTGTTAAGTCTGTACGAATAGGGTGAAGCTGGTGATTAAAATTGTAACGTCGATTAAAAGTGGCATTTGTTTCTGTATCTATAAAGACAGACCCACACATATACTAAGGGTTAAAATTATTGATGTTGCTAATGTTACTGCTTCAACTAAAATTCCATGACATCTGTGGGCAGGAGGGGGTAGAGAATTTGGAATGTAAACCGGAAAAACTTTTGAAAGTCTGCTTTAAGTTACAGATTGCATACAATGTATAAATATATTTATAATGTAATTCGAGTCTCCATATTTCGATCCAAAACGAGATATAACAATGACTTGCGTTATTCAACTCCCCCATTACTAGCATCTTGTTATGTCTAGAGTGAAGAAGGCAATCTTAATCAAGCAAAGAAAGAACATCATCATCATCAGACCAATTATATCTGCTTGCGGAGAGAAGATATATCTGTTAGAATACAGGAACATATGGATCGTTCTGATAAGGGGACCAGTCCTTGGATAATGACGGGAAAACAAAAAAAAAAAGAAGCCTTACCATGAAGATGTTGTTGAACTTGTCTCTGGCTGAATTATGGATCATTAACAGAAAACATCCATCATTCTTTAAAGGAGAAAATATGCTCTCTACCTTCACTATTTTAAACGACAACATAAAAATGTCAAGTTTCCACATAATCCATTTTAGCAGTATGTGAATGAAACCAAGACCATATTTTTTTGTCATAAACAATTAAAAGGACATCAAGGAAAAGAAAGCCAATAATTGAAAGCTCCTAGGAAAACCACCAACTCAGAATAATGATTGTTCATATTTGGTTGCTTGTTTATATAAATTCGTTCGTTAATTATAATTAAGAACAAAAATATACAAAAAGTAATATAATGTCTGAGGTGGAAAGTTATTGATCCCAACAGGAGTCTTTAAGGTATAATTTGATGGAATTTCAGATTTCATTCATTAACGGATTATCATCACTACACACAACAACTACTCGCTGGGTTTATTCGTAAACGAATAAAACATTTCTGAATGAATAAGTATTGACAATTAATTTGAATAATGTGGAGACATTTAGCTGTATACCACAAATATATCTTTATTTTCTTCATTTGCATGCGTTGTGTTTTCAACTTGGCGACAATTTCTTTAAATTTTCCAAAATTGTAAAGTTACAAAATAAAAGTTCATATTTAGTTGCGATATATTTTTGTAAAGCTGTAGAATAATTAAATGTATTAAATATAGGTTAAAGTTTTGATCATGCTACTGTGATTTGCATTTTATTTTTGCGCCAGCAACTTAAAATTGTTGAATATGTATATTAACAAAAAAAAGGCGTCAAAAGTCCGATCGTCAAAGTTTAACCTGTTCCCAATTTGGTAACGATTTGATTTCACCTTCTCGCAGACGTTTGCTACACATGCACTTAACGCCATCGAACGCAATCACCTGCTTTTACATCAATCAAGAACACGTAATGTCCCCATAGTGCATTGCTTGTAATTTATTCTTCCAAGGGTAACTTCTTTTCAGGAAGATCAAAGACAAAGAGCTCGAATTTCAAAAGCGAATTTGTCTATCTTCTTTAAAATGGTGGCACATTTTACATAATGACCGATGAAATGAGATAACCCCACACCCAGGACGTGACTTCACTGAACCTACCTGCAGAAATATCCTCCTGTTTTCAACTAATTTTTATTTGTCAGAGTACACGTACAATATACATGTTTTGACATAATACATTTGCTGACTAGACATCAGTATTAAATAACACCCTGAAATCGATGACAATTCTTATTGCTTGTCAATCAGGACAAGATAATGATTTGTTATTGATCTGCTTCATTCATCTGAATATCCTACGTAACAATGGCCTTCGATCAATTAAGGCATGGATTACAGGTTATTTCATTTTGTTTTAAATATACATTGAAAATTATTACACAGAATAAAAAAGCTGTGTCTGATCCAAGGTAGTAAGAATATAACTCCATTTTATTTTATTTCCAACAAAACGGGAGCGTTCGACAACAATTATGGACAATAAATGTCACAATACCTGAAAATATTTTCCTTATTAAGTACTTAAGTTTGAATTTCTGGACGTGGATTTAAAATTAAATTCCGTGATCAAATATATTTATGTGTCTTTATCTCTGGCGCATATATCAGTCTTACATCAGTAAGTACACGCTTTGCGTACAACACCCTTTATAAAATTAAACGCACGCAAACACTATGTCAGTAATGACTCATCGTGCGTAAAACACTCTTTATATCAGTAAGTGCACGCCTAGCGTACAACACTCTTTATATCAGTAAGTGCACGCCCAGCGTACAACACTCTTAATATCAGTATGTAGACACCTTGCGTACAATACTCGGTATATAAGTAAACACAAGCAAACACTCCTTATATCAATAAGTACACGAACTGGGTACAGCAATCTTTTTATCAATAAGTACACGCCTTGCGTACAATACTCTGTATATAAATAAATAAAAGCAAACGCTCAGTGTTTATGTACGCAAAGTGTATATATAATTAAATAAAAGCAAACACTATTAGCTAGTACACGCCTTGCGTACAACACTATGTCAGTAAATACACGCCTTGCGTACAGCACTCTTTATATCAGTAAGCAGCACAAACTTTCGTTATATCAATAAGAACACGCATTGTATACAACACCCTTCTTCCAGTAAGTGCACGACTTGCGTACAGCACTCTTTATATCAGTAAATATACGCCTTGCATTCAACATTTTTGAAATCAGTAAGTACACGCACTGCGTACAACACTCTTTACATCAGTAATTACACACCTTGCGTACAACACTCTTTACATCAGTAATTACACACCTTGCGTACAACGCTCTTTATGTCAGTAATTTCACACCTTGCGTACAACACTCTTTACATCAGTAATTACACACCTTGCGTACAGCGCTCTTTATGTCAGTAATTACACACCTTGCGTAAAACACTCTTTATATCAGTAATTACACACCTTGCTTACAACACTCTTTATGTCAGTAATTACACGCCTTGCGTACAGTACTGTCTATATCAGTAATTACACGCCTTGCGTACAGCACTGTCTATATCAGTAATTACACGCCTTGTGTACAACACTCTTAATATCAGTAAGTTAGGTATTTATGCCTCGTTTTGCATTATATTTGAAAAAACAAAATAGCATAAATGAAATCTGAGCCAAATGTTTATTTAGGCATTAGTCAATATGGATTTAGTTCTTTCATTGCAATATCATACATATATATAATGGATAACAAAACAATAATCAGATGTCCGAAATTTTATGCAAAGAAAATCTTTATTTAATCCTTTAACAAAATGATTTGAATGATATGAAATATGGATATATGTTTATGATGTGTGTGTCCTTTTTTTTGCTTGTATATAAATGTGATTGTTAGAAATTCCTAAAGTGGAAATAAATATAATATTCTTAATAATCTTCCTTCTTTACATGCCATTATTACTGGAATTTGCTTGTAGACGCGTTGCCTTACCCCAGTAACAAATAACCAAAATACTTGTATTTATGTTTTAGAAACAACAAAAACAGCAGCAACAAAGGCAACAAATAATAATAATAATAATAATAATAATAATAATAATAATAATAAATGATTGAATGATTATGTTTTATAGCACATGAACACGTTAAAGATTGTATCGTTTCGAGACCATCAAGTGTCTTGCCAATAAAAATAATATGGCGGCTGACCCGGCCTGGTCGAACGATCATCTTTCCGGTGTCGATATTAATGATTTTAATAATGATAACAATAGCAGAAAAGAAGAGACATGAAGTAAAGATCTAACAAAAAAAATGACAAAAACAAACCTGAACGAATAGTTATATTTTCTCATAACATAGCACTTAGCTCGAGAGATAAAATGAGTTATTTGAGTAGATACTTTTTCTTTCTATCACATACCATGTTTAATCGATGATGACCCATTTAACTTAGTCCAACACGATTGGTTGCTTCCTTCAGCTTATGATGCGTTTGTTCGATAGAATGGTATGCCACAGAAGTTATAAAAATGGCAACATCATCAATCTACTACAACAACCACTACAATTACTACTACTATTACTACCACTACTACAACTACTAATACTACTACTACTACTACTAATAATAATAATAATAATAATAATAACACCATCTTCATTTTAAGAAGATGAGATACTTAGCATTAAAGATTATCTTCATCTTAAGACAAAATTGACGTGAAGTAATAAAGGATGATATCATTATTTCATAAATGTGAATATGCAGTAAAATCGGAATATAAATTTGATATCATAAGTAGTGAGCCATATTGTAATCAAGAACTTGAATTTACAGTAAGAAGATGAATTTCTTATTTCAATAAGAATAGTATTCTATGATCTTAGACCAGGCACAGAGAGACTTTTCAAGAATAGTATTCCATGATCTTAGACCAAGCACAAGCGAGACTTTTCAAGAATAGTATTCCATGATCTTAGACCAAGCACAGCGAGATTTTTCAAGAATAGTATTCCATGATCTTAGACCAGGCACAGCGAGACTTTTCGCAATCGGAAGAGCTGGATTGTGGAATGAAAGATCCTATTTGAAAAAGGTAGTAAAAGTTCAGTGAGATAAGATAAATATTAGTGAGATAAGATAAGTAATCAGGTACAATTACATTGACCATGATGTAAATCACGCAAACCGTTTACTATGGAAATTGTTTATACAATGGCAGACAAATAAACGAATCTGCCTAATGTCCAATGTAGAATCCATGCTGTAATTGCAAACATGAAACCTCACAAGTTTCGCAATTGTCATTTTTGATGCAAATCTTTAAACACATGTCAAAGATCAAAGCTTTGGAAATATCATCTGGGTTTTTTAATATTGCAACTTTGTTCTCGAGGTGTTTATTGACTGTAGAGTCTTACATTTGCTACAACGTATCTTAGTTTTACTTTGCTATTAAATGGTCAGAAATATACAGTCATATACAATATTAGAATGCATTTATATCAAATAAAAATTAACAAGCGCCGAGAAGAAATAAATCCCTAAAGTTCCTCGATTATAGTAAGAATCTTAGAATCCTGCAAGACTCTTTAACTTACCCTGAGTAATTCAGAACAAGGTACTACAGGATATATTTCAATTGGTTTATTCTCCTTCATGTACAATTGGTATATCATATATTTAACCCACACATCACGTGGTTTCGGTATTATTTACGTTAATATACACATACAAATAACAGAATGGGTACTATTTTAATACTGAATTTATTAAACGAGTTAAATAAATCCCAGCTTATTCTTTCAAGATCAACAGCTGGATCAACAGCTGGAAACTACCGGTATTCTAAAATTCATTATGAAATCGTTACCCTTTTGAGATTCTGTTTTCACATAGTTTTGTTATAGAATGGAATGAAGGCGAAAGAAGAGCACTTCTTTTCGGCATTTCATTCTGACTCAGATGTTGCACATTGAAAAAACCGTGCAAAAAAAATAGACCCAGACACGAATTGGCACCCTATTGAATAGTTCGATTACAAATAGCGTTCAAAAGTATCACTTTTAATAAATAAGAATTAATACAGCAAATGTCCTTCTTAGATATGGAACATTTGTCAGCAACAGAGTAAAGTTCCCATGTGTTGTTCAACGTTCAGATGCAATTGTAAGCTGTAAGGAGTAGTTATATTCTGTTACTTAGTTTAGGACCATATAGTCGTAACAACATATATGATAATATTTTTCAATTGCTCTATTCAACAAACAAATTCCAAAAATAGTGTGTACCCTCAATGAAAATAAAATTTATAGGAGGCAACAGTGTCTATATATATATATATATATATATATATATATATATATATATATATATATATATATATATATATATATATATATATATATATATATATATATATATATATATATATATATATATATATATATATATATATATATATATATATATATATAATTGTAATAACATTTCAGATTAAATGATATTGTCGTGGGGTACAAGTGAATTATCTACTTCTAAAACAATTTCTTTTAATACTGTACATGCTAAGTGGTATAAAGCGATTGCCTTTACCGATCACTGTGATCTCACCTTTCCGTCTGGGTTAGAGTCCTTAGTGTTGGTCAACGTAGATATGGGCGAAAGCTAACGACTAATGTCCCGTGGGTCGCTGTTTTCTCCCCGGGTTCTTCCTCCACCAGTTGCATTGGCCGCCACGTACTGCCTATCTTGCGCTGAGAAATGGTGTTTAACCCTGTAATGGCGCCAACTTTTGTTGATAATTTCGCATTATATTCTGTTGTGGTCAGTGTGACACACAACCGTTAAGACTGACGTATAGGCTAGGCGCGCAATAACTTGGCAGCTTGTAATGGATAATTGCTCTTGTATCTTTTTGTTGACGGGTGAGGGGAATAATTGAATTTTAATTAGAGTTAGTTCGATAACGGTCAGACCGATGAAAAAGCCTAATATTATTGTAAGGTCAAATAGCCGAAAATTAAAAGGTGAGACAAACCAGCGCCAATATTTTTGGTAATAGTGGGACATGCAAAACAGGTGTCACACAATGATATTTTACAGAGAATAGTTATTAATAAAGACGGTCTAGAGAAGATTGTTCTGACTTCGACGAGAGTGTTTAAATGTTGGCGATTAATGAAAATCATTCTCAATTGGCTAAGTTAAAGGATGATGTACATGTTCAAATACGAAAATCAAGGTGTCAGTAATCTCCAAATTAGCCAGTCCAAATACACGAGGGAAGCCAGAATTTACCTTCAGGAAAAAACAGTTACTTCTCGGTAGATTTTCCAAGGGATGTGTGTCGGAAAGTTGAGGACACAAAGAGAGAGAGAGAGAGAGAGAGAGAGAGAGAGAGAGAGAGAGAGAGAGAGAGAGAGAGAGAGAGAGAGAGAGAGAATGAGAGAGAGAGACAGACAGACATACAGAGAGAGAGTAGAGAGCGAGAGGGGAATAGAGAAAAAGCGAGAAAGAGAGAGAGAGAGAGAAAATGTGAGAGAGAGAGAGAGAGTGTAGAGAGCGATAGGGGAATAGAGAGAAAGCGAGAAAGAGAGAGAGAAAATGAGAGGGAGAGGGGGGAATAGAGAATAAGCGAGAAAGAGAGAGAGAGAGAGAGAGAGAGAGAGAGAGAGAGAGAGAGAGAGAGAGAAAATGTGTGTGTGAGAGAGAGAGAGAGGAACAGAGAGTAAGCGAGAAAGATAGAGAGAGAGAAAATGTGTGTAAGGGGGGGGGGAATAGAGAGTAAGCGAGAAAGAGAGAGAGAAAATGTGTGTGTGTGTGAGGGGGGGGAATAGAGAGTAAGCGAGAAAGAGAGAGAGAGAAAATGTGTGAGAGAGAGAGAGAAAGAGAGATATTCAGCTCCATAGTAAGAGAGAGTCTCAAATAAAGAACAATTTTTGTCTCAACTGCATACATATGTTTATTGATGTAAGTGTGTCATTATTCATGGAATTCTTTGGTTTTAAGAAACCGAAATACGGCAATACTGACCTGTCACCACCAGAGATTTGGAAAAGACTCAAAACAAGCAGGAGATGCTAGCAATTTGAGTTCGACCAATCACTCGATTATTTTATCGGTATAACAGAAAGGCTGATTGAATTTCGCATACATTTCGTAACTCTAAGATAAGTTGAATCATTCAAATGTCATGTTCAATTTTATTTTGTTTATGTGATTGATTAAATTATTGTATTTTGCATAAGGGGGCACGTGTTGTTCTATTTTATATCTCTGCTGAGAAATCTGATATTCATCCATTAACTTCGTATTTTATTTTATTTTCTACTCGATCCATGTTATAACATCGTCGTCGATCATCTAGATAACGATAACCCAAACATCACAAGGAGTGGGGATCTCATATCATCAGAACTCTGACAAACCGGAAACAACAACATAGTGCATAACACGTCTAACACACATATTTCAAAAATATTAAAAGTACCGTCTTTTGTATATGACTAAATTAACGAATTGAAGCTTAAGTTTTCATGGGGAACTTTTTTCCATTGTCTCTGTATTGATAAATTTCTGAGCTAGTGAAAATTTTAAGTAATATTAATGAGTTCTGTTTGTTAACTGAAATTTACTTTCGTGGTGTGTTACGTTAAATTCGTCCATTTATCTATCCATTCTTCCATCCATCCAATTTGTCCACCCTCCTGTTAAACATATTCAACTAACATTGTCGTCTTATGTACAAAGTTACTGTGACATTCGGTTGTATCGGCCAGATGACATGTGTTACTCCTTTATATCATTTCTTTGGTTTACAATTCTCAAACAATTGTAATACACTCTAAATCCTTCTTTGATGTTCTACTAAAGGTAGCGTTGATACGCTCTGTTATATTCAATGGCAGGATTCTTCGAATGTATACTGTCTCTTATTATCAAATGGAATGACCATGAAGATTTATACAATTATATATGACTGATAATTCTTTAAAGAATCTTGAACAGCAATGAATATTCTATTTAATACCTAGGTTGTGCTATACTATATATATTGTATTGTCTGCCTTATATCTTTGTCTAAATTATATTTATTGCTTGATGTACCTTACACGTGTGTCTAAATTGTAGTATATTACCACCATTACAATATACATATATCTAGATGACATCCAGTTAGGTACCATTTTCATCGTGTGATACGCTTACAGTATACATTTATCCCGAAGATGTTCAATTGCGTATATAACACAATAACTGAGCATTGACGTTTAGCCATTAAATATTATTCTCTTATAAAAGTCAACAGATAAAAGCTTGCTAAGTAAGGCGAAAAGATTGGTAAAGCACATTTGATACCTGGAAGAGACTGACGCTAAGTAAGGTGAAAAGATTGGTAAAACACATGTGATACCTGGAAGAGAGACGCTAAGTAAGGTGAAAAGATTGGTAAAACACATTTGATACTTGGAAGAGGCTGACGCTAAGTAAGGCAAAAAGATTGGTAAAATACAATACGACTTTCTGTTTAAGTAGAGCTGTAATAACAATATTAAGAAGGCAACTGCCATGGTGGCCATGTTGAATATAAGATAGCATTGTTTTTATTTAGGACGAGGTAAACATCACGTGACGTATTTTACTGAACACCTGATGCCTATATAAGGATCCATCAACTAGGAGTAGCGATAGCAATATTGTAAAGATGGCTGCTGTGGTAGCCATGCTCGATCTTAGATGGGGACCATTTTTATTTAACATAAATAAGAGATCAAAAAAAGTCTTTTAGTGAAAAGCCCATCTTGATATGATGATCCATTCACGGTTTGCAAGACATCGCGGCCATAATAGACTTCATATCTGCAATATTTTTAGTCTGGACCAATCAGATGTCAAAAGAAATGTTATAGTAACAACCCAATTTGATATGAACATCTGTTCAGGATGAGTAGTGATGACAAGATGTTCAAGGCCACCACTCTGTCTGTTATTTTGGACCATGTTCATTTAGATCCAGACAAACATCATCAAAAGTCTTTTAGTGAAAACCCAATGCTGATATGACCATTCAGAAGAAAAGGTATAGAAGTTATAATTTACGATTGTGACCAAATTTGACATCTGATGGACACCATTTTCATTTAGGTAATCTTCCAACTAGTTCACAATAACAAATTTGTGCTAACGGACGACAGACAACAGATTATTGCATGAGAGCTTATGATGTATGGCCAGTAGAGATACAACGTGTTGACTGTCTAGCATGGTGTATGGCCAGTAGAGGTACAATGTGTCGAATGTCTATTATGGTGTATGGCCAGTAGAGGTACAATGTGTTGACTGTCTATTATGTTGCATGACCAGTAGAGGTACAATGTGTTGACTGTCTATTAATGGTGTATGGCCAGTAGAGGTACAATGTGTTGACTGCCTATTAATGGTGTATGGCCAGTAGAAGTACAGTGTGTTGACTGTCTATTAATGGTGTATGGCCAGTAGAGGTACAATGTGTTGACTGCCTATTAATGGTGTATGGCCAGTAGAAGTACAATGTGTTGACTGTCTATTATGGAGTATGGCCAGTAGAGGTACAATGTGTTGACTGTCTATTAATGGTGCATGGTCAGTAGAGGTACATTGTGTTGACTTCATATTAATGGCATGTGGCCAGTAGAGGTACGATCTGTAGACAGTCTATTATGGTGTATGGCCAGTAGAGGTACAATGTGTTGACTGTCTATTAATGGTGTATGGCCAGTAGAAGTATACTGTGTTGACTGTCTATTAATGGTGTATGGCCAGTAGAGGTACAATGTGTTGACTGTCTATTAATGGTGTATGGCCAGTATAGGTACAATGTTTTGACTGCCTATAAATGGTGTATGGCCAGTAGAGGTACAATGTGTTGACTGGACTTTCTATTAATGGTGTATGGCCAGTAGAAGTACAATGTGTTGACTGTCTATTATGGAGTATGGCCAGTAGAGGTACAATGTGTTGACTGTCTATTTATGGTGTATGGCCAGTAGAAGTACAATGTGTTGACTGTCTATTATGGTGTATGGCCAGTAGAGGTACATTGTGTTGACTTCACATTAATGGTATGTGGCCAGTAGAGGTACAATCTGTTGACAGTCTATTATGGTGTATGACCAGTAGAGGTACAATGTGTTGACTGTCTATCATGGTGTATGGCCAGTAGAGATACAATGTGTTGACTGTCTATTAATGGTGTATGGCCAGTAGAAGTACAATGTGTTGACTGTCTATTAATGGTGTATGGCCAGTAGAGGTACAATGTGTTGACTGTCTATTAATGGTGTATGGTCAGTAGAAGTACAATGTGTTGACTGTCTATTAATGGTGTATGGCCAGTAGAGGATCAATGTGTTGACTGCCTATTAATGGTATGTGGCCAGTAGAGATAAAATGTGTTGACCGCATATAGGAGATTAGGGTATTGATATAAAAGCGGACTATCCTTAACCAGTCATAAATTTCGATCAACAAATTTGTCTTAAACCATTTTCCCCTTATTTCTTACACTTTTTTCATTGATATTTTTAAATATAGTTTTCAAGCTTTCATTTAATGTTGCATATTTGTACTATTTATTGTTTTCTTTTGCATATGGTTATCCATATCACGAGAGAGAAAGAGAGACAGACAGACAGAGAGAGAGAGAGAGACAGAGAGAGAGAGAGAGAGAGACAGAGAGAGACAGAGAGAGAAGGGTGGTGGTGGTCGGCAAATGACAAATTATCCTCAAAATAATTGCACAAACTATAGACGGGCGTCATAATAGTATCGTTTATTTTGTTTTTACCCTTGTAACAGTAGACATATCAATTGATATACACAGGATGATGTCTGATAAACATAACTTATGATGTATTCATTCTATAAACATTGATTTTAACAAAATTCACACACAAATTGGTATTCATTTCATAAACAGGATTTCTTGGCTGAAAAGAAACTCTGAACAAGAAAAAGTACATATTATCCACTGGCCAACATACGAATGTAAGCGAAGTTTGCCCTGTCTAATTATGCTAATTTGAAGAAATTAAAAACGCATGTGACTGGTTTTTGACGTCTATTTGCTGTATGTACATCTAGGAGAAGATGTGACTGGTTTTGACGTCTATTTACTGTATATACATGTAGAAGGATATGTGGCTGGTTTGACGTCTATTTACTGTATGTACATCTAGGAGGAGATGTGACTGGTTTTGACGTCTATTTACTCTATGTACATCTAGGAGGCGAGTATGCTCCAAGAAAGTGGCACAGTCTCTTATTCTAGCTGGAAGGACGAAATGAATCACATAAACAGTGGAAAGAACTACTATTTATGCTTTAAACAGCATGAAGTAAAACTAATTGTGAAACAGTGTTTTAATAAACGATCGTAAATCCTTCCCACCAAACAACAGACCAAAACACACCACAATCCCTCCATATTAAAGAAAGCGTTTGACGGTAAACGTTTCTGTAAAAACAATCCCCACTCCACAGCTGTTAACGGTGATGGTTATTTATGGAGCATTGCGGTGATAACATTCCTTCAGGATTTTTATTGAAATGTACACTTAAACCGTACACCACCGGAATCTGCACCTCACTGTATTTATAGAAGTAAACTGTTTTCAAAATAAATCTGATTTGTATGTTGTTTAACCGAACACAGCATACAGTAATGAGTCGATAACCGATTATACTATGGTCTCCATTGTTCAGTTGTAGACAACTATCATTTTAGGCGAAGATCATTGATTAGAGATTCGGAGTTAAAAATAATTTTATAAAACAGAAGTTCTAAATCATACACAAACACAGACACATACACACACATACATACACACACCACACACATACATACATACATACATACATACATACATACATACATACATACATACATACATACATACATACATACATACATACATACGTATGTACGTACGTACATACATACATACATACATACATACATACATACATACATACATACATACATACAGACATACAGATAGATAGATTGATAGACAACCATCTCCACGTTCAAAGGCACAAACGTCTGCTTAAATTCGCCAGAATCTGTGCATCTTAAATTAATGCTTTTACTGTTATAAAATGTCATTACAAGTAAGACGGGTCTTGTGCAAGGTACGAAATCCGATTTGGGACACCATCATAACGTATAATCGTGCGCGATGTTACGATGGTACGATGGTGATGATGCATCGTTTTAGTGATGATACGAAACTGGGATCGCAATGGGAGTGTTCGAAGGAACGATACGTTCAAAAGAAAAACGTGATTCCTAATTAGCACCTTCTTTGTAAACAAAACTTTTTTTATATCGATTTCATTGAATCTCCTCCGTTATAAAATTATACGATTGTTTCATTAGGTAACTGGCCATTATTTACATATATCCATCCACACTGATAACGTTTTGGGGTGTTTTCATGACAGTGTAAAAAGTTCTACGTCGTCACGAAAGTCTTTTGTAGCAGTGTTCCAGTGTAAAACGCTTAAATGAGGGCGAGTTACATTGGTAATGGCTGTGTAACATTGTCCTACGTCTGCTTTTCAAACGGCAAATAATAAACACATGTTGGTATCTTAATGAAATCTCCTGGACAATACGCTTCAAATAAACATATAATGAAAGAGAGAACAAATATATATTGGTTATTAATAATTAGATAATGACGTATACATACTTTCAATGAATTTGTTTTACCGACACCAAATCCTGACACTTATCAGATTTTTTTTCAGATGGTTGGGAATGGAGTGTTTGCACTGAACCGTCGTAAAATACGTTCAAAAAAGTCAAAATATTAGAAAAGCACCATCAATCGATAAAACCGTGTGCGTTTAAGTAAATAAAAACATAAAATTGTATCCATTTAAATAGATTGAATATAAAAAAAAAAACTGTACCTCTGGGTTATGAAGAGGGCATTGTAGAATAGAAAGCAAATTTGTCATAAGTGCCTGGAAAAAATATGGAATGCCCGCAGGATAACTGTTTTGACACAAGTTAATTGTTGACAAGGTCAAAGGTAACATCCTAGAAAAATCTTGTATCCAGAAGCCATCATGCCCGACTACATGTCATGCAATAATTTCACGCACTTTAGACACTTCTCTTGTTAACATGCCAAGTTCAGGAAAATGTCAAGAAAGCTCAGTAGTGACATTGCTCCCAACAAATTTCGTGCAGGAGACCAACTGTATGGCAGTGCGATGTTGTACGAACTAGTTACATGCAATGTATATCCCACGTTGTATATATTATTATCTAGATTTACAATTAGCAACAAAAACGGTCCAACTTGCCTTGGTATACTCGTATTACGCTAACGGTTATATTATATCTTTAATGATTTTCTTCAATAGGTATACAAGTCATACAAACATAAAAATCAGTGAACTATTTGGCTGAAATGATATCATGTGGTTATTGCCAACGCACACTTTCTTCGACATTCATAAAACAAACACTAATCCCCTGATCCCACAATTATATTTTGAATGCACGCATATATGAGGAATACTGCCAATATTAATATTATAAAACTGGTACCATTCAGTTCTTAAACTCAAGCTGCATTATAACAATGTGAAACATTTATTCGTTTGACTAAATTTTTTACGACGAGAACTCATGTGAACACAATGTCATGTCTTGCAAAGTAGACGGGAAAGATGTGACGTTAAAGAAATGCAGAGCATTAAAAATATTATTTACCACAAATTATATATCATCAACTTTATACTGCGTGTCATTACAGAATATAAATTGCAATAGTGGCGGTGGGATTTTCTTCTGAGATAAGCCGATATTAATTTTAATTAATATTTAAATATCGTTTCTATCATAAGACATGCATTATATTGGAAATTACCTTGTTCATGATGGCGTGAAAACAGAAAATTGCTTAAATTAAAATCATCTAAATACATTTTTTAATAGTGGTGTACATTCGTCTTTCTTGTTTCAGACATCTTCACTATATCAATCGCCGCAAGAAATACGTTAAAAAATATCAAATCTCTTCAAGTTTCTTTGAAAATAGTGAATGATTTGAAAATTGCACACTATGAAGCATTGTCTGTACAAGCTAATATTGTAATAGGTTGATGTCCTAAAATTATTCTAAAAATTCAGAACTTGTTTTCTGCCCATGTAGGCAATGCAGTCGTTAATTGTACTGGCATACGGACGAGACCAAAATCTATGCAAATAGACGTTTGTTGCCTTAGATGATATGCAATACAACGAACAACTAAATTTCAATGTTTCCTACTACACTCGTGAAATATTTCTTTATATGTATTCAGAAATCGTAGAAATGCTATACGTGTGGAAATGGGTGGATATTTGCTTGCATGTATGTGTGTACGTATACAGTTCTTTATGAAAGTTTGCTTTTCCATGCATGTATGTTTTAATTTAATCATGAAAACATGTATGTATGTATGTATGTATGTATGTATGTAATGACACGCAATATAAAGTTGATGCATGTATGCGTGCGGTCGTGCGTGCGTGCGTGTATGTATGTATGTATGTATGTATGTATGTATGGCATGTGAAGGCATGCAATGTGTAAGTCTAGAATTTCCAACTTTTTGTTTATCTACAAATTAGGAAACTAGACTGTTTATCAAGATATGAGCTAACAATGTAATTTGAATGTAAAGATTTACATATAAGATAACATTAATCACATTAATCATCTGTTACAGACATGCTAACAACTGATATACTCCTTCAAGATTTTACTCCGCGTTCCTACTGTTCATATATCATATTTATAAAAATAATACATAATTGGTGGCTTTATAATTTCCAAATGTGACTAGCCATGTTTTCCTGGGCGCTATCTAATATATTTAGCTTTACATTTGGGTTCTTGTAATGTCAGAAGATATCTTTTTTTTTTCCCTATCGCTGTAGTTCTCTGATACATAACTTTTATACTAATACGGCATATGAATGTGAGCAAGTTTTCTCGATGTTCTTGAATAATATCCGTAACAATCGACAAAGGTTTATTGAAAACATTTCTATATTTGTTATATTATAATCTAAACACGGCAAAAACCACTTTGAAAATTAATTTTGTTTCGGAAATGATTATAACATTTATAACATTAAGCCAACCAATGGATGGTGGATGGGTTCCGTGCAGTCATTATAAAACTGCATATTTCAACATCAGACATTATAATGTATTCAGACATATCATACCATTTCTTGCAATATCATTTCTTCTACGCAATACTTTTCACGTATAATGAATACTTTATCGTGGAACAGAAGTTAATTTTTTTGGATTCCTAATGGTACAATAAAAGTGTATGGAAAAGTGAACATTTATTATAAAAAATACCAGTCTTGGACTATATACAATTACTGAAACCTTATACTGTAATGAATTGCACTCTTATTTCGTGACAATTATCAAATACAGATATAATAATGTTCTGTATTTTGCATTATAAATACTGATGAAAGCTTATACAATAAGTGTTTTGTTTCCTTGACAAAATTTGTAGGTATATAACATTGTTACGTGTGTAATATGATTACGTAAACATCATCCTGTGTATGTCAGAAATCTACGTATATCGTGCAAACAATGGCAACACTTATCCTGCATTTGCAAAGATCAGAATGTGTTTGAAAACTATTCTATGCAGATTATTTGAAGTGCGGAATCAAATGTTATGAATCGGAATTGAATATTTTAAGACACGTATACCAAGCATGCAATCTTAAAATGACAATCTTTCTAATAATAGCACAGGATATGATAGGGATGTAAAATCATAACAGAGACGTCTTATTTGTCAGGCTGTGGCAGTAAGCAGACTGCCAAATACGTACTAGATTTCTTAGTGATATGCTTCGTTATTTTCCTTTACAAGCTTCACATTAGTAAAGGTTAAACGTAATCGGTGGAGAAATCCAAGTTTTATCGTAAAAATGTTCATGTGTGTCTTATTTATCTATTAATAAGAGATCTTGCTATCAACCTGGCATTATTAAACCGGAACTCAATTAATTTGAAAATATTTCTTTGCAATTTAACTTGTTAAACATCTTCAAGCACTCTGACATTGGAAAAAGCAGAATTAAATTAGGGAGGTCAATGTTATTAAAAGTGAATGTATCTTAACATTTATTTTGTAATCGAAACAAACATACAATATTCTGCAGGTTGTACATGTGCAAAAACAGACAAGTTACATACATGTGTACTACACAACATGAAAATAAAAAGGTTTTCACCAAATTGGGAAAAATGGATGAACCTTGTATCTGGTAAACGTCTTGATTAAAATTACCCTGATATGAATCCGAGGATAGAGTGGTTCTCTAACAGATTTCCAACACACAGATACAATGTATATACACACAGTAGCACTTTAGCAAGTGCAACATTGTTATATACCATCATAACGAATGACACATATGTACAAACAAGTACACATAAATCTCTTTACGAAACACGCAAAGTTGTGTTCAGCTTCACAGCCAATCTCGTGAATTAATACATATAAATACATACATATGATTAGTTCAATCTCAATCGACGTTTGATTCAAATAATAATCATTCTATTGCCAGAAGATTACCCTGTAAGTACAATTAATATATGGAAATAATAAGTTCATTATGCTTGCTTCTACAATATGCATCATCAATATTTCAGTTATTTTACTTTGGCAGTTGAAATGTCCGTTAGTCGGATAAAAAGATATGTCTACAATAACCACAAAATGAATTCAAGTAACGCAAGGTAAAAAAAATGTGTTTGGGTAACAAATTTACTTTTAACGACTCAAATATATCCATCTTCACAGGTTGACACGATATGGTAAAAATGTAATGGTTACAATATTCCTAAGTCCCTCGATGAGAATTGTAATTGCGTTTACAAAGGATATTGAAATATACCTTGTCCACTCATTTGAAAAGATTGGATACTGTAGGTTGACCAAATGTGGGCGTATTTGGTGTGTCTGTTTCAAACGTTACAAAACAGATGTATGTTGTTTCAATAACAAATCTGCCCGTTTCTCTTTGCGAAGATATTTAAGTATCTATTTTGAATATGGACATTAGATGTTTCAGCTGTAGCACATATAAGAACAACAAATAAATTATTGTAAATCTCCCGATCTTGGAACAAGCTTATTGCTGCAACCGCACATCTGCAATATATTATTGCACATGCGTGCATGGAATTCAAGGTTATGATATAAATGCGATACATTTTACCCATCCGTGCGACTGCCTGACGCAACCCGAAAAATCCAACTACCAACATGGTTCCTGATGTAGCGATTGTTTCTGAAAATAATACATCTACCGATGAAGTTTATGTTTCCTTTCGAGATCAAAATTATTATTTCCAATTTAATAAATCAATGAATGGAGGTGGAAGCGGTGGAGGACTTTCGTCGTTCTTCGTCCGCTCTTTCTTTTGCCGCCAGCTCTAACGCATTACAAATATTCATATTCTTTGCTATATGGGCCAGTTTGTGTTCTTTCTTCCATTTCATCCGCCTGTTTTGAAACCATATTTTTATCTGCCTTTCAGTGAGGTTCAGAGCATGCGCAATTTCGATTCTCCTTCTTCTGGTTAGATATTTGTTGTAGTGAAATTCTTTCTCCAGTTCCAACGTTTGATGTCTAGTGTACGATGTCCTTGACCTTTTGGACTCTCCTTCGCTTCCCTCTGCAACAAAAGAAAGGATGTAAATATACAATATTCATAAAATTACACCTCGTATGACTTGTAACTGATATAATTTATGCATTTAAATCCTTACGAGCTATTCTCAGCTAAAAACAAAGCATAGAGTGTACTCTTGAACGCAGTCCAATATAGGACCATGTACTGCAAAATGCCCACATTGTCCCCCACCCTCACCCCCCTCTCTCTCTCTCTCTCTCTCTCCACCTATGTTCCAAATCAAACGTTCCCGAGGATCATATCAGTCTTCTGCATCATGATTCATCTATCAAGTCATATAAAATGATAACACCAGAAACATAAAGGAATGTAATTTAACAAAGAAAGCAGCTGCACGCTGTCTGTTCATAGATAGATAGATAGATAGATAGATAGATAGATAGATAGATAGATAGATAGATAGATAGATAGACAGACAGACAGACAGACAGACAGATAGATAGATAGATAGATAGATAGATAGATAGATAGATAGATAGATAGATAGATAGATAGATAGATAGATATACAGATAGAAATAGATATGACAGGGGATGAAAACAGTTTTATTTCCTGAAATGGAGATCGATGCAATATTTTAAACCATCGCCTTAACTGTACTTTTATGAATCTATTGGTCTGATGAAATGTCGGAAAATTTAAATCGTATCTCATAGTAGAAAAGCAGCTAGGATTCTTAGAAATACGACAGCCGAATACAGAAAACTAAACCTTTCTCACCTACTTACGGTTGTGCATCTAGAACTAAACAATGGCAATCATAGTCCTGAAAATTACCAATAGATAGGCGTCATAATTAATTTCATATCAAAGGTACCATATTATGAAAGATGTACATTTATAACCCTTCAGTATCCTTACATATAGGAGTTAATAACAGTTATTTTCCTTCACATAATGTTTCTTTTGTTATGTTGTACGAAACAAAAACAGTCCTTATATCACGTAGAGTTACAATCGGGTATCTCAAGCTGCTTTTTTTTCGTTTCCGTATTTTCTTTTTATGTGCATGCGCCCTAACAAAACGCATGTATCAGGGTCGGGACCCATGGTTCACTCCTTTACAATTAAACTATTCACAGTCAGTAAAGTACTCGTATCATTCATGAAACAGTTAAATTTGCAAAACATATAAACACTCACTGTTAGATATAAACATCTAAATACTCACTGATATATATATATATATATATATATATATATATATATATATATATATATATATATATATATATATATATATATATATATATATATATATAGATATATATATAGATATATATATATATATATATATATATATATATATATATATATATAGATATATATATATATATATATATATATATATATATATATATATATATATATATATATATATATATATATATATATATATATATATATATATATATATATATATATATATATATATATATATATATATATATATATATATATATATATATATATATATATATATATATATATATATATATATATATAAACATTCTTTACACGTGTGATTATGGTAATTTGCATATTGTATCAATCAAAATATATACCTTTACCTTATCCAGACAGTAGTCACTGTATAACACCAAAATTTCTTCCCATTTAAACGTCATTTGTATTAAACGTATGTCTGTCGTACCTTCATATTTTGTAGTTTATGTTTTTTTTTCCTTGTTCCAGGGTTTTTTATTTTGTTTTAAATTTGATACATTTCCAGATCATGTAAGTTCATGATCAAATTTATTTGTATTTCTTTTTCACTTAGTCTACTTAGTGGTCAGAACCAGTATGTTGGTAAAGGAACGTGTCTTTTGATCGTCAATACAAACAAAATTTAAAGTTTATTTACAATAGTAACATTAACATGGTTTTTGTCAATAATGCCAACATCAAGCTCGTAGCCACTATCATAATATATATATATATATATATATATATATATATATATATATATATATATATATATATATATATATATATATATATATATATATATATATATATATATATATATATATATATATATATATAAAACATCTCATAAATTACTTCAGAAAACACCGATATTGCTGTAAGATGGTATGGCAGGCATTTAGCGTAAGCACCGTCTACACTCAATCATCGTAACTAGCTATGCGCCTTGACTACATCCACGTTTCCGAGCACAAGTGGACAAACCAATTAATCAGCCTGGATGACAATTCTACAACTAGCTTTGGGCATTTATGTGTTGACTCGACGATAAATATGTGTCGGGAATAATATTAATTAGCACTCATATATACTGGGAAATAAATTGAACGAAACAAATGCAATATAATTGGCTCAAATAAAGTAGATGAAATTGTAATGTTGAAAAGAAAACAGTACACCATATAAAGCTTTGTTTATATCGGATGACTGCTTAAGTAAACGAAATAACGTTGTCGTATGTTTCACCAGATAAATCTGATAAATATGAAGGTGAAAAATCGTTGTAACTATGGGTCTGTGCTGTTACAGATGTCTTCATTTCATATTCATAGTTATATACGTAGTTAGCATTAGCTATCGCAGATGAGAGAGAGAGAGAGAGAGAGAGAGAGAGAGAGAGAGGCGGGATTACGTTTAACAATTATTCCGAGAAAAAACAAAGGACTGTAACATGGTAAACCAACATGGATTAAATAGCGTACAAGATGATGTCATTGATTAATTAACGCCCGTATATATGACATGGATTGAATAACGGACATACGATTAACAAGGATTCAACAACGTACATGCAGTTGCCATGGATTTATTAACGTACATACTGTTGACAAGGATTCAGTAACGTGCACACAGTTGGCATGGATTAAATAACGTATATGCAACTGACATGGATTTAATAAAGTGCATACAGGTGGCATGGATTTATTAACGTACATTGAGTTGGCATGGATTCAACAACGCATATACAGTTGGCATGGATTAAATAACGGATATACAATTAACATGGATTCATTAACGTACATACAGTTGGCAAGTATTTATTAACGTATATGCAGTTGGCATGGATTCAATAACGAATGTACAGTTGGCATGGATTCAATGACATACATACAGTTAACATGGATTCAATAACGTATATACAGTTGCCATGGATTTAATAACGTACATCTAACTGGAAAGGACTATTAACGTATATACAGTTGGCATGGATTCAGTAACGTACATGCAGTTGGCCTGGATTCAGTAACGTACATGCAGTTGACATAGATTCAGTAACGTACATATAGTTCGCCTGGATTCAGTAACGTACATGCAGATGGCATGGATTCAGTAACGTACATGCAGTTGGCATGATTCAGTAACGTACATGCAGTTGGCCTGGATTCAGTAACGTACATGCAGTTGACATCGATTCAGTAACGTACATATAGTTGGCCTGGATTCAATAACGTACATGCAGATGGCATCTTTTCAATAACGTACATACAGTTGGCATGGATTCAGTAACGTACATGCAGTTGGCATGATTCAGTAACGTACATATAGTTGGCCTGGATTCAATAACGTACATGCAGATGGCATGTTTTCAATAACGTACATACAGCTGGCATGTTTTCAATAACATACATGCAGTTGGCACGATTCAGTAACGCACATGCAGTTGACATAGATTGAGTAACGTACATATAGTTGGCCTGGATTCAATAACGTACATGCAGATGGCATGTTTTCAATAACGTACATACAGTTGGCATGTTTTCAATAACATACATGCAGTTGGCACGATTCAGTAACGTACATGCAGTTGACATAGATTCAGTAACGTACATACAGTTGGCCTGGATTAAATAACGTACATGCAGATGGCATGTTTTCAATAACGTACATGCAGATGGCATGGATTTAGTTTTCAATATGACCTTGGTGCAAAATGGAAGCATTGCCAAAATTAAACACTGTATATAGAAAATGTTACGTTTACTATGACGTCATCACTGGTATTCACCCAATTCATATCTCCTATCTGATTCTTTCAAAGAGATGGTTTGATCCATTAAGGCCTTTGCTTGTGAACAGAATCACTCAACATGCCTATGTTGTAGCGGAATTCAATATGTATTGTTCTTACCAATAACATAAGTGAACTTTTTTTCCAAGAGCGTCCAAGATTGTGAAAATGTTGAGAAACTCATTTAGGTCGTAAGGAAGATCCAACAAATGATGTCATGTGTTCATGTCACGGTTCCTCTAGCTAACGATATACTTTCCAGACATAGAATTGCTGATTATCACCGGAGCAGAGAGTTATTCTGACATTTATGACTCGAAATTATTGTCTTTTCGACGCCTATTGCCTATTAATACGACATACACTACAAGACGATTTTCTAGTATAAGCAAGTATTATATGCTTCATATTCTAGCAATAATGCTGTTTTGTTTTATAATGAGATTTACTTAATAGTGCGGTTCCTTTTTGTAAGGTGATTTGCTTAATAGTACTGTTCCATTTTATAAGGTGATTTGTTTAATCGTGCTTTTCTATTTTATAAGGTGATTTGCTTTAATCAACATTTGTATTGCTTGTTTATATAGGGGCAGATTAAATGCATTTGTTTGTACATAGTAAATGCTAGAAGGGTTTAAGTTGGGGAGGGGTCAGGAAGGATGAATATATAAAAACACTGTTTCGTCGTTATGTAAATTGTGATGCACAACAGAGGAATAATTGTCATCAAGAGATGGAGGTGTCTCAAATTAACCTTACATCATTAGAGGCTTACATTTGTGTAAATGGAGTTAAGTAATATGTGAATAGTCAGTTTTCGTTTAGAATAAAGAAGAGACTATCTGAAAAGAACACAAAAAACCAATGAATTATTATCACTTCAAACGTGATATATAATGGTATTAGTGGAATGTTTTTTAAGTGTAGGATGAGTAGTCTCAAGAGTTTAATCGTTAATAGCGATTCACGGCATACAATGTGGCATGCAAAAGATGTGATATGATTTGGATTTTTAACGTAGCTTTAACAATTTTTCAGTCGTATTGCTACGATGCATGCAATGTGGCAGTTTATTGTGATATCTAGTACTGGGGCATCATGCCGCATACATGTAACATGATGTCCCACCCAGTCACATTATTCTGACACCAGGCCGACCAGTCCTAACACTAACCTCTTAATGCTGAACGGCAGCTATTAGTACCATTTTTGTATGTCTTTGGTATCACTCGGTCGGGGATCGAACCCACGATCTTCCGCATCCGAGGCGAACACTCTAACCACTTGGAGCGGTAGGCATGCAAAACAATTAATGTACAAATTGTTTTAAAAGTAAGCAGCTGTAATCACTTTCGTTAGATTACAGAGCATGTAAGCTAGCTAACCACGTTCAACAGTAGAGTTTCGTGACTTTTTATCTGGTGCTTGTGAAGTCAATTACTGACTTATGCATTTGACATCTACAAAACATTCAAAAATTTACACAGTAAACGTTTATACAAGATTCCATTTTAACTACCTCGGTTAATTATGCGCAACTTAAATAAGTCTTGGATGTATCTCTACAAATCATAAATTATTCTTGCCAGACATTTCGTCCAAAATAAAGAACCCGAAATGTAGTCAGATCATTTCAGATATATTATTGTTTGATTGACAAAGACTGACACTCTACTGGGAGACAATATTTTCCAAGAATTCAGCATAAAACTATTATTTTTAATACCGAGTGTTGAAATCATCTCCGATATTCTTCAGTCATAATACGATTTTCAAAACAGTTTCTGTTGTACACATACTGGATATCAGTCTGACTCTATTTTCATTTAGGACAAAGATATAATTAGAAGTTTTCTAGCCAAAACCTCATGCTAAAACGAGGAGAGAGTAGTGACAACAAGCATTTTGAGACGGTCATATTGAACATAAGCTGGCACCATTATTATTTAGAACTAACAATGTATCAAAATAAGTCTTTTGATGAAAACCCCTATGATCATCCATTCAGCAGGAGTATTGGCAACATTTTTATTTATCCCTGTAGTCGTGGCAGCCATATTGGATGTATGACTGGCACCATGTTCATTTAGGGCTTGGTGGAAATCCCTGTCATACTGATCATCCATTCACGGGGACTTGTGACAGCAAGGTTTTTAAGATCTATAGGTGATAACCACGTGTTGAAATGTCCATCCATTTCGGAGAAGCAGAGATAACTACTCTTTCAAGATAACCACCATGGTAGCCATATTGATGGTTAGTGATTTTCATTCTGGATCAAACAGACACCATACGAACTCTTGCATCAAACATCATATCAAAAGGACTTTCCATATAAGAAGAGACACCAAAGCAAGATTTTCAAGATGGCCACATACGGAACGTCAGATCAGCACCTTTGTAATTTAGAATCAATATAAAAAAAAATATTATAAGAAACCTAAAGCTGAAATAAGAATTCATTGGAGATTAGTAGTGACCATGCTATGTTAAAGCTGGACATCAAACTGGCAACATTTTCATCTTGAACTGACTAGATATCGTACTGATTAGATATCCTACTGACTAGATATCGTAAAAAGTTTTCTCATAAAAGGATCATATCAATATGACTTTCTATTCTAAAGAAGTAGTGATAAGAAGATTTTCAAGATGACCCCTGAAAAGACTATATAGGACATAAGATCGTCACCATTTTCCTTTAGGATCAAGTAACCATCATGAAACGTTAATAATAACCCTATCAATATGGCTTTCGTTCATGAGGAGTAGCTATAACACCCTTTTCAATATGGATAAAGTGGCGGTTATACTGGATGTAAATTTAGCATTATTTATGTTTAGGATCAGCGATAAATCATAAGTCCTTTAGTGGAAACTCCATGTTGGTATAACATACATTTATAAAGTGTAGCGATAACAAGCCATTAAAGATGACTGCCGTGGGGATCATACTGGACGTCAAATAGGCACCATTTTCGTTTAAGTCCAGCTAGATATCAAATCTGTCAGTGAGAACCCCGTGCAGATGTGACCATTCTTTCAGGACGAGTAACAATAACAAGGTTTTCAATAGGGCCACATTGGCGGCCATATTGGATGTCCAAGTAACACTGTTTTCATTTAGTACCAAGTATACCATGGGATGAATGTATGCAAGCTCTGCAGAGATAAAATAGTTCGATGCGTTCGCAACCCTTGTTTTGTAAATAGCCGATGTAGCTCAAATGTCATATTTAGGCATACGTTTTGTAAATAGCCGATGTAGTTCAAATGTCGTATATAGGCATACGTTTCGTAAATAGCCGATGTAGTTCAAATGTCATATATAGACATACTTTTAGTAAATAGCCGATGTAGTTTAAATGTCATACAGGGCCGGCGCTACCATATAGGCAAACTAGGCAGCCGCCCAGGGTGCTGATTTCGGGGGGGGGGGGGGTGCGCATTTCTAATTTTCTTTTATTGTTTATAAATTTGGAAATTGATATTTTCCGGCGGGGGGGGGGGGGGAAGGGGCGCCAGAATCTAATCTTGCCTTCGGGCGCCAGATAGTCTGGCCGGGTCTGGCGCCGGCCCTGATGTCATATATAGGCATACGTTTTGTAAATTGCCGATGTAGTTCAAATGTCATATAGGCGTACGTTTTGTAAATAGCCGAAGTAGTTCAAATGTCATATATAGGCAGGCATACATTCAAGGTTTGGTCTGTGGAACTGACTGAGAAGTTTCAAATGATGTAGTCAAAATCAGTACGTGTCGTTTACTATTGATATGTAATTGATATATTAGATCAGGACTTTTTTCTACAAAACTTTGCATTTATAAAGAACAGCTACAGGTTGTTTTAAAGCAAACTAAAACATGGCAAAAAGCATTCTAGCACTGGGAAACACTGTGCATGATAATTTGTCAGACTTTATTCTTAAATTTATGAATTCCAGAACGGAAATGCGCATGCTGTCCAAGTGTTAGTTGAGAATAGCTAGTAGTGCGACAATGGTGTCAGAAGTGGGATCTTTGGATTAAGTGAATCGTCATTATATTGTTTGTGAAAGTCTACACTTATTGTTTATATTCGAGTGTGACCTTCTTGACAAGATAATTGTCAAGTAGGTGTTTGTTTTGTTTAGTAGTTCTAGGTCTGTGGGTCTAATATAAATACTTATTCATTTTTGTTTTGGTTGCCTTCATCAGGAATAGTTTCTTTTGTAAAATTAAATTTGTTTTGTTAATATTAATCATGTCATCCCTTAAGGACTTGGTCGCCTTAGGCAAAGAACTTGGGTATGAAGGAGAAAGTTTAAGGGAATTTATTAAGGAAGAACAAGCGAGGGAATTAGAAAGAGAAGAACAAGCCCGGGAGAGGGATGAAAGGGTAAGGGCGAGGGAATTCGAAAGGGAAAAGATAGAATTAGAGAAGGAAAAGATAGAACCAGAACAACAGGCCGAAAAGGAAAGGATAGAATGGGAAAGGGGAGCTGATAGGGAGAAGATAGAGTTAGAAAAACAAGCAAGGTTAGAAGCTTTGGATGTAGAAGAAAGATTAAGGCAACGAGATCATGAACGTAAGGTAGAGTTAGCAACAGCTAGGAAAGGACAACACGATTCTGCCTCTAGTAAATTAAAGGGTCCCAAACTACCCCCCTTTGACGATGAAAAAGATAACATGGATAGTTATCTTCATCGGTTTGAGCGGTATGCTGAGAACCAGAAGTGGAGTCGAAATGACTGGTAGTTTTTGGATCACATCAAGGAGTGTACGCTCTCCATTGTTCTCCAGCCATAGGACTGACTGTGTTTGTAGCTGACTGTGTTTGAAGCTGATTCTGACTGTGTTTGTAGCTGACTGTGTTTGTAGCTGACTGTGTTTGAAGCTGACTGTGTTTGAAGCTGACTCTGACTGTGTTTGTTGCTGACTGTGTTTGAAGCTGACTGTGTTTGAAGCTGATTCTGACTGTTATTGTAGCTGACTGTTATTGTAGCCGATTGTGACTGTCGCTGTGATTGTGTCTGTCGCTGTGAAGTGTGATTGTCAATGTGACTATGAATATGACTAGAGCGGTTTGAAGCTGTCCGAAGCCGTCTCAAGTTGCTTAGAGCCATCTGGAGTTTCCAGAACATTTAATGCTACGTGCTGTCGATATGTATGTATGTATGTATGTATGTATGTATGTATGTATGTATGTATGTATGTATGTGCCACGGACGTAGACGTAGCGAATTGAAAAAGTGCTGTATGCTGTCTGTACGTGTAACGTATGAGTGTACTCGTGGTGGATTCATAAAGGGTGCGAGTGGTCGATAAGAGTGTGGGCCAACCCAAGGAATCGTGCGACTGTACAAGGGGTCTAGAAGCATACGTTTGGATCAATTGTTCCATTGCATTTTTTATATTCATAAGATTATTTTGAATCTTCGTTATGTTCATAAGATTATTTTGAATCATAGTTGTGTTCTTAAGATTATTTTGAATCTTAATAGAATTTATGTTCGAGATTATGTGAATCTCTTATACTGTTTGAAGCGTATGTGCAGTCCATGAGGTTTTTTGGATCTGTGCTTCATATTAATTTAATATTTTTGGTTTATTTTCAATGTGTGAATGTTGTGTAGAGTGACTTGAGTAAATCGTATATTGAGAGCGTGAGAGAATCATTGTATTTTTACATAATATATTTATCTTTATTAATTCATTCATAAATTTCCATCTTTCTCACACTGTGTTTATCTTATTCATTTAGTCCAAAACCCACTCGGTGTCTATTCTGCGACAATGGTATATATGCTATACCTGCGGATCCGTAGAGAGCGATCACGGGCCCTGGGGTAAGAAAAACCCAGGCCTCTCCTAGTTCTTGTTCAAACAAAAAAAATCTTTTCTAAAATTAAAAAGTGTTGTTCGGCCCGGGCCTCCTTACGGGAACCAGTCTAAGTCGCGGCATATTCAACATTAATCTGTATTTGATTTATCGATTACTTGCAAAGCTCTAAAAAGTAAACTCCATATGAAACGCATGATTGGAAGAGGGAACTATTTTAAACAAGGAGTGATAATTGTATCGTTTGAACTGTTGGTGGAATTTTCAAAATGTGATAAACAACTGAACACAGTGATACTTAAAAGTGACGTGATTGCTTGAATGGTTTATGATTTAATAGTGTGAACATCCATTCTCTACACTTCTGACTTCACTTATTTTGATATTTATCATTGCCTGTCTACAACTCAAATAATGTCTGTGTGTCGCCTTTGAAATTATTTCCCTATAATATTAAATTAATAACCTAGTCTCGTTTCATACATATATAATGTATATAAACGCGTGGGTTTTTCAATGATGCTAGATATTTACAAGTCATGATGACGCGTACCCCGTTGAGACCCTACTTTGATGTCCGGTAACCCGCCGTTATTTTCTAAACAATTTATTAAATTCTTTTTACAAACATACAGGGACATTTTACTGAGGTGAAAAAAGCAACTCTTTGCTCACTCCATATTTCAGAATGCCCATTAAGTATCTGTCAAGACTGCGTATTACGTTATTTGACACACAATGTGCAAAGGAAAATTCACGAACCGTTTCTTCCTAGCGTGATTCTAAGGCGTAGAAGACAAACACATGGACAAATATTTTGGGTTTTAGACACAGCTTTTTTTTTAAAAAGTGGCATTGATAATTTTATACAGCAACTCTGTGCGTGTACGAGAAACATAGATATCTTGTTTGGCTGACTTGACGAGCATATGATTCGACAACTTTCATAAATTACATTTTAAAAAAGCTCCGGTGTATTTTATATATATATATATATATATATATATATATATATATATATATATATATATATATATATATATATATATATATATATATATATAGGTAGATAGATAGATAGATAGATAGATAGATAGATAGATAGATAGATATATGTAACATCAAACACTAATTTTATTTGACTAATGTGTAGACTAACACAGTGTATCAACATTGAAAAACATTCGTGTAATTAGGTTCGTACATTTTTCCTTGGCAATGACTTTATTATTTATGGGCTTTATATTCAGAGGATCTCAAATGGGTAATGATTTAATATTGAATTTATGAAATGAGTTGAGTAATGTCAAGCTTTTGCGATATTATTAACGACTTTCCTTAGTTTAATAACTATCCATTTGAGATTCTCTTCATCACATAATTTTGATTTTAATGTAAATAATTTAGACAATAAGACGAATAAAATATTATGTTCATTCTGATGCAGACGCTTCACCTTTCACTTGTCGCGCGTAAAAAATATTATCATACTCGTCGAATTATTAATGAGCAGTTCTATAACCAGCAACATTTGAAAGTAGATCTTTCATTACAAATTATAATTCAAAGAAAAACTGTCCTTTTGAATAAATAGAACATGTGACACCGATAGCGTCGTTTCTCCACACAGAATGCCCAATGACAATTCAGTGTAATCTCACTCGGGTTAGGTTAGGGAGCAATGTTTGCTCTTAAAGTGTGCCACTTGCACTATGAAACACTCCAGTTGTTGGATGTCCATGCGAAGGGATTTTATCCCAGTGGGGAACTTCCAGATTTACTGTAATGAATTTGTGACCGGGTATTCGCATTTTTTGGTTTGGAACAGTAGACTACAATATACATAGATAAATTGTATTAAGAGTCGAAATTGCATCCCATCAAAAGAAACATGGACTCGTTTGAACTAATTCATAGCGCAGAAATATGTGGTTAGATAACTTTCTGTCAGTGGAGAGACAGGTTTATGCCCACATGCTTCTGCGAACAGATGTGAGTTTATTTACTCATGTTAGTTAAAATTTAAAGCATGCTTGTATGTTAGGTGGATTCGTGTTACACGCCCACCCACCCCTCACATCATCAATTGACCAATATATTTAGTTTTATTTGTTGTTTTGGGGTTTAACGCCATCTATCAGCGCAGTACATGACGTAATGAAACTCTGGGAGGTAAATTGGTCATATTCAGACAAACGTGAGTTTTGTCAGAATTCCCTTTGTGCAATCGATTCGACAATTGATCGCCAAGATCTTGATAGTAACAGTAAAACAAAATGTTCCAGGCGGTGGGGTAGGAATAATTCACAAGATCGCAGCCAATTAGTAACGAGAATACTGCAAAAGGACTGCAATGGCTTATTTGATCCAATCAGTATCATCACCTAAAGGGATATGTTAACATTTTGTCTTTAAAAATATATTAAACTACACAGACTATATGAAAATCATAAAGCAACAATGTGATAAATAAATGATCTCAATTGGGTAATGTTTTTTTATAATGAATGTATCAAACGAGTTAAATAATAGTTTGTTGTTGAGCCAAAGCTGGAAATTATTCGAGTTAATAAATTTAGTATTAAGTTACTATCCATCTGAGATTTTGTTAGTCAAATATTTCTTTTGGACTAGAAACAGAGAACGAAGAACATGTTTTTGTTTTGTTTTGTCTTGGGGTTTGTTTGCTTGGGGGGTGGGGTGGAGTTGCTGGGGGTATTTTTGCATTTCATTCTGCAAATTTCAATTCTTGCTCGTGAACAAGTTGTTCTAGGAACGATTTGATGCAGCATTGAAACGTTTGTAAACGAAAAACTTTTAGAGGTATATCTTTTAATAAGAAACAATTAAAAGATGAAATGTCCTCAAATCAATAGAGCTATTGTCACACACAGGATAATTCTTCAAACTTGAATGATTCTGACTGGATATCTACATTATTTGATTTGGAAGAATGATGTAGTTCATTAATTTTCTGTAATTTGATAGATTTGTCGAAATTCTTTCAAAACTGAGTTGGGTTTATTGTTTCATATATGCTGACATATAAACCACTCTAGTTATGGGATGCAATTAACATGTTTGCCCCCATCCACCCAACCCTTCCATTGACCAACACTCATAATTGCACTTCTAATGAGTACAGTTTCCATTATCCGATATGCATAACATTTTCTTCTCATTATTACCTGGGCAATCGATGGTCAAGATGACCACTAAGATGTTGATTATGCGACTAAAAAGAAACCAGGTACCAGAAGTCGGACCAAGGAAAAATCATACAGTCGCTGCCAATCAGACTAATTAGAACACTTTGCAAGAATTTTATGGACTATTTAACCACAAAGTTTCACATAAAGTGAAATGTTAACATGTTGAAATATCAAAAACATTGTATATTGTACCAACAAAGTGATCAATGACAAAAATGATATGGGTATATTAATGTAAGTGACATATTAAACAAATAAGAAATGTAGCGTATTACTCTATGATAAATCACAGCAGTATCATCATGTAATATATGCACACATGTAATCGTGTGTGTGTGTGTGTGTGTGTGTGTGTGTGTGTGTGAAAAATCACTTGGGGAGCTTTCCATACACTGTATTGATTTCTGTAAACATGACATGTAAGCCTAAGAGGTCCTTATATGCAGCTATATTGCATGTTTGAAATCATATACATGTATTTACTTAATTTAATTATTTTCCGGAGGGGTAGAGATGGGAACAAAGTAGGAACAAAGGGTCTAAAACTTGTCATAAGACTATAAGCTGATATCCATTCTTACTATAGTTTCAACGTGTCTTCTATTCGGGTCATCTAGAATATTTATTTATTAGTCTATGTTCTCGAATGACAAAGTTTGAACAAGTTCTCTCCATTTGTTCCGGGTCAATTAAAGCCAAGACATGATTAAAGTATGAAAACGAAAGGAAAGGTGCTCTTGGTATGTGTCAGTATTGATTGCAGTACGTTAGTTTATTTGTCCACGGCACGCAATCCTCGCACTGTTGACACAGAAGGCGACAAGTATGTGATCATGAAAGAACAATGTGTCTGTAAAGAAACAAGGTGTGGTATAGATCTGAAAAGTGGATTTGTATATCCTAGTTCATACGAAATTAAAAAGGCCATAATTGATTGAAGATAATGCTAATTCGTGAAAATGTTATGTTGATTGGACCATCCATGCATGAGAAATTTCCATGACAATATTTTCAAGATGGCAACTATGGCAGCCATAATGGACTTGCGGTCTATACAATTTTATATTAGGTAGAAATAACTAGATATCATGAAAAAAAGGTTTTCGATGGAAATCCAATGACAAGCCTGTCCATGTAGAAGAATTATTAATGAAAATGTGACGGCCATATTGTACGTCAGATCAGTGCCACTTTTTTTAAGGACCGGTTGCATATCTTAAGAATCCTTTTTGCACAATCCCATGTTGACATGACCACCTATGCAGGAAGAGTAGCAATAACAAGATCATTAAGATAGCATATCTTACCATTTTCATTTAAGACCAGCTAAACGATATATATTTTTTCAGTGAAAACCTCATGTTTGTACGTCTTTCATGTAGGAGCAGTAACGATAATAAGTTATTCAAGATGGCTGCCGTAGTGGCCATATTGGATTTCTAGTCAGCACCATTTTCATTTAGGATCATCTAGTCCTCTGGGTGAATGCGTGTAGTTTGGTGCCAATCCTCCAAGTACATATGGGGATGAGAAGTTTTTTCTTTCGGACCATTGGAAAACAAACTACGGACGGGGGACCATCCCATAAGCTTTTTTGATCTATACCGAGTTGAACAAAAAAATAATCAGAACATCAGAGTCAATGTTGCCTGAGCTTGTTTTTAAAAGGAATCGCTTTATCGCGTTTAAAATAATAAATTCTAATGATGTTCGTATGTTTATATATCAAATGTATCTATACTGTATGCATATGTATAAACCGTGTATTGAAAAAATTCATTTTCAAACTCCCTTAAGACCTAAAGGCATCGCCAACACCCAAAACGTGTAGCTATCTTCAGCTTTCGTTTATCTCTGAAAGACAACAGAATCTCTGTCTGCGCAGCCGCTTAGTCTAAACGAGTGTGACTCACTAACCCAGTGTAGTTAATTGTTGTTTAAGGAAACATTATATAGTCTATTTCAGAAATATTATTTATCACACTATTTAATGAACCTTTTCCTAAACAGAAATGCAGCATGGGAAATGATTATACAAAATGATACTCAGGAGCATGTGTGTGTGTGTGTGTGTGTGTGTGTGTGTGTGTGATTTGCAAATTTAACGTAGCTTTAACAATTTTTCAGTCATATCTCTACGATTTCTGCAGTGTGACAGTTTATAGTGATGTCTGGCACTTTGGCGTCATGCCGCAGATATGTAGCATGATGTCCCACCCAGTCACATTATCCTGACACCAGGCCGACCAGTCATAACACTAACTTTTTAATGCAGAGCGTCAAGCGAGGCAACTGTTAATACCATTTTTATACTAAGTCTTTGGTATAACTTGGCCCGGGACCGAACCCACGATCTCCCGCATCCGAGGCGGACGCTCTAACCAATATGCCACCGGAGCATCCTAACTGTAAACAAATAATTGTGGATTTAGCATCTTGCCTGACATTATTATTTACGGTGCTTCCTAAACGTCGTCAATATAGTTTCCTCTTTTTAGACAGAAACTTTGGACTTAGAGAACAGAAACGCGTCAGCAGGGGTGGAGTAGAGAAAGACACACCCCTTCTTCATCCTATCGAAGAACGGTAACTTTTGTTGCGGTGGTGTAATAATAATAATAATAATAGAAGAAGAAGAAGAAGAAGAAGAAGAGTGTGTGGTTTTGTTGATGATGAGCCAAAGGTGGTAGTAGTAACTGTCAATAACATGAAAGAATGTCATAATTCTGACTCTGGCAAAAGTGAAGAATGAAATAAACGTATTTTTGAAATTGTATCGAATTTTGTAAGGAAAAAATCTCAGCCAAAATACCACGACAAAATAAGACAACAACTGTACAGACGGTGCCAATTCAACAAACGTAAATGACAGACATAAGAAGAACATAAATTAAGAAACAAATTATATTTTTTAGGTAAATAGATACGGGAAAGTGAGACAAACATACAGCCTGGGACCACAAAACAATTTATGCCGATAAAGCGTTCATTATTATGGATGAAAAACATAACTTCAGTCACCTACAGTGCTTGAACACAAAGCAAGAGAAGAACACTTCAATCAATTACGGTACCAAAACAGTATGTGTAGCTACGGTATTTCCCAACGATATTGCCAAAATCATGATATTATCTGTGTGTAATTAATTAATGCATTATTTTATTCTGAGTAAATTTAGGAGAAAACGTACAAAAAGTTCCTTGGAAGTTTAATATGCCAATCATTACAACTATTATGAGAATACATCACTCTGAAACACACAGAAAGCAATAAAATAATCGACTTACACGCTGTGATTATGCATCTAAAATTGAAAATTATACATAAGCACTGATCATTCACAAGATTAAACAGTCCACTTTGATGATAACTGCTAGCGTCATGGACTCGAAATCAGCTTGGCATGAATTGTATTCAGTATAGACTTGGAGCACTTCAGATAAAAGATATACCCGCAGGGCTAGTGGCCATTACGTGATAAGAAACAGCCACTCGAGATAATGTGTAGATGATACTTCGAACAATTTTCCATAAATTACCAATATTTCGCTCCTTTATAGTCATTTCAAAAAGTTATTTACGTGATATCACCAGCTGTACGATAAAATCTGTTGAATGTGTGCACAAATACAGATTATACGGAATCTACTGATGGAATACTACCACATTATACATAATATGCATGTGTCAGGTAAGGATAATTAACAGAAAATTAATAGCATTATCAGTATTAGTAGTTGTGGAAGTAGCAGCAGCAGTAGTAGTAGAGCTACTACTACTGCGGCTGCTAGTGATACTACTAATACTACATTGTTTGATGCCGTTTCCATTTTTTGTCCACCTGTAGTAATTGCTGTACAATATCATACTATCGAACTAATATGTTCACTGGTTCCCAATGTTTTGCAACTGAAACCAATTTATTTATCTTTCTAGGCGAAGGTAAAGTGATCATTATGGATTAACCATGGTATGTAGTAGAAAGAAAAAGAACATAATCTACTCAAATAACATATTTGATCTCTGATGCTAATTACTATATTATGAAACAAATATAGTCTTAGAAAATGTATGCTCGTTTTTTTCCTGTTATGACCATCTTTTATTTCCTTTTTTCCCCTGCTGTTTATATCGTAATTGACATCATTAATACAGACACAAGAAGATGCTCGTTCGAATCCCGACAAGGCTGAATGGGTCAGCCGCCATATTATTTTAATTGGCAATACACTTGATTCTAATTGTCTTGAAACGATATAATTTTAACGTGTTGATGTGCTATTAAACCCAATCATTCGATCATTTATTATTATTATTATTATTATTATTATTATTATTATTATTATTGCTGTTGAATTTGTTTGCACACAGTTAACATAAATGATAAATTTGTTTTCTCATTAGTGACCCTTTGTCCATATTTGTTTTCCACTGTAGCTAAAGTATTGTCGAGAAACGATTTATGATGATAATAATCAACCCGTTTTCCCATTGTCCCCTCTGGAATACAAATGTGAAAATAGATATTTGTCTCTTGTGCTCTCCGAATACAATGATCAGGTGACAATAATAGCTGCAACAATGGAAGGATCCGCGAGTCACGTGACTGGTTTCGATTACATGACCGCACGATGTCAAGGGTTGTCCAAATCTATTATCATCTTGAGTACTGCAATTTTTCACTTCTTCCAAATATGCTGTTTTTTTTATAAATAATGTGACACTAGTACAAGAGAATAGATTTAGTCTACATTGTTTGCCCTATATATTGTTGATACGATTGTCAACGAAGGATAAAAAATTGGTCAACTATTTTTCCTTTTGGAGAGATGATCGCACAGATAGGAAAGTTCAAAGCGTAATAATGTCATCAATTTGATAGATACTAAGGGCTAAGTGAGATTAATTATCTCAATGACAAAACTTTGAACTATTTTCTTCTTTACATCAAAATTGATTGATGTTAATCTCTGAAAGTGTATGAAGTAGGTTTGAGGCGAAACTGTATACATTTTTAGTAGACTAATGAAAAGATTGAGAACAGGTACATAGTAAGCCGAAAATGTCCCTATTTTATAGTTGTCCTTTTACAGACGTAAAATTAATATGAAATGCATACACCTTGCCATTTATCAATCAGTGTTACTTATATGGAGATATTCGATGAAGTAGGATTGTTTATGCTTAAAAATTGAAGCCCAGCAATACATTTTTGGGAGACCTTTGTATGATTTATCAATGGGTTAATATTTTCTTGCATTAGAATTAGAAACTCATGGCTGCTGATTTGAGGTCATCAGTTTTTGTAAATGAAGACGAAAGATGAATACATAAATAAATAAATAAATAAATAAATAAATAAATAAATATATCAATAAATAAATCAATAAATAAATAAAAAGTATATAACAACAAAATCATTACCTATGATGTCAAGCCACTGTGGAATACAAGGTCCAAGGTCTCTTTTCTACTCTGAGATGCCCTCTATTTGAGTCATATTTTGCCATCTCTAAACATCGTTCATATTTGAAAAGCATTCACTGCCTGGCTTAGTAGTATGCATTTCAAGGGGATTTAGTTTAAAGAGTATCTTCACGTTTAAACATTATCATCTTAGCATGTTAGTATTTCAAGAGAATCAAGGCATGCCTTCAATGACGAACATCACACTGCTATCTTTGCTTTTACACAATTGCATCCATTACATTGTTCTTTATTAACTCGCTTGCCATCAGCGATATTTTAGTTATTAAGTATTTTGAATTAACAAAAAACGTACATAATTGATATAAATACACTATTTATCGATTATTAAGTTGTTATAATAACCAGGACTCTGCGTGAATTTAAGTCAAGTCTCATTGTTGCGTGGGTGCTAGTACTTCTAAACAATTAACCTTGGGTTTTGATACCGCTCCGTAATAACTTCACGCCGTCGCCAGGAATTTACAATTTTGTTGTCATTTACTGTTCAAAATACAGAGCAAAACAAAAAAAGATCGGTTCATATGATATATGATATACCCTTATAGTTCATTTTAATAAGGCTAAAAGACTATTGTCACATTTGAAATCAAAATAGTTTATATGATACACTAAATACTGTAAGACGGAACATGTTACGAGGGTCATTATAAACACAATACAATAATAGTGTACCACCGCGTTTTACGTAAGAATTGAGCTTAATATTTTACAGGATTCACCAAGACATGTTGCTTCATAATCGATTACACAACTAGCATGCACGAGCCTTGTTAAGCGAAGGACTTTCTAGCAGAATATGTAATCGACGTTCAAGCTCTATGACCTTATTAATACTCTAAAATATGAAGTTCAATTCTTAGAAATATAAATACTTCAATAAAAACATAATAATATTTAAGCACTATTTACAAAAAGCGCTAAAAATGATCGTTCTGCGTCACATGACGCGATTTGAATCAATCTAAATGATTGTTCGAAGGGCATGGTCCACAATTTGTAATTATAGAATAGTAAGTGATCAACACCATCAACAACTACGAGGACGACGAGGATGATAATAATGGCAGCAGCAGCAGCAACAACAACAGCAACAACACAATACCACCAACAACAGCAATAATAATAATAATAATAATAATAATAATATCAGCAACAACAATTTTGACAACAACCATAATTTGGCTTTTGATGTAAGCCTACGCAGTTCTCTGGGAATGCACACGTTCACCATATCAATGCAAAAAAAAAAAAATATAATCAATGCAGTAAGATACTGTATACACGCAAAAGTACTAAACTAATGACTGTTTCTCAAATACTTAAGCAAGAACGTGTTTCTCAAATGCATAAGCTAGAACATGCATGTCACATATTTTACTTCTACATTTATCAATCATGTAAAAGCTTTACAAAAATAAGAATATAGGCAACTTAATTAGTGTTTGATTTGTTTGTATCTTAAATTTATTCTATCCTTTCGTTGACTGATTCTATATTTATACCGTTCACACTGCCTGATCTTGTAATCCCGTCGCGCATTATAATCAAATACTTTTGATCATCACAGTACAGGAAATAAATAGGTTATCAAATTAGAATTATAACCTGGCGAATGACAATTTTACGCCTTATGTTCTTTTAGTTATATTTATCTTCCTGTCGCGGAAAGAAAAATTTTACAGGTTTATTACACCTGACTTATCTTTATGAAAGACTCCCATGGAGTCAGTATAGTTGATAAGGTATTTAACGGTACGACGTAAAGAAGAATAAAATAAATGTATATTCATTTTCAATATCGTGTTATACACATCTAAGAGTATAAAAGTAAAAAATATAGCTTGAAAATGGTGCACTACTTTGTATATCATGAAAAAAGTAGATTTGGCCAATAACTAATATTTCTCCCTTTTCATCTCTCTCTTTATTCACCTTTACTTATTCTCTATTTCATTCTCATTTTGTCGGTTATGTCAATTTTTTTTCATTGTGACTGGGCTACAAAAAAAGATCATATATTTGACTGACGTGTTCAGTTGATGGAGAGAAAGACAGACAGACAGAGACAGATGGGAATGGTGGGGTATTTTCTCAGTAATAGTATTGATATCCATGTTCCGGGGCATACGCGATTCATAATGACGCCTTAAACTGAGCCTTAAACATGTATAAGAAAGACTGATCTCTCATGGAATTCTTTACAGGTCATCAATTAACATTGTGTTGATTTACAAAGATAGAAATTATTGTGGGAATTTAGTATATTTATATATGAATGTGATGGCTTTGCATCGAAAATTGCCACCATTTTCATCTGTCTGCATTAAACGGACACTCTTATACCATGTATGGACTCTGATTGGGTCCCTTTTTTCCCATGTATAGGCACTGTTAGAGACCCCTTTCTCTTCGTTTATATACGCTATATACATGATTTAATTGATTTTGTTTCAAACTGGATCGGTATGTAATATTATGTCAAAATTTTATCCTTTGCAAATAGTATTTTAAATTTTATCCCTTTACAAATATTATCTCAAATCTGAGCCACTTAAAATAATATGTAAAATATATGTGTATAAGATCAGAGGTATTGAGAGGGAAAAAGCACCATGATACGTCAATTTCATATAATGCATAAATCCATCAGTATAACCTTTCCATCAAACGTTGACAAATATGGTGTATATCCGATATACATGTACATAAGGCCTAATACTCATGTTAATAATAAACATACCTTTCAGTGCTGGTATGCCATGGCTTTAAATTCCCTCGGAATCTTGCCGCCCAGTAATTGGGACTCAGATATTCACCAGATTGACCTTAGTGGTCACAATATGGCATAAACCTGTCAATTGTTATTCACCCCAAACCTTACTTAAATTCAACGTCTGAAGTTGGCGATTTATGTACCTCGAGGCGCCACTTTGAACAGGCAAGTAAGTAAAAGTGTCTAGCCAATGTAGGTTTAATATCGTCTTTAGTATTACATTGCATTTACATACTGGGGAATGGGTAGTATACATTTTAAGCTCTCGCTTTGCTCCATCGCTGACCTTATTTCAATCCCACGTGGTAGAGTAGTTAGTGGGCCAGAAACGCAACCAGAATTATGCCGGTTCGAATTATGTAAAATCTAAGGCCGATCGGCCCCTATGGTGTGTCTCTAAGCACATTTGCTCCAATTCTTCACCACTATATAACCATTCTTGTGTCCAACGTGTCGTTAAACAACAAGCCAAATCGATCCTCGGCTCCAACAATCGTAACCATAACCGTGTGTCCATTTAACGGTACTCCTTAATTTTCAACTAGATATGTCTTTAAAACCACCCCCATCACCACCCCAATAAACAACATTTCAACGATAGGTTCTGTATCCTGTGAATAAAAAGCACAGAGTGAAATTGAAATGAAAATTATCAATTTTATCACTTTAAATATATTCAATTTGTAGTGTTCATATTTGCTACATATGAAATCACAAAACTCAACGTTATGGTTGCATGCATTCATAATTTTCCCACACTGAAGAAATAATATCACAAAATGATAGATCTTTGTGGAAGTTAATATGAACTTTTATGAACCAGCAGATACTAATAGTAAACAGCGTAAAGAGCAATATGATGAAATGTTGCACATCACGTGATGGCGTGTCATCGGGTAGAAAAGCAATAGTCCATCTAAGGAACTGACGCTCTACAAGCGGAAAAAGAAGTTACAGGAATTCATGAATTCAAGATTGGACCATTTCTTCCATTTATCTGCTGAATGTCGAAACCATTGTTAATGTTCTTCAGCGATAAAAAAAATTATTCAAATTAGCTGCTGTGGTGGACTGATGTCAACTTGGCACCATTTTCATTTGGGAGAAAAACGGCGTCATAAGATGTTTTTTGGTGGAAACTAAGCCTTGATATGACTTTTCGTTTTGGAGTAGCTACGAGAAACAAAATTTAAGATGGGTGTCATGGAGGTCATATTCGATATCAGTTTGGCATCATTTACTATATGGTATCTACTAGACATCATAAAAAAAGTTTTGGTGCAAGCACAATATTGATAAAAATCGACATCTAGGAGCAGTAGTGATAACAAGATTTTCAAGATGGCTATTGTGTCAGTCGCATAAGTCGAATACACAACAATTTCGTTTACGACCAACTAGACATCAAAGATGTTTTCTAGTGAAGATCCCAAGATGATATGACCGTTTATGCAGGATAAATAATGATAGCAAACTGTTCGATATAGTTAATGTTTTTACCACCAGATCGAAATAAATGTCATTAGAACAAACTGGACATCATAACAAAAATTCAGGTGAACACTCCATTGTAATATTACTTTTCATTCAGGGAGATTAGCAAAATCAGTCTTTCCAAACATCCACTTTGGCGACCATATTACACACCATATCGGCACCATTTCCAGTTAAGACCAATTAGAAGTCATAAGAAGTATTCTGGTGAAACTCCATTGTCAATGTACCTTTCCATTCAGGAAGAGTAGCGATAAAAAGCTTTTCGAGATTGCTGACGTGGCGGCCAAATTTAACATGAGATCGGACCTATCATTTTAGACGAGACAACCTAAGAAGTCTTTTAATGAAAGACCCATGTCGATAAGACCCTTAGAAGGATATAGTTACCAAATTTTAAAGACAGACGCTTTGGCGACCATATTGGACGTCTAAGGAGCACTTTATTTATTTAGGACCAGCTAGACCATGTTGTCATGGCAACATTCCAACTAGTTTATGATAAGTAGTGCTAATGGACGAACAACAGACAACAGACGACAGACAACAGACCATCTCATCAGCTCTTCTGGTCTCTGACTAGAAGAGCTAATACAAATGTTCTCACATGAACCATGTAGTAATTAATTGTGATTAACCGAAGTTGATAAATAAAATCGCACTTCAATAGTAGCAGTTTCACATGTTCCCATCTCTCTCTCTCTCTCTCTCTCTCTCTCTCTCTCTCTCTCTCTCTCTCTCATAAATACGTTTATTGTATTCATATGACTGGTTTAAAATTAAAGTTGTCGATTAACTCTTTCATTTTCGATGTGCCTTCTCTATCTCTCTCTCTCATAATAACGTTTATTTTATAAATATCACTCGTTTAAAATTAAAGTTGTCGATTAACTTTATGTGCCTTCTCTCTCTCTCTCTCTCCCGCGCGCGCGCGTCGTTTCATAGAATCGCATTACAAAACATTTTATATTACTGCTATTCCAATGCACTTTAATCGTGCAATGCAGTGTAATAAAGGTGCTTGTTCCATTGCACTTTATCACGAAGCGCAGTCTGATGAAGATGATTCTTTCACTGCACTTGACCTTGCACGGTATTATAATAAAAGCGCTTTGTTTATTCGTCATTATTTTCGTGCATAATTGAGACGATGTGAATATGCCAAAAGGTATTGAAGAAAAGAACAATGACATTCTACGCCCGAAAAGTGACACTAATTTGTTGGATATTGTATAGGTTAACAAAACCGTAAATTCTTGTTTCCAGCCGAGATTCTAGCTGTTACGGTTGGTTACACAGAATGGTTTTTTTGGTGTCATTTTAATAAAAGAACCTGTTTATGTCAGCATATATCAGTGATTTTATATCGTACATTTCCTGCCAAACATGGAATTTTGTCTAAGGTCTAGTCTAAATCTGAGGGGTGAGTAACAAACTTTCGTCATCACGTGATCCATTAGATAATGGATGCTCCTAAGAAAAGTAACTCGCTATTGTCATTGTCCGAAAGTTGTATCAAGAAGTAATTTAATACGTGGAAAAGAGTCTTGCATTCAACATTTGATGCTAACTGGTATTACCTCTCATCCGAATAAATACATATTTTATATCTTTTTATTTCTTTTTAAAGAAACATTAAGCTCTGCAATTTGTTTTGTCCAGCTTATCTTAATGCCTCCGTCACCCCTCCACCCTTTCACTACTCGCACTAAAACTCCACTTGGCACTCAGCATTAAGAGGTTAGTGTTATGACTGGTAGGCCTGGTGTCACGATAATGTGACTGGGTGGGACATCATGCTACATGTCTGCGGCATGATGTCCCGGTGCTTGACATCACTACAAACTGACACACTGCAGACATCATATCGATATGACTGAAAAATTGGTAAAGCTACGTTAAAAATCCAAATCACAAACACACTCTTCTACAGACCGTGACACTTATCTCTTTTCATTATGGAAGCGTTCGTTAACGGCAAATTATCTCACTTCATTATGGAAGCGTTCGTTAACAAATATACTTTGTCTAAAGAAAACGATATGAACAAAATATCACAAAAGAAAAAAATAGATATAGGAGAAAGAGAGGGCAGTTTGATGGACACTCATGACTTCATAACATGCATGCAGTGCATTTGTTTTCTTCTTACTTTATCTAGACAAAAACAAAAAAGAAATAAAGCAATAATGGAAAGCAAGGACCTTTATAAAAAATCCACATTTGTATTTAAGTTTAAAAATATCACTCTTCCTTTTATCGCTTTTTTTTTTTTTTGTTGTTTTAAATGCCAGGATTGTACAGATTCTCTTTAGCATACCGGACACGGTGTTTTCGGTGTTATGAAATGTCCTGATTCCTAATTGACACATTCTACATAAATAGAAACAAATTCTCTTCCCCCCCCCCCAATCGCACACACACACACTTCGTTTTATAAACTTTAAAAATATTTTAAAGATTTTTTCCACATGTTTGAATTTGATTTCTTATTTGTTGAGAGTAAAATGTTTTGAATTTTTGAATTTACATTTGCATGGGTGTTTCCCTTGTTATTATATGTATGCATTTGTCTTTGCCAGTCATTTTTAAATTATTATAGGTCATTGCATTAGTATGAGAAAATATGAATGAGTTTTTTTTCTTCTTCTGAGCAATACTGCACAACTTTGAGAGTACAGTATTAGTCCGAGAAAAGGATTTCATATTTTTCCATACAAATGCAGTAACCTATAATAATTTTGTTTTAAAATACTCATTTCCTCTTCCAACATAAGGCTTAAAATGAAGGAATACACAAAAAAGATGCACCAATTGAATGTATGTTTTTTTTTCTTCAGAATAAATACACAACGGGAGATTCATTAAAAAACTGTAACAATATTAATGCTTAAACAGCACCGTCCAGGGACAATTGAACTTCGTCACGCGCGCGACATTAGGTTTTTGTTTTTAAATTTCATTTTGGTCTACTTAAAATTATCTACTTAAAATTGAAATTTTAAAGTCATAATTTGAATGAGTGAGCATTAAGGAAATATTTCCAGTTGGTATGGAATGGATGGATTTTGTTTTTCTGTCGATCCAACTCATTTCTGCGTTTCGGCCTATGAATGGCTGGATTTATTGGGTCAACTGAATGCAGTAAGGAGAATGTGATTTCGTTTGGAAATGTAGCAGATATTACAGTATCAAGTTTTTGCATTGCATGGGACATGCCTTTCGGATTAGCAGAACAATGTAATTAAGTACATTTTGAGGAAATTCTAGATGCATAAATGTAAGCATAGTTATTACCATTGTTATTACCAGCTAAAGATGTGCATACCATGTCACTTGCATCCTCGCTGTTGGAGTGACCTCATCAATGACCTCTATGGCTTGTATCGTTAGCCTAATATTGTTTCAAACTAGTTCAACGTGGAAAATTGCAAAGCAGTGTGGCAGTCCATTGTGCCATCAGAAATCATACTTTTTTTCGTCTTGGATAATTGGCCCTGCTGCTCTTAGTTTCCTACCAAAGCCTTCGGTTGCATTTTTTTCTCGAAGTTAGTGATTTGACTGACTTGTACATTGGTGCTCCTCTGATAAATACGCCACAATATGCATTTCGGTACTATTTTTGTCGACCCTAGAGAGCACTGGTCATAGTCTGAACCATTCTGTTTTGCGAAAAGTTACAAATATTTCTCCTAAATAGCTGTTTAAATGATCAGAATGGTAGTTATAGTTACTGCTTCTCTCACGCTTGTTGCTAAACAGTGTGAATATCACGTTCATTCGTTTCCTTGTTTGAAAGTTTCATTTCTGACTCAGTGAACTCGTCCACATCGTTAACATTATAATCTCTATTTTTAAATGGACGAAACAGCTTTCACAAACAAATTCAATCAACCCAAAGCGTCTAAGTGAGCATGGTTTGTTTATAAAATAGTTCCTAATACACGATACTATTTGTAGGCACACATCTCGCTCATTATGACGACGTGCAATACGGAAAAATACTACCCAAATATTAAATGTAACGAGAAATAGTGGATAAAATTATAAGTGCCAGTCTGTTGAAGTTATGCTCCAAATCTTGTATAATGATCATTGATGATCGAAATAATTGTTGACAAATGCTATTTCTTTTTGATCGTCATTTTGTATAGGAATGATAGTTACCAAGAACAACCAGATTTAGAATATACTGAGAGAAATATTTTTTTCCCACTGAGGAGAACTCCTTCTTTCATCTTGCTAAGGCACAGATAACATTGCTTCCATCAAATATGGCCTGGCATGGTATTCAGATCGAATATGCATTTTCAGATTGAATGCGACTGGGCACGTTATTTAGATCATCGTGCATTCTCAGATTTTATGGACTTGGCAAGTTGTTTTGAACAGTGTACATTATCATCTTTATTGGTACTTGGCAAGCTAGTTAGAACATCGTACACTCTCCTATTCAAACACGGAAATAGAAACTGGCTTTATCATTACTCCTTAGTACCCGCTCCCCCTTAGTTTTATTCTTTTCGTAAATATTACAATATGAAGTTTATTCATCTTTTATACAGGATAGACGCAAATTCTTCTTAAATCGTGCCTGTTCTCCAATAAAAACGAATAAGGAATCCAGTTTGTTTATATTTTCGTTAAGTTTCTATTCAAAATGAAAATGACACAATAGTCCTAAAGGTCAAAAGGTCAAATCAGAATGATCTCTTTACTATAGCATTCTTTCAACGTTATCGTCAAACACTCTTTTATATAAAGATATCATCGGGAGAGGAAAAGCATATATATATATATATATATATATATATATATATATATATATATATATATATATATATATATATATATATATATATATATATATATATATATATATATATATACACACACTAAAATCATTTTCACTTCATCTCACACTACCTAAAGTGAACAGAAAAATCAACATTAGCCGACGGCATGCAATATTTACTTCTACACCTGCATCATTTATCACCAATAACAGACAATGGCATTGTGATTCATGAATACACGGGAGCCATTAAGGTCAGATGATATAGAAGACTGGATAGTTATGTTAAGCTATATGTAAATATACACAGCCAAAAGGAAAGGGGAGATGAAGTTAAATAGTCCCCAGGGTAGATAGTACTCCCCTAGGTTCCAAGTAAGGAAGGATAGAAACCAGGCCCAATGCCAGCCCAGGCATAGGGAAGGGAGTACAACCGACCAAACTTTAATGGGATAATTTAAACTCATATGATGAACAAAACTTAGACTAACCCTGACTAAATTTGTATCTTTATTCTTCTTGGAGACTTACAAACTTTTAATACGTAATGGGTGGACATGGATAAACAAAGCACAAAACATCATTAGAAAACAAGGGTGTCACTTCTAAGTCTTAACCAATTAAAGGTGTTGGGATGAGACTAAGAGGTGTCAACACAGACATTATGGCAGGTTGAAAAAGTTGCTTTTTGGGATTTAACGCTATATATTTAACGCTATTTTTCAGCATCCGATAGGCTATATATTTAACGCTATTTTTCAGCATCCGATAGGCTATATATTTAACGCTATTTTTCAGTATCCGATAGGCTATATATTTAACGCTATTTTTCAGCATCCGATAGGCTATATATTACGGTGCCCAGAACAACTGGTGGAAGAATAACCTGGAAAAACCCTGATAAGAACCACAGACCCATGGGAAGCTACTGGCAAGGTTTCTCACATACCCACGTTGACCGAGCCCGACGCTCGAACCCACAGGTTGATACATACATACATACATACATACATACGTACGTACGTACGTACGTACATAAGTACGTACGTACGTACATGCATGCATGCATGCATACATACATACATGCATGCATGCATACATACATACATACATACATACATACATACATATATACATACATACATACATACGTATATACATACATACATGCATACATACATACATACATACATACATACATACATACATACATACATACATACATACATACATACATGCATGCATGCATGCATGCATGCATGCATGCATGCATACATACATACATACATACATACATACATACATACATACAAAAAAACATTTTGCTTCTGAATTTAGACAGGTGATTATTAGTTGCTATTATTAGTCTTTTTTTGAACCATTGACATGACACGTCAAAATGGTGCAATTATGACTGTTTACGAAGTCGAACTATTTTGAACTTTGTTGTCATAATATATAAAAGAAAATATATCATGACCGTCTATTAGTATTCAAACTCCCTGTTGAATACAACTTTTCTGAGTCCAATATGTGAAGAAAAATAAAAGCTGAGAAGGCATAACTTGCACATTTGTACCATACTTAATACTTACAATTTATAACGGTAACAGATTATATTCACAGAGTATTAAAAAAAAGTGATTTGAAGAAAAGATTGAAATTTTTCAAATTACTACGTTATTTAAATGACTTTCAAATAGTAAGCGAAAATATGAGGAATTTTTGTTGAGCTTTGAAGTAAACTCATAATAAAACTATTGATGGATGAAGAAGTAAACATAAGCCTGAAGTAAGCATACAAAAACCTGAAAATTAAAAGCCGCAATAAGCCTGAAAATACAAAAGCCACTTTTAGCCTGAAATTACGGAGTAAGCAACCATGAGCTTGAAAATACAACCATAGTAAACAAGTAGAACATTTTATTCAATACGTAACAATTCAACATTCATCAGCCAGTGTAGTAGAAGTATAACTTGTTGAAAAACATGAAATAATCTTATCAGATTGACCAATATAAATCTGGTTAACGATAATAAAAAAGATTCCCCGAAAACCCCACTGAAGATACGCTTGCATGAACCGGATTCACAGTAACGTCATTGGTACAATATCGTGAGATTGGAAACGGGTCTACTATCACATCGAAATATGTTTCACTCACAAAATGACCAGAAAATACTAACATATGATTAAATAAGATTTATATAACATAACCTTTATATCGTATCAACCATTGGGGAAGTATTTCATATAAAACGAAAACAGATCACAAATATTTTAATACTAGTATATAAAGAAATATTACACACCATGATTTCAGTCAGTACCCTTGTATTGCTAATATTTAGATTTATAAATGAGCTGTACAAATACAAAGAACTTTTAATTCAGTTTCGCAAAAGGAACACTAGTATAATATTACTACTAAATAAACTTCTGAAAACCCGATCTATAAAAGCATATTGCATGTTTGTTTTGTTTTGTGGTTTCATGTTGATTTTTGCTAGTATCGAAACCTCGTCGCTTTTGACAGTTTTAAATTAGCTTTTCTGTTCCTTTTCAATCAATGTACAGACATTACAGAGAATCCTTTGTGACCAGGAATATATTTAAGGCCATAAATTTATGTTTTTGTTTCAGGGCAGATGAAAAAAGACTTTCAGGCAGGATTGTCGCATTCGATAATAGTTCTGTTAAATCAACCATAGTAAAAGTCCTATTGTATTTTTACTAGCTGTACAAATGACGATCAAATGTTTTTTTTTTTAAGAGTAAAATCTAGAACCTTCACACAATATCTTTGATTATTTACTCGACAAGCAACGTTTCCTTTTTGTTTCATAATTCTTTATTTAACAAAATTATATAGCCATATTGTATGTAAGGGTATAGCCTTCTTTTATTCAGTTGTATGGCCATCATACATCAAAGTGTATGACCATCTTTTATTAAAATGTGTGTATATATTTAATCAAAGTGTATGGCCATCTTTTATCAAATTGTATGGCCTTCGTTTATAACATTGTTAGGCCATTTTAATCAAAGTGTATGGCCATCTTTTATCGAATTGTGTGGTCATCTTTTATCGAAGAGCATGGGCATCTTTTATTAAAGTGTATGGCCATTATTTATGAAATTGTATAGCCCTTTTATCAAATGGTATAGCTATTGTATCAAATTGTATAGCCATTTTATCAAATTACATAGCCATTTTATCAAAATCTATAGCCCTTTTATCAAATTGTACAGCCCATTTATCAACTTATATAGCATTTTTGTCAAATAGTATAGCCCTTTTAACACAGTGTATAGCCATTTTATAAAATGGTGTAGCCCTTTTATCAAATTGTATAGCCCTTTTATCAACTAGCATATCCCTTTTATTACACAGTATAGCCCTTTTAAGAAATTGTATAGCAATTTTATTAAATTGCATAGCCCTTTTATCCAATTGTATAGCCCTTTTATGAAATTGTATAGCCATTGTATCAAATTGTATAGCCTTTTATCAAATAGCATAGCCCTTGTATCACATTGTGTAGCCCTTTTAACAAATTGTATAGCCATTTTATCAAATAGCATAGCCATTTTATCATAACAACATAGCTCTTTTATCACATTGTATAGCCATTTTATCAAATAACATAGCCCTTTAATCAAATTGTATCAAACTGTATAGCCCTTTTATCAATAGCATATCCCTTTTATCAATCAAATTGTATAGCCATTTTATCAAGTAGCCAACTTTCTAATTGTACCCCTATGAATTTGTACATAATTTATCAACATACTTTACACTGTACACTGTGTTAATTGAGAAATTGTTTAACTGAACAAACATTTCTAAATTTCTTCAAGGTAAAGAAGTTAATCAACGATGTAAAGTGTTAATTTTCTCATTGCATTAGCCGACGTATTTGTAATTGAAAGTGCCTATCCGCATTTTATATAAGGTCAATAGAAAAATGAAGATAAACAAATGCTAAGCGTGTGTGAATGTTAAATCATCAAAGTAGGGGGAAAGTTTCATACTATGAACATGAAAAAAGACCTAAGAATTTTCAAAATGTGTTAAAGAAGAATTTATGTTTTAACCTATTTGACTTAAATTTCAAACTGAAAAAAGACCTGTAACAAAGTATAAAATAGTAACTAACTCTATGCATTAAAAAAATCACAATAATCAGCTTGAATGACACACAACAATAAATCTTGCATCAATACTATAATATAGTATTACTTAATTTAAATTTGTAGCAATTTTAGGACTTTTCCAACTAATATAGAGATCATATTTTGGTAAAATCTGCCTTCTCCTCACCCCAAGCTGTTCTGATCTGGGTAACCCCAAGTGCATTTAATTCAGTTTACTTCGTTACGGTTTTATATCTATTGGTATGTTAGTGTTTTCTCGTTTGTACATTTGTCTATTTTTTCTATCCCTTGATATTAACTATTAGTTTATTCACTTCTTGCTATCATATGCTCGTGCTGACTTTGGGTTCTTAGACATGGTAAAAAGGTTACCAAGTTCAAAGACCATAAATAAACCCCGCTTGATCTGTCTTGCGTCGGTCTTTTCAAAAAATTCAATCGACCGCTACCTTCCAATCAAGAGAGGACGTTCATTCATTAGCCGAATTTCGAATTATTGACCACAGTAATTTGCTATGTGTTGAATTTGCAAGAAGAAGAAGAAGAAGAAGAAGAAGAAGAAAAGGAAAAAGAAAGAAAAAAGAAGAAGAAAAGAAAAAGAAGAAGAAGAAGAAGAAGAAGATGATGATGATGATGATGTGCTGATAGTGATGATGACGACGATCGCAAGTTTTTTTTTTTTTTTGAACTTCACACACAGGTGTATTTCGGATAAATAAGTCAGATGTGATCACAATGACATTGAAGTACACTCAAAATATTCTTAGACTCTTTTAAATCGTGACTTTAGATTATAGCGGGGGGGGGGGGGGCAGATAAATTGCAGTAAGGTTTTATGAAGCTCTTTCCATATGCTTATTTTTCAAGAACCTGAATCTGTTTTCAGTTGGTGCATATTGACTTTGTTCTTGAAACGTTGTATCAAATGTGGCATTCATCTTACCGGGTTTGTATAACTGTTCTTGCGTCACGGTTTTTTGGTGTATCGGGTAAGATTCAAGCTGTCTAGACCATATCACTGTTCAATCTTTGCGTGTTAGAGAGATAAACAATAGTGATTTTTAATATGCAATGTATATTTCTAGCCTAACGTGTAAAAAAAAAAGTTTGTAGTGTTTACATACAAACATTTGTTTGACCTTTCCATGTGTTTCAGATATGAAATTATTGGTCATGATCTTTTGAGTTTCGAGAAATATATAGTTGTATTTCCCAGTAGTTTGTTGTTTTTGGTTTTCATGCATCAATTTCGCTGAAATTCAGAAGTAAGAGCTGGAGATATGTATAGACAAACCTAAGATACCCGTGTAATACTGCATTTAATATCACGTGATCTCTTTAGGGACCTATGTCTACAGTCTGAATTTAGTGTTCAAAACGTTCCAAGTATTAGGAGCTCTGACTTGCATATGACACGTGACACTGTATAAATGGCAAAGTAGTCCGTTTTAAGTTTGTCTTTTTTAAATCCTCTTATTCATCTGTAGATAGATTATGGTGAACTATCGCAAGACATTTTCACATGAAATTTCGACAGATTTATTTCCATAATTTCGCAAGATATATAAGCTCTGTTTTCTTGTTTCGTTTTGTTTTCTTTTTTTTTAAATAATGTTTGCATGGTATCAAATAAGTTATTTTGAAGAAACAAAATACAGTTAAAATACTATTATGTCACAAGTTTTGCAACATTACATTTAAGTCAGCAACATGAATCAAAGTTGATAATTTCTATAAATCTAATCCATGAAAATATATTGAACGATTGCGCATCACACAGGCTGGATAACCTCAACAATCTGAACACCTCACATATCGGAACACCACAAAAATAGGAACACTTCTTAATTTTAAAAAATCCATCTTGGAACTTCTTTAAACAAGAGTATATAGTAACAATTGGAAATCACATTGCAGTGGCAGAGAACTCGGTCAAAGCAAACGTGTGTGCAAGGCAAAAGAGATCCATGTCATGAAAACAATGTTATCTTTATGGTATTATTTGCAAATGTTCAATAAAATAAAGTTGATTTACTGAGCTTGGTATTGAAGAAAAAGTAACTTGGAAATAGTTGAATAACAAAATAAATTATCTCAACTGAGTCGGTCATAATGAAAGATATGGTGTGTGGTATCCACATGACGTCATTTCCGCATGACATCATTTTGTAAACATGTATATATGCAGTTGCGGCTAAATAAATATTTAAAAATAACATAAATTCTTGTTTTAAAAATGGACGTTCAAAACTGTTATGTGCGAAAGAGAGATTACAATCAGTGCAAATATTTTTTCGTCTTTTAAATCGACAATTTAACTGTTTATCATTATTATTATTATTATTATTATTATTATTATTATTATTGGTAGTAGTAGTAGAATCAGTAATGACGTTGTGGTGCTGTTGGTATTTATGTTGCTTTTATTTGTTGTTGGCTTTCTGTTGAATACGTAGTTTAGCTTGCGCTCTCTCAACAACAGTCAACCTAATAATAATAATAATAATAATAATAATAATAATAATAATAATAAATAAAAATAAATAAATTATAATAATATAATTGTTGTTATTATTATTATCATCATCATCATCATCATCATCATCATCATCATCATCATCATTATTATTATTATTATTATTATTATCAATAAAAAATCGCAGTTCCTGTTCATGATAACAAAAGTAGAAATATCCTTTCTTAAAATATAATACTATGAAGTAATATTGTTTCACAAAAGATAGAAAGTAAAACAATTTGTAACTCAATTCCAAATATATGTAAAGAACGTGGCGTAATAACCATTCATACAACCTTGATAGACTCCATTTTTGTTTACTGTCAGTGTGTTGACCAGCACGATGAATTAATGTCTTTAAGTTCCTTTTACCGTTTTTTGAAAGGTATGGCATAGCGGAGTAAAAAAACGGTTGGAGGGCATATTTTGAAGTTTGGAAGTACACACACACACACACACACACACACATAGCGTGTATATAGCGTTTCTCAAGTTACAAATATACACATAAACACGCATACATACATACATACATGCATGCATACATACATACATACATACATACATACATACATACATACATACATACATACATACATACATACATACATACATACATATATTCATTTCTCGCATGTTAAAAATTATTAAAAGGAGCGGGGTGGTATCCGTGTGTGTGTTTGTGTCTAAATGTAAGCGTGTAAGTGAGAGATCGTGGAATAACAAGGAACTACAAAAGCTTCCATGAAAATATGCAAACTATTCTTTCAAGACAAAAAAGAACAACAGTTATAATAATAATAATAATAATAATAATAATAATAATAATAATAATAATAATAATAATAATAATAAGTATTATTATTATTGTATTATTATTATTATTATTATTATTATTATTATTATTATTATAAGTATTATTATTATTGTATTATTGTTATTATTATTATTATTATTATTATTATTATTATTATTATTATTATTAAAATATAGAATTTATAGTAAAAGAAAACAAAATATGAATAGCAGTTGATAATTTAACTGCTATTGATATTTTGTTCGCTTTCTCTATAAATTCTATAAAGCATAACTATTTTAGTTGCAAAAGAGAAACGTGACTAAAATAACTTATTTCATTCTTTATATTTTACAAATGGACTCAAAAGTTAATGAAAAAGAAATGAAGTACTTGTAGAAGACATTACCATTGAGATAGCTCCTCTTGCATAAAACTACTGATGGTATAGCGAATCATATAGACAGTGGTATAGCAAGTCATATAGACAGTTGTATAGCGAATCATATAGACAGTGGTATAGCAAGTCATATAGACAGTGGTATAGCGAATCATATAGACAGTGGTATAGCAAGTCATATAAATAATGGAACAGCGAATCGTAAATAATGGAATAGCGAATCATAAATAATGGTAATAGCGAATCATATAAATAATGGAACAGCGAATCATAAATAATGGAATAGCGAATCGTATAAATAATGGAATAGCGAATCGTATAAATAATGGTAACAGCGAATCGTATAAATAATGGAATAGCGAATCGTATAAATAATGGTAATAGCGAATCGTATATATAATGGTAATAGCGAATCGTATAAATAATGTCATTTCCCAGAAAAGGCATCCATATTCTACTTTCAAATGGTTGGATTATTACAAGTTTAAATTTAGTCAATTTAATTACAATAAAAGTGCACTAATCATTAAATATTCAACACAATATATGCCAATCATTGGTAAATATAGACTACGATCAATCATTTAACCCGCGGCGCTATCACACATTTTTACAATCCCTATACCATCTCAATGCCAGCAGTTACTATTTAGGCTCATACAATATATTTTTATACAAGCTGAGTAGGTCATTGAAAAGGACGTTTATGATTATAATCGGTTTATATTGCCTGCCGGAGACAATATTTGTCACATTTTTGGGCACCTGGACGAATACATTATCTTGCATTGGGTAGTGTGACACGGCCTGATTTACACTGTATAATAACAAGATAAGTGTTCAGACTGAAAAGGTTGCCTTCAGGTCATTTCTTAGTTTAGTTTAGAAAAAAGAAACAAACAAAAAAGAAACGAAAAAAAACCAACCAAAAAAAGCCTGATCCGAAGGAATTGCTTTCTGCAAACTGCTTAAGATTTGTGTATTGTTTTAATTGAACTGAAAATAATCTTTATTATCTACTTGAACTCAAGGTTTATCGTCGAATAATTTAAAATGTTATATAAATATTCATGTGACTCAAGCATTAATTGGAACTGATATATCACAATATGGTATTATTAGATTCTACTGAATAATTAGACGATGAACACGTAAATAATTTTCTCTTTGCATTCTGCTAATAGATATTTACCCGAATTCAAAACAAATGTTTTCACAGTTTTTCCGAACATTTGCAGCAGTTTAAACATCTATGTTCTAACGCATAAATATTTATCAATAAAAATGTCTTTCTCATGCATAGTGGACTTTTAAAATACAGTTATATTCTTCTATGCCTTTAATATCTTCATTTAGAAGACGATGCTTAGAAGACATTGAAAATGTGTATCTTTCTCCATTATTGGTATTTAAATAAAATTCTTCGTCAACATTGATCTTATTCATTTGTACAATATCCGACAATATACATAAAACAAAAATAATATCATATTTATTTGTATAATATTAATTTCTGACGCTGCACATCGTGTGCCATCTATTTATTGCGAAATAAAAAATAAGTATTTGTTTGATAAAAACATTTTGGTTCAACTGAATAAAGTGGTTCCCAAACATGATCCAAATTATCGATGTATAACATGCTTTTAAACTTATCCATATATTTACATCACATCATAAAGCCAATGAATTAAATGAAATTCAGATTATTGTTCTCTGTCTTCTATTTTTTAGTTTGTGTTCTTTAGTGTACAGTAAGTAAACAACTATTTGATTCTCTGCATGATGTAAAAATGTTAAGGATAATGACCCAGTTCCAAATACACTCAAGTATGCGGACGTATTTAATAACAGTCTCCTGCTGACTATAACAAACATTCTTTCGATTTCCCAAGTCTTGAAAAAATAGTCGAACAGTACAGCCAATAGCAGACAGAAAAAGTTACAAAATTATAAAAGTATTGGTACAAGTTTTCAGAGAAATATTTTGTAACATTTAATGCTAGAAAGTTTTAACTTTCTGACCGTTACCTGCTAAAGCATTTGGATTTTTGACAATGATCCATTGTTATCAAAAAGATATCTCAAAAATAGTTAAATATATACGTATTTTATTTCATTTCCATACTAAAACGATTTCCCACAGTTTGGCAAGTTACCTTCATTTCTGAAAATCATCACTTTTCGTACTTTTAACTGTAAAGCCCCATCGTGTCTAATATTAGTGTCAATTATTCATAGATTCAAAATCCTTCAGGAATATATGACTGTTAAACCAATTAATCTGTAAACAAGATCAGAAATATAGAAATTGGTCCCAACATGGGACCACCATTAATATTTTTCCTGTCACATGCTATCAAGGTCTTCAAGGAAAGGTTAAACAAGAAAAGAAACCTAACATCCCCTTGTCTAATCCCTACACCACATACTAAAAAGATCCAAACAGTTTTAGACACGATTTCGAAAATCTTTACCATTTTCCTCTTATGTGTGCAATTTGTAACAGAAACCGTCGCTATACACATAAACGTAATCAGTCTTTAAATAAATCAATACAAGCTCCGTAATGCCTTGCCGTTTTAATTAAAACTCGTTTGATATATTTACACTACACTCACAAATACATACATATATGTATATTGACAAGCCTATTACAGAATATATCGGTGGCTTACGAGGGATACCGACAGAATTCACTTAGTAAAATTATATATTTATATATTATGAATGATTGTTTCTTTCAGACTTTTGACGGTCGCCATTTTTACTTCGACACGTGAACGATATAAGTCAAACTCATCAGAGATGATATCATACTATAATCAGACTAACTATACATATCAATAGACTAATTTACATTACATGTCAGACCACAACCTTTGTCATTTCATTTTAAGAACTGAAATATTAAATAGCTTCCAATACATTCTAAGAATTTCATTTTTATATTTTTGTTTTCTTTAAAAAAAAAAATATTTGTTTCCTGCATCAAAAATAGTCGGTGGAATGAACCACGCGTGTATATCGCTTTCTTTGAGAACATAAACGTGCTTCAATTGGTTTGTTTTCATGGAATTAAATGTACACATAAACGTAATCAGTCTTTAAATAAATCAATAAGGCCTTGACGATTTAATCAAACTCTTTTGATATATTTACACTAAACACACACACACACACACACACACACACACAGACAGATATATATATATATATAAATATATATATATGTATATATATATATATATATATATATATATATATATATATATATATATATATATATATATATATATATATATATATATATATATATATATATATATATATATATATATATATATATATATATATATATATATATATATATATATATATATATATATATATATATATATATATATATATATATATATATATATACATATATATATATATACATATATATACATATATATATATATATATATATACATATATATATATATATATATATATATATATATATATATATATATATATATATATATATATATATATTATTTTTAAAAAATCATATATGCATTAAATGTTAAACAACGAGGGCTTTTAATGTTTCGCGTTTTTGTAAAAGCAACCTTTCCATGTTTAATTTTAACATCTCGACAGTAAGACCCGTCTAACAGTCCTTTTTCAACAACTTTATTGTTAACACTTTTTGTCAAAATTGTTCGTGTTTAAAATATCAACAAGTATTTTGTAGCTTATCACGCCAATCAAAACCCAAATTATTGTTCTATTGATCTCTTTAGTGTCCGCCGATATTATACAATATTTACAAATATTTGGCTGATAAAAGTCTTCTGTCCGGCAGTTGAAAATAAAGAAAGAAATCACCTAAGTCTTTAACCTGAAATCCATTAATAAATATGCCAATGCTTAAAGTTTCGACTGAGTACATAAATTATATAAGATAATGACACATTTGCCTGCTTATACATGACTTATAGTCAATGGCACACCACTTTACATTTGTACAGAGATCATAACTGTTTTCTTATCTTCAACAAAATCTTTATAAAAATGTTCTGTTGTCGAGGTTGGCAACAGAGTCAAATAACACTGTTCAATTATATTTTGTTTTCATGTAATAAGACAGATGAAACTGAACATTTTAATTTCATTATGAACAAATTTTCCATTAGTAATCGCAATTGTATGATTTATTTATTCTATGTGCTTCGTATACAAAGTTTGTTTTCTTGAATATTTTTGGTGAAAAATTATATTTAGCAACGAAGGATTGTTGTAATTGAATTTGAACTGTAATACTGATATTAAGGACATAAATATTGTCCATTTAAGATACAGAAAGGCAGAATAAATATAAGGTACGCATATATTTAAGTAAAGAATTGCTTGGAGATAGTGTTTTCATTTAATAAGGAATTACTAAAGACACGCTCCTTTATTATTATTATTATTATTATTATTATTATTATTATTATTATTATTATTATTATTGGTGGTGGTGGTGATAGTAATAGATGTAGCAGCTGTAGAAGTATCCAATTTGTATGCCTCTATTTTTAGTCAATCTACATTTACACTACCACATGATGAATAGTTTAGGTTTTTTTCTTCTAAAATAGCACTCAGTATTACCATTCCTGTGCAAAGAAAGAAAGAAGAATAAATAATAGAACGAATGATCGCTTTGTAACGATAGCTAAAGGTGCATGCCATTAGATGAAGAAGAAGTCATTTAAAACGACAGAAGGCGCCGAATGATTTATAGGTCAATGTATAATACTTAGCATGTATCACTAACTAGGCCAAACAAAAAGCTAATAGCGTTCGTTCCCTGCAATGCAAGCTCCAGACTTGTTAGTTTAATGTTTATGGTCGATTACAGACAACGATATGCTCTCACCCTTGATGGACCATAAACATTAAAATGATGTTTTACAAAATGTCCTTCCTTTATATTTCAGCGATATTTTAAAGATGTTGTTCGTGTGCATATTAAGGTCAGTCTTAATGAGAATTTAATGTCATCATTATTGGGCTTATATTTTCCTAAAACTCCTGTCTATCGTAAGATCTGTAAGTACCTATCTACTTTCATATTTTATCTGAATTATTTTCAAATTTGTGAATATTGGGATTTGTGTGTAGTTGATTTTTTTTTACAACAAACAACAAAAGAGGAAGAATACTAGATATTGTTTTTGTAAAGGCTATGTTTGTACACGTATAAGCATGATAGGTTCACATCAGATTTTTGCACGCCAAAATAGCAAAACTATTATATCTTGTAAGATCTTGAAGGAAGATAAGTGAAAAATAATTGCAACATTTGTGGCAAGACGGTTACAATTTATTTTCATTTCAGAATAGATTATGTTATTTAAAAGAGATTAAAGGGGAGAAAAATTGTCATGTGGATTACTATGTAATTTATTTTTATTTGACATGTACCCCGTACAACTAGAATGGATCTCCAACAATAAAATAGACATTTATTAGAATAAGGATAACGGTTTCATTTTAAATACAATCTTGTGTGTCGAGAAATAAGGGAAAATAGATTCAAAGACTTAAGCCAATCTATGTCAGTCAAAATACAATCCAGTAAAAATTATAGTCAAACTAACACGGACACAGTCAAAATACAATCCAGTTAAACTTCTAGTCATGTGTATCAATCGAAATGACACAAAAAACAGTAAAAATACAATCCAGTCATAATTATAGTCATGCATATCAAAATGTCAAGGAAACAGTCAAATACAATCCAGACAAAATTTTAGTTATAAACATAAAAATTGCATGGAAACAGTCAAAATACAATGTGTCAAAATTGTAGTCATGCTTATCAAAATGTCACGGAAACAGTCAAAATACAATGCAGTCCAGATTTGAATCGTGTACATAAAAATGACATGGAAACAGAATACAAGGTCTATACATGTCAATCGATTTTCTTTTCATTCTGCACACCAACATTATTTATGTACTTAAAATTCTTAGTTGCTGAACGCTGTGTAAATTTAAAATTTAAAAAGAAAATACAACGGTAATAAAAGATTTAAAGCTGAAAAATAAAAGAAAAATATAAATAAATGATAATAAATTTCCAAAGACATACCTTCCTTACCTTGGCTGTATTGCATTCGTCTCATCCATGGATAAATGTGATGGGATCCGTTGAATTGGTTCTCTCCGTGTGTTGAATTCTGTTGTTGCTGATTTTGTTGTTGAGATTGGGTGTGCGTAGGGGTGGGGGGAGTATGCTGGGTGGGAGGCGTTCTACTTTCCTCCACATTATTACGAATCTGTCCGTTCGTAAAATAAGAATTTCCACTGTTGGAATTTGTCCTGACACTACAACTTGACCTTTCATTTGATGATTGGATTGGGTGAAGATTATGTTGTTGATGTGACGTACCGCCGTGCATATTTGGCGGGGACGAACATGGACTGTTTGGTGGAAGATGACTTAACCTATTTGTTCCATAAAAGTCGCCATTTTGATCTTCCAGCCTCTCCTGTTTGGAAATATACGGGTACCGTGCTCCGAAAGACGGATACACGGACCCTGCACTAGGATAATTTACATTCCGGTGGTAATTCACGTCCACACAACTATCTAGTCCCGCCGTCTGGCCATAGCACGTGGATAGAGAGTTTACAAAATAAGAACTCATCTGGGCGAACTAATAGCAGTCGTAAAACTGTCCTCGTAGTCAAGGGTCGGGGAGTAAAGAATGAATTATGTTGATGTTGAAGATTGCGGCTAATTTCCCATAGCCGTTTTTACTCCGCCACTGAAATAAACCAATGCAAACGGTTAACAAAAAACAGACCAATCACATTGCGTCTTGCATCAGCGCGTGATACTTGTCATTTTCGTATTTCAATACATACAGCTGGAATAATTGGTATTCCTATGAAATATCACCTGCTAGCTCTATTATGAGAGGTTTTATGGGTACAGAATTAGGCTTGAGTCTATTTAAAACAAGAATTGGTTATTTTAATCTTCATTTAGTCTTGAGTTACGACCACAAAACCGAAATAATTCAATTTAACCTCATTTGGCACATAGCCCATGAAACAAGTCCAAACACTGACCCCTATATGAATAAAACATTTAGGCAGATTATATGTCATGTCAGAAAAGCATGATAGACAAAATAAAATAAAATAAGAGGAAAATTTAATTGCTTTAAAAATAAAGACTCGAAAATAAGAAGCGCATACTGACAGACGGAGAAAAAAAAAATGACATGAAAGTAGAAAGGAAAGTATATTGAAGTAATTTAAATAAATTGCTAAGGAGAAAAAGACATACTCGGTGGAAAAAATTAGAAAACTGAAAATAAGATAAGATGAAATAAGAGAAAATATAATAATATAAGAGAAAGAAGACCTAACTGACTCACCGATACGGGGCATGTCATAAAGTATGCACGTGTCAATGTTAAAGGATTGAATAATTAGAAAGGATGGAATACATTAATGTTGAACGTAGTGTTGGGTTATCTAAATGATTTATAGCGGTCAGGTTAAATATGTAGAGTTGAAGAAGCGGATCTCATTAGTTGATAAACTTTGCAAAAGCAATGGCTTTTACCTTACTTTTAATGAAACGTTCAGCCTGGCAACATCTTTGCATATAACGAGACACAAACCTTTCATTTGGATATAATTCCTTTGATTTTATGTGGGATGATCATTTGGAGTTTTTTTTCTCAGTTTTGAATTTTATAAGAGAAAAATTACTACTGCGTCAAAGTAAGTACTAATTGTATTTATCTCAACTGTATGTATGCTTCTCGACTCCAGGCAAGAAAAAGCAATCATTAATTATTGTGAAAATTATTGCCTAATGGTGGCACATTGTAAAGTCGATTAAAATGTCACTGCTGTTAAATACATATGTATGTATTTATGTATGTATGTATGTATGTATGTATGTATGTATGTATGTATGTATGAAGGATGTATGTATGTATGTATGTATACGCAAAAGTCACCTTTTTCTATGAGATTAACTTGATTTATTCCGTATAAACATATCATTGTCTAACAGCAGCGTCCTGTGAGAAAATGATATGCTTATACGGAATAAATCCAGTAATCTCATAGAAAAAGGAGACTTTTTAAGTTGTTAGATAAATCTCCAGTTAGTACACACGACTTCAACCTGCTAAACGTTATCACTATAAAATTTACAAAATTAATACAAAATGATTCTTGAATGGAGTCATATTGGTGGAAACAAATCGTAATTAAATTTTTTAAACGTGATTTCAGTCTATTTTCGTGTTCAAAGATTCACTGATAGTTTTCATCGTGCACATGTCTCTTTCAAATGATAATTAGCTTTATATTTTTTCCATACAAAAAGTTTTATTTATTTATTTATTTATTTATTTATTTATTTATTTATTTGCTTGTCTGTTTGCACTCTATTTGTCTACCTATCTATCAAGAACACATTATTTCCAGACTAGTTAGTCAAGATAATGCCGTCTTTGCCTGTTTTGTCTGAGTCAAATGTGAAAATGAAAATAAATGAGCTTTAGGTAATCATGTAAGACAGCGATCAAATCTGTACATTAATAATAATGTTCATCTTTTTTGGTACCTAAGATGCCTACCACATACTATTCAAGGTTCAATATAATCCTTAAAGTAAATACACAAAAGCAGTGGATCAATTTTCATTTACCTGAACAAAGCAAACAACAATACTTGAATAATCAAATAATATGTTACATGAATTTCTCTTGAAATATAACTGGCAATGCCAATCAGCTGCATGAAATATACAGGTCAATTAAGTTTTAATACATGCCATGAAATAAGCGTATACAGTTTTACAAAATCCAGCAAGGTTGAGTTCATTGTATAAATTTCAAGAGTAATTGTCTAGCTATTGATATCGCCATATCTTTTATTTGCACAAATTGGGCTTACTTTTCAGTGTTTAATACATCGTGTGTTCGTCTTATTATTAAAATATTCCATTGTTTAAAAGAATGAAGGAAAACAAAGAACAGAGAAAAAGTTATTTAAATCGAACGCTTTGTTTTTCTTCCAAAACGGAGTCTGGTAATTTAATTTTAATTGAATTTGTTTTGCTGAATTTATGTATATCTGATCATGTCAATTGCCATTTTTATTAAATATGAGTATTAAAACTGATAGAAATTATATGACCATATGTAGATATTAGATTCGACTACCAAACCACAACCATCCTTAAACATTTCATATTTATATAATACACCTACGTGTATAAGGAAACTGACCTATCACTTAAACAAACGAATTGGCGCGATCAAATCCTCAATGGCCAGGAAGAATGACGAAAAAATATATCTTCAAAATATATGAAACCATCTTGAATTCTCCACCGTGATATATTGGATTCTATTCCGTGATATTTACTCTTATTGGTACTTTAGTATTCATAGGCCAATCGAGTAAACATATGACATATAGGTTGTTTGTGCTATATTATTCCAGCCATGCATAAAAAGGAGAAAAATAAAACAAGTAACATATAAAATAATGTGCATAGAGAAACTATTAAAGAATCAATAATGATATTCTCAATAAAGTAACATTCTATTCCTATCTTAAAAGAATAAAGTTTTCTTATGCACTCACACACTGGCTGTTATTATTATTATTATTATTATTATTATTATTATTATTATTATTATTATTATTTAAAAAAATTCGGGATACATTTGCAAAGAATGCATTTTCGATTCAGATCGTTAGTGTCTCCTAAACAAATGAAAGAATCTTAACATGTGAATACTATTCCTTATAGAGATTTCGTCTTCACTATTAGGGTATAATGTTACAAGAAATGAAACTAATCTTAAGACAACACTTAAGTTCGATATTCTGTCTTTGCATCAAGCAATAAACATAATGATTTATATTTAATATTAAACAAAACATATGACAGAGCGACTAATTAGTAACTAAGATTATTTTATTTAAAAAGAAGTTTCATGCAAACAGAGGCTCAATACAAAAATCGGACGTTATTTAGTCACAAAGGAAAGAAAATGTATAATAATCACCTGGTCGTGAAAACGCCTTCTATAACCAGTATCCCGTCCTCGGGGTTGAAACATTAATCATTTTTTTTTAAAAGTTATGTATATTTGCTTAACACCTGCTAAAACCACATGTCTTCCAATGAAACAGTAGACATAAGTGTATAAGTAATGACAAGTTTCTACTACAATGATCGTGATTAAGCCAAAGGCAACAATGCGCAGGTCTTGCCTTGAAACCGAAAAAGAGTTTTCACTGTTGTGATGAAACTGATAGGTGTGTTGTACACAACGTTTCATTGGTTGATACACCTTGTAAGGCGTTGCTTAAATTCAAGTAACGAAGTTTGAATTCAAACACACACATGAAACAAAAACTGGGTTGTCATTAAGTCTACCTTTTTAGTCCACTAGTAATGTTAATCAATTCAGTCAGTCATGTATTTCTTTGCCGAGGACAAAGTCTTTCAATGGGGCTCTCACATATCCACAGTATGTGCAATCTCGGCCATTTTATACATTTTATTGTCAGTGTTATTAAGTTTATTTTGTATATTTGAACAAAACTGTGATTTAATATTCCTTATCAGTATATAATGTTCAGTGAATAAAGACACGAGTATAAACTATTCCATCTATCCTATTAGCACAAGGATGGGGGTCACAGCCGTTAAAAACAAAAATCAACCCCAAAAACAGCTACGTGGACTGTGGCGAGTGGCGCCAGTTACTTTAAAGTAGTAGTAAGCTTGGTACTTGGGTACTGTTAAAAAGTAATAACAATAAAACGGTTGCACAGGTGAAAGACAATACACTAGTGTACCTTTCCCATCACGTGAAATCATTCGGTTAACTCGGTACTTATTGTCTGTCCCTTGTTGACGTTCCCAACTATTGTAATTACTAAACGTGTACTTCAGGGAAATTAAAAGAACCAAAAATGTCACACTTATCATGCTGTCCAAAAAATCGTATATAGAAGTAGTTATGCGAGATAAACTAATAAAAAGACTTAATTGTCTTTCACATGCGCAAACTTTAGTGGCGTATCACCAGATACGTGGACTCAGTATTCAGCAATATACGTTGTCTCCGAAATCACTCGCATACATTATAATTTCACAATACAAAACAAAATCATAGTCATAATTCGGCAAATAAACAAAGTGTAAACTGAATTACAACATGCGCTATAAAATATTCCTGTGAATAAGAATATAACTAATATAATGAAGAGTGTAACAGTAATGATTTTAAAAAATCGAAATCAAATGCTTTTTACTAAAGTTCTACTATAGTGTACTATTGACCGTGTAAAACCTTGTTGTCAGAATCGAATACATGGCGATGTTTATGTTTCTCAAATAATACATTACCTTTAGAAATAGCCATAACATGTCCTCTGATATTCCAAATATAGTTGTCCAATGGAGGATAAGAAATAAAAATGTGTCAAATGAACGCATAATCTAGAAGAGCAAAAACTGAAGTGCCCCCATCGAAGCCTCTGCTGACGTTTATGACGATTTCTATGTATTTTAAGCGCAGATCACAAAAGTGTCCATCAACTCATGTCATAATTTCTGGTATGGGTTATTTGTAAAATCGTGTTGTATGCAATGGTAAATGATCAAGAATGTGTCTCACGCGAAGTTTCTCCTGTCAGAGGGTTAAGAGTTAAATATTTGTTTGAGTGCACGTAGAAAATATATCCCTTGTCTCTTTTACTCCCGCACTTTCCTATGGAACGAAAAGAATATAGAAAAGACTACCTGGATACTAAACTAAGGATGATTGATAATTTCAGCTGCTCGCGAAAATGAAAAATGTAGGGTTTGGAACAGATTCAAGAAAAGAAAAAAGTATGAGACGACCGCAGAATTTGTGGAATACGCTTGAGCTGTGATGATGACGTGGAGATGAAAATATGCAAACATTCTCGTTTGGGACGTTTCGAAAACACTTCTTGACAGATTTAAGACTAGCAAATGTAGATAATGGGAATACAAGATTCTTTGCGTCAGACTTATGCTTCCTTGGGTATATTTGAAACTTAATTGAGGTAATAGGCTTGTAATAATTCTCTCAATAAGTACATTTGGGACACAATTCCAAAATCTAGTTTTTACATAGTTGTATCAAATGATGTAAAGAGGAAGGATACCTAGTGAATACAAGCAATATATATAGAACAAGCAATAAATAGAAATTAGTCGCATTCGGTAACTATATTTTAGAACTTCTTTCTAGTATGAGCCGTTGCCAATTTTAGGACATTTTAAAAAATATTTCTGAGAAGTTGAAATATGAAAGCCAGATTGTTAAACTTAATTCGAACGTGATCTGACACTCGTGACAATGTATTTACTAAAGAACGTTGATATTAGGTGAAACAGAAATCGTATGTATCCTCCTTATGAGTGAAATCATGTCATTAAAGTGGTTCCAGTGTTATTGTACACTAACCATTTACAGACACATAGACGATGATATGGATATATATATATATATATATATATATATATATATATATATATATATATATATATATATATATATATATATATATATATATATATATATATATATATATATATATATATATGTATATATGTATATATATATATATGTATATATGTATATATATATATATATATATATATATATATATATATATATATATATATATATATATATATATATATATATATATATATATATATATATATATATATATATATATATATATATATATATATATATATATATATATATATATGACTATGTACAAAGGTTGGTAGATATGGATGGATAAATGCACAGGTGGAACAGCTAATGGATTAATGCACTATTTGGGAGTTTGTGTGAGTGACTGCATAAAGAGATTTTCTGCTACCAGAAAGAAATATTCATGTAGTTGTATGAGTAAATTCTAGAGCATTTTTTTTTCTTGCGCAATTTTTACAATTTTTACAATCTACACAGTATCGTAGGTTCCACAAGTATGTCTTAAGGTCTTGTACATTATCTACCTTTCATCTAGGCTTCATGATAACGCTGTTGAATAATTGTGATGCTTTAACCCCACGACTCTCTTACCGTCAATTATATGCTTGTGTTTATTTAAACTGTAAGAGAATATGGTTGTAGACGACGAAGATGCAGAATGCAGAAAATCCTTAAGAACTGCACGGACTTACGGCGCCAATTCAGACTCTAACGGCGGTCATAAACTACAAACTTGTTGAGTGATTCTACCAAAGTAATTTCAGATACTTGGATGGTAAACCGTTTATCTCTGGCTCTTCCAGCGTTGTAACTATGTGTACAATTACTGTAAATTGTGCGTGGTTTTTAAGAGAATATATCAATTGCAACTTAAATTACCAATTATTACTGTGGATCTATATAACTTTAAACCTGTTTAGGTATTATGAATGACAGGAGAATCCTCTCAACTGCTGCTACTACTACTACTACTACTGCTGCTGCTGCTGCTACTACTGCTATTGCTGCTGTTATTACTCATACTGCTGCTGCTGCTACTACTACTACTACTACTACTACTAATAATAATAATAATACAAAATCAGAGGTAATCACTTATATTAATCTGTATCTCTAAGTCATTTTTCGTTAACAGTTAAAATTTAAACGCAGAATGAGAGAAAAATAGTAAAGTTATAACAGTTTCAATTTGTACATATCACAAGGAAATTGACCAGTGTGTCAGACTATTAGTGAACCGCCCAACTTTGTAATCTGAAAAGCTTTGTACCACAGGAGCTATTCCGTAAGCAATCAAACAATGTCAGGTGATGATAGATAGGTAAAAGTTATAGATTCGACAATTAGCATTTTTTTTTAAAAATTTAATCGAAGAAGACACGTTATAGGAATTCGACTTTATTTTAAAATGATAATGTGACTTAAAATTGCTTACTCATTCTGTAAGCTGTGATTTATCAGTAATACATACTTTCCCTTTTTTATAAAAAAATTCGTTTCACTATTAGGCTTTGTTGCCCATTTCCAAGTCAAAATTCGAGGCCATGTAAAATGTGAGGAGAATTTACCAACCTTTTCATTGTCAAGTTTCTCCAAGTATTTACGTCCACTTAGAACGCAAACTATTACCAAAAACCAGCAGACTTTCGTTTCAGACACTTATGGATCCAATAAGGCATAACGTTTCTTCTAATCGACACTTTTAGTCAGCTATCCAAGCCATCTGTTATGTTTTCAAAAATTTCAAAGTCTCGCAAAGTTATTTAACTCTCGAGACTGAAGCCATATTTCGAAACTTACGTCATATCACTCAGTCCATTTATGGCATTGTTAACATTGGTAATGAACAAATTCTTTAGAATATATTCCTTTATTGTTGACAATTCTAACAAGTGTTCCTAAAACGATTTTATTATTCCTCCAGACCCCTATGCATACTTAATAATGGCTTCACTGGTTGCGACATCTCGTCCCATGTAAGTAACTTAGCCACATTTGTATTAGTATAACTTTGAGATGTATCCGGCTTCTATTTCACCTTAAAACCGTTACATTCGCTGTATTGGTAAAAAGTCAAACAAACCCTGCTTTATTCACCGATTTAGTTCAAGTTTTTTTTTCTGTTTGATTTAAACTCATTAAGAAGGAACACAAATTTCATCGGAGAATATTAGCTTTAAGTAAAATGAAAGTAAGTCCATGGAACCATGTGGGTAACGAAGAAGTCCCTCGGAGAGACTGTAGATACAGCTAAAAACAATTTCCCGGATTCAAGATCAGACAATTTCTTCCTTTAAACTGCAGATTATTGAAACCATTAATTCACCATTTTCTTGTCCGTTGATGTTTAATTATATATCATTTTACTTATCCTGTAACTCACGGGTGCTCTTACTATATCATATTATATATGTCATATAAAACAATCTATTAAGGCAATCGAGCCTTGTCATCCTACTGGTTGCAGCAGACGCTATATTAACTGATGGCAATGACTGAATGGTGGCCATAGCGGGAATAGAGTTCTCTAGAGTACCGTTAGTTCAATGTATTATGACAACTGTGATTATAAAACTCACGAGTTGGTTTGCATTTATAGTCAGATATTGATAAGACTGATAACCTACAAACATATTCATATCAGTTATTGTTGTTGAGGATCGTAGTGTTGTGGGAGACACTTGTCAAAAAAAATAGATTTTTTAAAATCTCTCTTGGGAAACGTTTTAATGACCAAAGACGGTTATACCAGATCGATTATGGCTCTGGATGAATTCGCTAGGACATGACAAAAATGCATATAAGTTGACATATATTCATATGATCGTGCCATATATATATATATATATATATATATATATATATATATATATATATATATATATATATATATATATATATATATATATATACTTTATCTATGAACATGTTGGCTTCAAACTGAACAACTTTAGACTCAAACTTTAATTAACAGTGCTTAGCCAGTATTGTGATGCCATATCGTTAAACCCTAATACATGCTACTATACCGATTAGCAAATCAATGCCTACATTGAAAATGCATCTCCGATTCAGTGGTTCACTAAATTAAATATTTGCTTGTACATGTGGTATATAACATGAGCCACCATACTTAATAAAGATCAAAAGACTTTTGCTTTATCTAATTTATACTTTTCATAACATAATCGGTACATTTTTTCAAATTTATACTTTTCATAACATCATACTTAATAAAGATCAAAAGACTTTTGCTTTATTTAATTTATACTTTTCATAACATAGTCGGTACTTTTTACTTCTAGTGTGCAGTTTAATATTTTTAATATCGCAGTCTGTTAACATATCACTTTATGTGATTCTGAATGGTCCACATAAGCCCATGAAATTCTTTCTCTTTGCTGATTTTCCTAACTCCGCCTTCTGAAACTTTCTTGTTTTGTTATTGCTATGAACATTTTTTCGAATCGATTTACGAAGTGGAATAGGAGAAGAAGAAAAAAAAATAACGTTTGTCTGAATATGCTTAATTAACCCACAGGGATACAGCATGTCATGCTCTGAAAAATGACGTAAAACACCAATATGAACAACAGCAAAAAAAAAAAAAAAAAAAAAAAAAAAAAAACTAAAGGTATTGGTCAGATCATGGAGGGGCTGTGATGTTGTAGGAGATATATCTGTAACATGGAATCCACCTTATATGCAAGTTTTGTTTTAATGACAACGTAACAGAAGTAAATAAACTCTAGTCTGTTCAGAGAAGAATATGCACATAAACCGGACATCCAACTGACATAACTTTATCCAACAACAGCATTTGTACGGGCTCAAATAGATCAAACCAGGTACCTATTAATGGTTCTTATGTGATGCAATCCGATTTGCTTATGTATTATGTTGTCTACTGTTCCAAAACAAATACTATAAATATCCGGTCAAAACTTCATTGCAGGAAAACTGGGAATATGTGCATCCAATAATAATTATTTCACACGAATATCCAAGGAATGGAATGTTTAGTAGTAACACTGACACACTTTATTGTAAACATGGATTGTCTCCTCGAACCGGAATCAAAACTATGTGTGACATCACATATTGGGCATTCTGTGTTCAAAATTTATTTTGTCCATGTAAACTTTTATTTATTCGCAAGTGCACTTGCTCTTTGATTTATAATTTGTAACAAAAGCCTACTTTTCAAGATTAATGGTTGTAGAACTGGGTGTGCGATTATATTTTTTACACGCAACAAATGAAAGGTGCAATGCCTGAGACAGAATATCCGAAATTATCCCTTCTTAAACAGAATATTAAATGGGTAATGATTTAATATGAAATTTATGAAACGTGTTGAATAATGTGCATCTTTTGCTAGACAAGATGGACATTATTCAACTCGTTTCATAAATTCAATATTAAATAATTACCTATTTGAGATTCTCTTATAAGTCGAACTACTACTACTAATACACTTGCTACTACCACTGCTGCTACTACCACTACTACTGCTACATATATTATTGCTTCTACTACTACTACTGCTACTACAACTGCTACTACAATTGATACTACCACTTCTACTACCATTACTACTGCTGCGTCTTCTATCACCAGTAATAATATTATTACTTCTGCTACTGCTGCAACCAAAACTACTATTACTTGTATTACAGCTACTACTTGAACGTCTAATTCCAATATTTGCATTACTGCTTCAAACATAAATACTGCATGTGCTATCATTAGTGCACATAATATTGCTATTGTCTATACTATCATTACTGCATGCGCTATTCTACTGCATGTAATATCATTTTACACGTCCTATCATTACTACATGTGCTGTTACTATTGCATATACTATTATTACTGCATGTGCTATTACTAATGCATGTGCTATCATTAATTACTGCATGTGGTATTACTATTGCGTGTATTATTATTACTGCATGTATTATCATTATTGCATGTGATAGTACTACTGCGTGTGCTATCATTTCTGCAAGTTCGAACATTACGTCATGTGCTATCACTACTACATTAACTATAACTACTGTATGTGCTATTACTACTGCGTGAACTATCATTACTGCAGGTGCTATTATTACTGCATGTGCTATCATTGCTCCATATTTTATCATTACTGCATGTGCTATTACTAGTGTAATTACTCGTGCAATATTAGTACTGTAATTACTTTTACTACAATTATTGCTACTACGTTTCCTAACCCATTTTATTTTATAAATTTATTACGATGAGAGATATATTACAAGTATACCATCACATTTGTTCTCATATATAACATATATAGCTTGTGGAAATTGCTTTCACTTTTCTTAAAGATATTTCGTGCTCATATTTGCCATTAGATTATCCTTAATGAAAGACCAGTTCTATGTTCGATAGTTTGAGGTGCGATTTTATTGTTGTTTAACAGTCAAACTCATTTTTAATTTTTTCCTTCTGTTTTAACGACATTTCTCAGCGCAAGATAATTCATAGATGGCGGTCAGTATAGCCGGTCCCGCAAAACCTCGAACAGAACCACGGGATTTTACTGACAAGCATACTAAAAAATCTTCTAGTTCGGGATTCGAACCTACGACTGAGATAAAATGGTAGTACTCGGTGAAGGCGAGTGCCGTAGACCACACAGCCATCTAGGCCTGGTTCAAACGAACTGTTTTTCTTTCATTTTTTCTTCCTTCATTGGCCTAATATATAATGGTTTATTTTAACTTCTAGACTAGAGGCAAATATTGGTGTCAAGGGTCAATGCTTAGGAACTGTAATGACATACAATAATATATGTATGTATGTATGTATGTATGTATGTATGTATGTATGTATGTATGTATGTGTGTGTATGTATGTGTGCATATATATATACATATATATACATATATATATATATATATATATATATATATATATATATATATATATATATATATATATATATATATATATATATATATATATATATATATATATATATATATATATGTTTATTTTATATTATATATATATATATATATATATATATATATATATATATATATATATATATATATATATATATATATATATATATAATAATTAAAACAATGACAATAACAACAACGATAATAATAATAGTTAATAAATATATCAATAATTTATTTCATGCAATGGTATAAAAGAAATAATATTACATTCACCTTAAACAAAACCATGATAATCTGAGTGCAATTGTTAATTGTTCCCATAAGGATATTAATTGTGTTCAATTTTGTCTAAAATAACAGCTAATCCAAACTTACATCATTGCTGCAGGCGAAAATAAAATAAAATGAAATAAAATAAAAGATGAATAAAAACAAAACAAACAGCTAAGTGTGCTCAAATGTTGTATAGGCAATCAAAACAAATTTAAAAAAAACCGAATCTCCTCTCTGATATCTCAAATTCGTGCCTACGTTGCAGAGCACCATTGCCGTGGAGACAATTAGATTTACGAACCCCGGACTAAGATGGCCGCTGGACGAGCAAAATTAGACCAATATTTGTATAAAAATCCAATAGCTTTCTTCAAGTGATTGGGATTTATTACCTCTTAAAATCAAGTACCAGTGATATTAGATCTCGTGCTCAATTTGTTTCCAATTAAGAATGGCAAACGGTAATAAAGAAAAAGAGTAACCAGCTTTAGGAGGCGACACGAGACGCTATGAGCATAAATGTCACATAAACTTTAGTGTTACTGCCTCTAGCCCAATATATCATGAAGAACTTTAGCCGTGGTTGCTTTAATTGAAACCCTGGATTTCATGGATAGAAGGAATTAGGACCAATGTTTCAGTGGAAGATATTAAAGCTATAGTTATGAGAGAGAGAGAGAGAGAGAGAGAGAGAGAGAGACGGACAGACACACATGATTGTCTATATTGTTTTAATTGTAAAACTTTTAAAACAGATTTGATTGTACAGTGTTACATTTTATACGTATATCACGAACTGATTTATAAATTCAGACAGATGCAGACAATCTCTACTAGAATCGTCCATGTTTTAGCAACAAATCTGTAAGTGTGGCACAATATTTGAAGAGTGATTAAAACTTTTGTAAAAACTGATACATTTGTAGAACTATTGGAAGAATATGATCAATCAATATTGAAGGATTTTGTAAGACGTTTAGAAATATGATATAAAGTTAAGATTTCAAATGTTTGTGTTTTTCTGGAATCATCCTGAATGAGATGTATCGAAAAAGGCTTTGCAAATACAGTCAGCATGGAAGTACCCTCGATTACTAGAGGCCTGTCAACATTAAAGCCATAAAAATCGCACGATCTTGGATGGAAACAAGACTCCTTTGTTAAACAAATTTCACTGGCGTTGTCACGGCAGCCCAGAAAACAACTGAAAAATGTGTTTTAAACTTGACATGGGCTGGAACTAAGGAATTACAGTCGTAAATTTCTGCGGAGATCAAAAACTACATCTCCATAGGGTTTCTTTTCTATTTTTAAATTATATATTCCTACCACAAGGAGAATCCTTGTTTGTGAACACTATTCCAAAAGAATAACAGTATTCATGCACAGTTTCTAGAGGCCAAGGAAAATATAAAAAGAAAGAAAATGGAATTAATGAGTATGTATGTATATATGTATGTATGTATGTATGTATGTATGTATGTATGTATGTATGTATGTATGTATGTATGTATGTATGTATGTATGTATGTGTGTGTGTGTGTGTGTGTGTGTGTGTGTATCTATGTATGTAGTCACGCATGTAAGGATGGAAGGTTGATGGATAGATGGCTGGATTCAACATATGACAACGATGGAAACATATACAGTAGAAAAATAATTTGTGTTGGAGTACAATTAATACGGAACTTCTTTCTTCGGACAATCTTTACGTTACCTAATTTATATACTATCTTTTCTCCTTAAAATACAGTGAGCCTAAAATGAAAATAAAAGTTCAAGTCTATTTTATTTTCTCTCCGTATAGCGTGGTTAGTGGCATTTCAACTTTGTTCCCAACTGTTAAACTATAGTAAGTTTGCAACGGCCTAACAAGAGTTCTCGCTTCGCATCACACCAAGCAGAAATTGTTATTTATGAGACAATCTCAACTAGGACCGGGAACTGAATGATTCAGTTCATCTTCAATTAGGAATTGGATTTCAACTTTAGACATAAATAAACCTATGACTTGACAGTGCGGAAGGAAAAAAGAGAAAGAAACTCTATTGTGAGACACAGTCAAATTTATGTGACTAGAGTCAGTGGCTGGTTGATTAGAGTAGCTGATTTTTAATTTATGGAAAACGGAAATCTGTGGACTTGAAAATTTCATCGAGAAATATAACTCGTACATTCCATTACAGAGAAAATGAGAGAGAGAGAGAGAGAGAGAGAGAGAGAGAGATTTTCAATATCAAAACTTACCAATAATCTCAGTGAGACTGATCCGCAGCGTCTGAAAAGTACAAATATATGTATGACTATTCAGATAAATGCCATTAATTTGAAATATAAACAGAACAATAGGAACTGAAAGGGTTTATTTTGGTCAGTTAATACAACAATTGCAATATGTCCAAATTTAGGTTTATGAATCTTAACAAAACATTTATAATTTGGAGACCTGGCTACAATTTCCTTCTGTGGTTTGCGATACACTATTACCTAATGTTCGATACACTATTACCTAATGTTCGATACACTATTACCTAATGTTCGATACACTATTACCTAATGTTAGATACATTATTACCTAATGTTAGATACACTATTACCTAATGTTCGATACACTATTACCTAATGTTCGATACACTATTACCTAATGTTCGATACACTATTACCTACTGTTCGATACACTATTACTTAATGTTCGATACACTAGTACATAATTTTCGATACATTATTACCTAATGTTCGATATATTATTACCTAATGCTAGATACACTATTACCTGATGTTAGATACACTATTACCTAATGTTAGATACATTATTACCTAATGTTAGATACACTATTACCTAATGTTAGATACACTATTACCTAATGTTAGATACACTATTACCTAATGTTCGATATATTATTACCTAATGTTCAATACACTATTACCTAATGTTAGATACACTAGTACATAATTTTCGATATATTATTACCTAATGCTAGATACACTATTACCTAATGTTAGATACACTATTACCTGATGTTAGATACACTATTACCTAATGTTAGATACATTATTACCTAATGTTAGATACACTATTACCTAATGTTAGATACACTATTACCTAATGTTAGATACACTATTACCTAATGTTCGATATATTATTACCTAATGTTCAATACACTATTACTTAATGTTCGATACACTAGTACATAATTTTCGATATGTTATTACCTACTGTTAGATACATTATTACCTAATGTTAGATACACTATTACCTAATGTTAGATGCACTATTACCTAATGTTAGATACATTATTACCTAATGTTAGATACAATATTACCTAATGTTAGATACACTATTACCTAATGTTAAATACATTATTACCTAATGTTCGATATATTATTACCTAATGTTCAATATATTATTACCTAATGCTTGAGACACTAGTAACTAATGTTCGAAACACTATACCCAATGTTCGATACACTATTACCTAATGTTCGATATATTATTACATAATGTTCGACACACTATTACCTGATGTTACAGCTAAGGGTTATCTTCATAACCCGATATTTATTGATTACTTGTTCTTTGACGGTACTTGAAGCATATTATTGGCTACATCATACAGAGGCAAAGTAGTATATATTTGTAACATGACAAAAAAACCAACACCAACATATTTTAAATACATAAATAAATGTAGCGTTGTGACAGATCCGTGCAACGTTTATACACAAATTTTGGAAAGGTTGGTACCAGCGTGGTTTACACATTACTTAAATTTCATCCCACTCTTTTTCCCGTTCTTGAACACGTTAATTCCCAATAAAACTTGTCCGTTGCATCGTGCACACTCAGTCTGGGTGTTTAAATATGGGACTGTTTGACACTTTTATGTTCCTTCAGGAATTTATAGACCGTCATTATGGAACTCCCGAATATCCATAAACAATGTCTGGTTGTGCGAATTGTAACACTATGTTAGAGCGCTTTCTCCAGACGTGTTCGATTGGAAAATGCGATGGCATTGGATACTATAATCAACAAAGCATTTGAAAAGAGGAAAGTCCGACAACCATTTAGCATGAAGCTATAAAGAAAAGCCCCCGTTTTATGTTGTTTTAAAGGCTATTTCATGACATTTAGTGAAAATTTGATTCTTGTTACATATGACACGTCTTCTATTAGCGATCAAGTATGTAATGATAAATCATGACCGTGCATTCGGACATAAGATGTCATTTATGTGCTAGGAATAAGGATCAGATTATGTTGTACTTTTCTCAAGTTGAAGGCTATGTCATGTTGGTCGAATACATACATGCTATGCATGGGTTTGAACATATTTTAGGGTATATTTTACCATATGAAAAACGATTAATCACATTTCTTGGTATAAATAAAGTCTGCGTATTAAGTTTGATTGTGTTATGTATTATAAATTTAACAAACACAAAATATCCTGACAAATATTTTAATAGTTATATACTTTTTTTAATAAAAAATGAAAGAGAGATCCACTTGAGACTGATGTAACGAATGGATCAGACATTTTCAAAGGCCATTTTGTGTGTACATACTACATTTGGGGCCCCGAGGGGCCGAGTGGTCTAAAGCGCTCTCCGTTACGGATCACTGCCATCTCACCTCTGTCTGCGTGGGTTCGAGTCTCGGATTCGACTAATGTGGGTATGTGAGAAAGCTGGCCAGTAGCTTCTCGTGGGTCGGTGGTTCTTTCTGGGGTTTTCCCGGGTTCTTCCTCCACCATTAATACTGGCCGCCATGTATAGCCTATCGTGTGCTGAAAGATGGCGTTAAACCCCACAACAACAACAACAACAACAACATACTACATTTAGCGTTACGCTAGCTAATCCAATGGTGGTTTGTATATCAGCTTAGAAATGAACTGGTGCGCAACCGCAAACACTACGAAGTTGTTTACTGATTGGGAGCATCCTTTTCGTGAATGTATTATGAAAGCTTTAGCGTTTAACAGACTTCACACAATATTCTTCTTTCTGCTAAGTTACAAGGAGACTACACAAACGAGTGCCAGGATTTGAAGAGTTTGCTTAATCTTACAAGTAGAGAGCATTAAAGCGTAACAGGTTTTGAACAGCTTGACTAAAAATTAATACAAAGAGTGTACACAAAACGTGTAACATGCGTTGAAGAGCCTACCTAAATCGTACTGGAAAAGCTTTTCTAATTACATGAGCACTAAATGACGTTTACAACACTTCTCTGTTTCAAGGATAAGATTGATCATTGATGTTTAGTTCAAAAGAAACCCGATAACGCTCTGGAATTTACCAACATCTCTTATGTAACACAAAATGTCCCTGATCATAACTCATTTATAGGTATAAAACACATCAGTTTTATATGATAAGAGAGCTGTTTGATTTAAGAGAGAATTTGTCTTTGAAACATACCATTACACAGTTGGAAATACGAACCTACGGTTCAAAACAATCTTTAGCTCCGCAGTTAAACAGCAGTTGCTAACAGCGAAGATGGTTCGCTAAGCTTTAGTATTCAAATATCGTTTTCATAGCTAGAACGATAGTCTAATAATGGCAAAGGAACAAATTACAGAGCTGTAAAACGAAACATCAAGTCGATTTAGCCAGAAAGGTAATGAAACCAAATTAGACAGTCATAAAGATATCCGACATACGCAAACTAAGGAGGTTGGTCACATAGTAGTTTATAATAACTGACTCTCTTTGATTTATTGTTAAAAAATTAAAAGAAAATAATGGGCATTTTGTGCAGGGTGATATAAAGCTATGAGAGAGAAAAAGTAATAATACCAAAAGACAAGTAACATTGACTGGGAAGAAAGCTTTCTACTTTACGGTACAGCGAAGAGAAAAAAATTAGACAACTGCAATAACGGAAATGTTCAATTATGCTCAGACATAACTTTGAAAAATGTCAAGAACAAATTCATGAAATGATCTTGGCTCAACAGAGATCGAATATCTTTCCTTTTACATAAAAAAATATGGCAACGCCATAGGAAATGAACAAATAGACAACAACAAGAACATCCTAGATGCACAATAGCATATACAAAGATAGAAAGAAAGAAGGAGGGAAGGAAGGAAAGAAACAATGGATAAACGGATGAGAACAAATGTGATTTGTGAAGTGCTGGGACTATTTAATGATATACATTATTGTTTAATACATGAAAGATACAGTTTCGTTTTGATACATTTTTTTCAAGGCAAAATTGTCAGATAATTTAGGTCAGTGACACTGTTTAAAGTTATCTGTAAACTGATGGTTCAGATTGTGTTTCATCAAACGAATGACCGTTTTCATACGAAAATGACAATATTTATGTTACATTTTTTCGTGGATTAAAACTGTGAATATTTCTGGGGAGGTTATTGTAGAATGATCACAGAGAAGTTGTATCTGATGGTACCATCTTTAAACAAAAGCTTGTAATGGTTACGAGTTTGCCTATTAGGATTTTGTTTTCTTTGCATTAACACGTGAATTATGTAGCAAGCTTGTTCTGAAACGAACGAGTTTTTTATATTTTCGGTTAGCGATCAACACTTATTATTTTCAAACATGAATAATAACATGAAATGAAAATATGTCTATGTTTAATATCGTCAAATTGGCGATGCGTCTCTAATCGATACTGTACCTATAGCAACTTTATAGATAGATAGATAAATATATAGATAGATAAATAGATAGGTAGATAGATAGATAGATAGATAGATAGATAGATAGATAGATAGAGAGAGAAAGAAAGAAAGAGAGAGAGAGATGTGTTGTACTGAAAATAATAATGTATATTTTATCCTTATTCCCTTGCACTTTCAGAGGATTAGAAAGTTGTTATCATGCAATCCTTGGGGGAAATTGGTTCTTAGACTGACGGCATCTATTTTAATTTACCAGGTGGTAACCCGAGATGGAAAATAGTAAAATACACCCAGTTTTACCATCCCTCGTCGATAACTAATCAGACATGATTAAAATCAACAGAAACTTTATCGAATGAAACTGTGGAAAACCCATTTTCTTTATTCAAAGCTAAAGCCACTGGGACGCATTTATCTTTATGACATTGATTGAAATGGAACACATTTAACTGTAACACCGGTGATCTCTTATCAAATGAGGGGCAAAGATGACTGTTATACGTAAAAGAATTTACAAGTTTGTACGACAGTTTAGTCCTGATCTAGATGCGCATGGATGTCATTCGAAGATATTGCAAAAAATCCGACATGACATGGAACTCTAATCCATTTGCTTTCAATGAAGTTTCAGTCCCAATTTTGAGTAATGTTTAGGTACGTGTATTCCTGCTTTCAAATGTGACAACAAGCCATTGAATACACAATGATACATTTTTTGAGGATAAGACAGTTATAGAATAATTAAGTTACGACCCCTGATAAAGGTCATTGCAACAAATAGCACTTGTTCAGACCGATTTTGTTTTGTACTCCAAAGCACTGTAAAGGCATTTTATCAGAATCCTTTTTTCTGAAGGGGAATTACATAGCTTTTCCAAAATGTCAGTAGTAGGTAACGAGCAATTTGTGAATTTATGGCAATAGCGTGGTAAGTAAATCGTATATTATTGAACATTAAGCTATTTAACTTTAATTTAGGAACATAAATGTTTCAAATTACTTATTAATTATTAATTACTTTCGTTTCTCAGACCCTAAACTAACGTATGCTCTAATATTACTACAGAATGCATTTCCGCTTAGAATATCACAAATCATTTTGGTTGTTAAGAATATAATATATAAAAAATATGAATAATATTAATGCGCAAAGAGCACCGGCCAGCGACCTTTGAACTTCGTCACGCTCGATATTAGTTTTTTTAAAAAGAAATCTCGTTTTGGTCTAAATAAAATTGAAATTTAGAGTCGTATTTTGAATGAATGCGCAGTGAAAACACTGTTTCCATTTGATCTGGAATGTTTGGATTTTGTTTGTTTCTATTGCTTCGCTCAATTCTGATTTGCTTCTTATGATATATTTGATTTATTGGGTCATTTCTGTGCAGTACGGACAATCTGATCTTAGTTGGAAATGAAGTCAAAATTGCAATGTGTATCAGGTTTTTAAATTGACTTTTTGACTAGGGTGCTCTTAGTTTCCTACCAAACCATACAGATGCATTTTTTTATGATTTAGTGTTTTGACTGACTTATAAAATGATTTGTTTCTGATAGTTATGCGATACCCCTTGGCTTTAATATGCTTTTCTATGCTATTTTTATACACCCTCTAGTGCACAGATCATAGTCTGAACCATTGTATTTGCGTAAAGATACGAATAATTCTCCTAAATAACTGATTATTCGATCAGAATAACACATTTTCAATTACCGCGTCTCTCACGTTCGTTGCGGACATTGCGTATACAACGTCCATTTCGTTTGTTTGCTTCAAAGTTTTATTTGTGACTCTTCCACATCGTTAACATTATTATCTCAACTGTCAAATGGACGAAACAGCTTGTTTAGTTCATTCACAAACAAATCTAATCAACCAAAAGCAGCTACGATAAGAGTAGGTTGGTCTACAAAGTAGTTCCTAATGAGCATTTTGTATATAACTGAATGTAGTTAATGACTGTTATTCCTCGAAATATGCGCATAAATTAGCTTGAAAGTATAATGTGTGTATTTAGTAAGTTCGGTTTTAAGAAAAAGGTCACTTACTAGTCCAAAATCTCGGTTCTATTTGAGAATTTTGTAAAAAAAAAATCACTTTGTATTTGACTTCGGTATGAATCCATCATATCTCCCATACAAAAGTTGTCAAACATTCAAAGCAATGCAGATAAACTGATTACACAACTGCACAGTATATATCTAAGCCTAACCGGAGTAAAGTACGTCACATGGAAACGTCTTATAGGGCTATACACTATCATGAATTAAACACTAAGTGCCTGATTAGTAGTTTTAAGCGCATAGATTAAGAAACTTTAAAAAAATGTGTGACTAAAATGTGAATATGTAATATATATTTAGCTACATAGTTGCTTTGTTCCAAGGAGAGAAAGTATTATTTGTATCGGGCGTAGGAACATAGGTCTCGCGCTGACTGTCTCGGCATATTCCAACGCCATATCAAAATAGTTCTTTCCGCCCATGCGGATAGCCCCCAAAACAAAACGTGTAGTTTTGTCTATTTACTTGACGTTATAGAATTAAATTCTTAGTCACTAGACTCGGTTTACCTAGACTGTTTTTACATAGAACAACTGTATAAATCAGCCTAAGAAGAACACGGCAAGAACTGCCCCTAGCGAGTTGTTGAAAATCAAAGGAATATGTTTTAATATCATCGAGTGAGAAAGTATTTTCAATGATCAATATTATGAAGTAATCATTGTAGGAAGTCTAACTTTGCTTGCAACAAGGTGTTCTTACATTATTTTTCCTCATTAGTATAAATTTAACTATTCATGCTACATTTCACACACATAAATTAATTTTGGAGAAGAAATTTCAGTTGACGCTGTTCGCGTCTCTATGAAGCTAATTTCCGTTGCTTCCTTGCGAACAATAATACACTGGCCGGGATGCATTGCTGAATATGATTTGCTTTGTGATCAGATATGATGACCAAATAGTTAACAAAACGGAGACAAATGGAATTCACTCCGATAGATTAGGTCATCCCATTCCTAACGCTTTCTTTAGTCACTCATATGTACATGATATGGCCATGAAAGTGGGGTGAATTTACGAAACGAATGGTGGGGTGTTGTGATGAAAAGTAAGTTTAATTTAGGAAATTTCTATTTTGGAGCAAGTCGTATGTATAATAAAAAGAAAATCTTTTTATCGTGTATACACATCATCGTGTGCTACCAAAAAGAATGTATTTTAACTCATGGCTTGCCACTTGATAAAATATTAAGTATTTCTGGCATGAACGTAGCGAGCAAGCCAATCTATGATATCGTCATCGGCCTGGTCATGATCAATATTAGGCCTACTGGTTCATCCAAATATCAATATTAGGCCTACTTGTTCACCCAGATATCAATATTAGGCCTACTGGTTCATCCAAATATCAATATTAGGCCTACTGGTTCATCCAAATATCAATATTAAGCCTACTTGTTCATCCAAATATCAAGATTAGGCCTACTTGTTCATCCAGATATCTACTGATTCGTCCAAAAAGATCAATCACATACTTTGTGGTCTCATATGGGCAAACTGGACCTGTTAAAATTTCTGAAACGAGTTGCATTTGACAGCGTTGCATTAAATTTTGTAATAAAAAAGTTTATTGCGTTGTAACAGATGAAAATAAAGTTGTTTTATCCAGTATGCATAGAAACTACGACGGTCAGTAAAGGTTAACTGATTCATCATAATCACCTTAGCAGAATGATTGTATTTATTATTATTATTGCATTTGAATGACATGTAGAAAGAAAGAGCTCTCGCCCTGATTAGAATTACACTGTATTCATACCAACACATTTTTGGCAATACGTTCCATAAAGAGCCCCAGTGTTTTAAATCAGATTTTAACGGAACAGATAGAAACAATATTTTATTTATATTAATTCTATTTGCCTCGACATTTTCTATAAAAGAAAATTAAGATGCATTTTTTTAATCTTGGGTTTCTGCTTTGGAAGATATTGGAAACTTAATTGAAACTGGAATTGAAAATAAACGTATTGTTTTCTCCCAAACTTTTACGAGCGTGCTTCCATCGCAAAACATTAATTCTGAGCAAATGTTATATATCATGAACGGAAAGATGTTATATATCAATCTTCCTTATATTCTAAGAGGAAATGAATCTAATATATTCATTGAGTTTGCTTCTTTGTAATCCGTGCCTTTTCCCGTCCAAATTATTTGCTTAAGATGCGGGTATGTGAGAGATGCAAACAAAACCAACAGACTCAATGTTTGAGAAGCAAAATTAAGGATCCTCCAATGATTAATAAATGTCGAAGGGTGTGGAAAGAAAATGAAAGCAAAAGAAAAATTGCTAGTGCTTACTGGAGAAATAGTCACCGTGATTTATTTGAAACAGAAAATGCGCAATTAAGAGATCAGATTTTGCCTTGAAGTGGTTTGGTGTGGTGTCCTGTTTTACGGCACAGCTACAGAAGTAGGTTATTTAGTCATGAGTAATTGAAGTAAATTGCTTTCCCAAGAACACATTATGGTACCTGACCAGGACGATCCAGTAGAAGGATTCGAATTGGTACCCTTTGGTCACGAATCTGACAATAGCGCAAGTAATGGTGTCTAGAAGCGAGTACTAAACCAGTTTAGAAGCCAAATTCAACAAAATGTAAAACTGAATTAACATAGCCCAGAAATGACCCAGTGTACTCCTATATTTTCTTTAAAATCGTCAAAAATGCATTATTTAACGGACAGTGGGGTAGACAACAACAATTTAATTACAATGTACAGGAATAGACACCAACATGTTTACCATATAGTAATTGATGTGTATCAAATATATCTATTTATCTATCGATCTATCGATCTATATATCAATCTATCTATCTAGCTATATCTATCTATCTATCTCTCTATCTATCTATCTATCTATCTATCTATCTATCTATCTATCTATCTATCTATCTATCTATCTATCGATCGTTCTATATATATATCTATCTATATATATAGAGAGAGACAGACAGAGAGAGAGAGAGAGAGAGAGAGAGAGAAAGAGACAGAGACAGACAGACAGATAGAACTATTTGTCTATCTAAACAGATTATTTAAAGACGCTAAGAAATGTATTGGTGTCTAAACATGTTAGCTTAGGTTCATAAAATTATACGGTTCACGTGTAATCTTCGGCAAATAACCTCAAGGACGCTGTGAGACGACATTCAAGGATTTACCTACGTCCAAGATACGACATTCAAAGATTTACTTACGTCCATGATACGACATTCAAAGATCGACGTACGTTCAATGATAAAGGCAAGGCCCATCTGATTGGTTGATGCCAAAGATGAGTACCACAAGAAAGGAGTAATTTCCATTGGCCATTCTGCGAATGATTTTTAAACATGTTTTCTTTTATCTTTCAAAGTGTTTGGAAAAATCTTAAAAGTGAATTTTGAAACTCTCGGTATCTCGCATTTTGTTGACCGTCGAACCCGAATACTAGAAACATTAAGAACTATTACCACACTAATGAATTGTACGAACAAACGCTGCATATCTAGTAAAGCTCCCCTAACATTCAACTAAACGTTTCACAATTTCGCTTTCCACTTGGTAGTTTTGTTCCTCGAGTATTCTAAGTTTATATCAACAGTCATTTAACAGTAACAATTACAATAACGATTAGCATGCAATTGGGCAATGCAATACCAATTAACATTTTAGAATAATCCTTTGATATGGACAGAAACCAACAAATCTTGGCACCTATATCACAGACGATTATCACACTGTATTCGTTACGCTGAAAGAAAAGCCTTAAAATAAAAAATAAAAAAATAAAAAGAATCAAAATCGCAAAAAAAGACAGCAACAAGCAACATGAAACTATACTCTAACTCTTCGTTAGACACAATCGTATGCGTCGAACGAAACTGAAGCAAATGCAAGTCAAGGATGTTAGCTGCTGAAAAGTTCGTGTTTAAAATTGAAATTATGGAGACATCATTAATTTATTTTTACGTCATGAAATAGTTATGCATGTACAACAGTGACTATATGGTGTCGTCTAAAGACAAAGAATTAAGTTAGACAGCGCAGAGCTAGAAATTGAAAACTATTGAGCTGACTTGGATTTCAGGTGGTGTCTAAACGGACTACCATATATAATTTTCTGTATTCTGTTGTTGTTGATGTTTAAATCTATTTTTCTCCAGATTTCACGTTGTAAATATAGGGCAACACAATAATGCATTTGCTTTTCGGCAAAAAGAGACTATTCGTTGTTCACAATAATGATATTCTTGTAACAAATCCTGGAATTTTCTAATGTCAATTATGCGATAAAGAAGAAAATTAAGAATGTATCTTTTGTAATTTTCGCGGAAAGGAACTTTGCTGATTACAGATCCTAAAAATTGATTTTGTTTATATGAATCACACAAACCTCTTGAACTGATTATATGCCATAGGTAGATAAACGTATATTTACACCAAATAAATATACATACATTTATTTACATGAAATAAACCGACATAGATGTATTTACACCAATTAAACAGATATACATTTATCTGATCATCGGACTTTTTTACCGAATATTCCTATTAAGTAGTGTTGCTCAAGAAATGCAGTTAAAATAGACAAATCCTGCCTTTTAATTGGTTAGAATATTTTGAAGAAGAAATAAAGTGTTATGAATGGACGGCCAGGTCTAATTCTAATTTGTCCCCGATGACCTAATGACATAGCGGCTCTATCTTTTGTATGCAGAATGAAGAACCGACTGTCTGATAAGAGTGGGGTGTAGCCATGTGGCATTCAACTGTCATGATGTGGAGGCAGGTAGAAAGATACAGGATCCTGCATTCTCTACACTATAATGAATGTGCGACTGTAATCATGTGGATGTCCGGACTAAACAACAGAAAATAGAGCAATTGCGATGTCAATACGCAAATCTAAACACATGCGTTGAAAGTATTATTATTTAACGAATTCACAATACAATCAAATTTGTTTGTTTTGGCCAAAATATCTCCATTTTAATAGTCCATGAAATCAGTTAATCTCTAGCAGTATTAGTGGTGGGAATATTAAATATTGTATATAGAGTGACGATGAAAACGTTTTTCTTTAAGTAATATTCAACATTTTCCATTATATTCTAAAGGTTGTTCTTTCATATTTGCTTTGATCATTTCCACAAAATTTGTGGGAACTGTTTTCTTATTTCCACTTTTATTCAAACGATTTTTATATTTTAGACACACCTAATGGAAAAAAAACTCCATTTTAAACTCCTCTGAAGGACATATTACATTCATATCCTTTCTTGAGAAAACAAATTCCTTTCGACATAGAGACATTCGAAAATTTTGTGTCATCTTATTGCCTACAATTCATTCAAAGTCTGTAATATCTTGTTGAATCACAGCGCTTTTATCCAACACATTTTTAAGTTAACAATTTAAGAACAACTCAATAGAGTCAATTTAAAAGATATATGAAAGGCCAATATGTTACACTACGCTGGATTAGCAACGTTTACCTAAGTAAAAGAAGTCAAAAAATAAATTCAAATTTTATCAAATATAATTTAATTTTTAATTAGCCGTAGAAAAGCAAAGTATTAAATTGACTTCTTATTTAATCACACATTGTATTGCACTCTGTTTTGTGGTCATCATAAGTTAATATTAATTAATAACTGTTGTCATGAATAAATTACAAATTTATTTTCTTTAATATTCATTGATTTATTTTAAATATATAAATTATTACAACTCATTGTCAGATATGCATTTATAAAATGTCACAATTCAAATTTCTCACTTAAAGTTATTTCGAACGCCAGCAAGTTACGAAGCAGTCATGTACCATAGAAGAGGCCTATGACACTAACAAGATTACTATGTCTTCAGCCCTGTGTCCGCGCTGCTTATTGATTGAAATGTTAGTTCATTTCATTTATTATTGATTTAATTGTTTAAGAAACGGTATTACATTTCCAATTATGTCCATGTAATTTGATATATATAATACTGTTTGACTATGACTTATTTGCCTAATTATTCATTTGCACAAGAAACACACACATATACAAACACACACACATACACATACACATACATACACATACACATATCCACATACACACATACACATACATACGCATACACAAACTTTATTTCAATTAAATATTGACTAAAATGACAGAACATATTTTTAACTAGACTGAATTTCTTCTTTCTTGGAAATCGCATTGTTTTATTTAACCCTGGAGAAGGAGTACGAAAGTTACCCTCATCTACATGTGCGATTTATAAAATAAAAGGCTTCCTTCATTTAGGAACTAAAATATTAAATTGGTAGGTAGAGTAATCAGATATGTTCACATTTAGACTACTGTTTGTCAAATGGGGCGTGACTATTTCTCCAAATCACCTTTTTACTCAGCTACCCAAGCCGTCGTCCGAGTTTTCAGACATTGTTAAAATTTGGCACACATTCTTAGTCCCTTAGTCAGTTTAGTTATCTATAATCCTTTCTTTACATTAACCTTACTTCTATATAATAACAGCTAATATACACCTTTTGAAAAAACAAAAAACAAATTCAGGCGATAAAGACTCGGTAATTTGTACACTTTTGGTCGTAATTTGAATCCATATATATGATCAGGTTTAGAAATGTTAGCAGTTTGTATAACACAATTTAGATACTTTACTGCCACTGATCTTTTTATTTTCATTTGACCATATATAAAGCAGAGAGAGAGAGAGAGAGAGAGAGAGAGAGAATAATTCGGATGATAGAAATGTTCCTGTATCTTTCGACATTATATCAGCCGAAGCCACCTCCAGGCGAAGAGAAAAACGTAAGGAATAACAAACGAGGTGACAGAAACAGTGATGTTAGACATGTCTAAGAGAGAGAAACTTTGTATGAATATTTCTAATTCGTGTGTCTATATGGGGTTTTGATGCGCATGTCAAATGTTCTATTTTGCAATAAGTTTTAAACAAATACTATCATAGCATGCAACGTAATGTCTAATATAAATAAACTGTACACATTCGTGTAATCTAACTCTTTATAACTACATATTACCGAAAAAAATCCCAAAATTAAGGACACGTTGTATCTTTGTATGGCTTGCAAAGAGTTGAACATTCACAGATCCAATAAGAAAACAAATAAACAAATCAATTGATTAGGACTGATCATCAACATCAAAAATATAAAGACCAAATTCATAATGCATCCCAAAATTTAAGAGCGACAGCTATCTTTAAGTTTTAGTGAAACAACTAGTAGAAGGTTGATCAATGTATATGGTTTGTGGATGTTGTAAGGAATCCCGAAATTACATAAGGAGAAAAGCAGGAAAAAATCGACTCCAATATATTCCATATATAAATTGTAAACCCGAAATTCAAAGATCATCACAATAGAAACCTAATAAAAAAAATGTAAGGTGAATAAAATGTGCTTTAAATATGGGCATCAAAATCAGACACCACAATGGAGGGTCACGTTTCTTTTATTTACCAGGTGTCGTGCGCACTTGGGGATGTTAAACAGCTGAATACGAATAGAACGACTAACACTATTGTATAGTACTAAGAAACGCATGTACTGATCTCGATCAAAGTACGCTGTCAGTGAAAAGAGTATACGATGTCCTGTAGAGGCCCACAAGATAATCCCCTTAGCAAGGAACCAAAGAGAATCAGCTGAAGGAATAAGACTTGTGCAATCACATATAAGAGAAATATCATCATACGTAAATGCAATGGTTATGTCAGTGGAAAAATAAGCTGAAAGTGAAGAATGTTGCTCGAATGAATTCAGTACTCCATTTTGTATGTTTTTATGAGACACGAATGCCCCAGGACGGTTCTTGAAAGCTGGCCTAAAAGCAAACATTGACCGAAGTGTGATCGGAGGTATGCCAAACAGACAATGGTAAAAATATATGCTCCACCATTTCCACACTGGGGACATTCTAGTAATAATCGCATTGGGACAATATTTGTTTGGCTTTTTTCCCATGGAAAACGAGAGAACTTTCCCATGACATTCCATTCTTCAGTTTCAGTAGAAAATTTCAGGTATTGTATATAAACTAAATCCGAAACATAGCTAAATTACATTGGTCTCTCCATTTTATCCTAAGAGTCATGTGAATGAAAATGTGCTTTAAACTGATATACAACTAATAAATGTGAGCATACAGTTTATGCATTAAATTTTACTTCAGATAATATAATATATCTAATAACGTCGGTGATAATATAATATATCTAATAACGTCGGTGATAATATAATATATCTAATAACGTCGGTGATAATATAATATATCTAATAATGTCGGTAATAATATACTATATCTAATAACGTCGGTGATAATATACTATATCTAATAACGTCGGTGATAATATACTATATCTAATAACGTCGGTGATAATATATCTAATAACGTCGGTGATAATATAATATATCTAATAACGTCGGTGATAATATAATATATCTAATAACGTCGGTGATAATATAATATATCTAATAACGTCGGTGATAATATAATATATCTAATAACGTCGGTGAAACAAGAACATAAACTTCATCTTTAAACGTTTCGGAAAAAAACAATTCAAATCCCGACATTTCTTGGAAAATTCGTCTCAAACAATTCATGCAAGACTTTCGAAGCCAGAATAAGAACTCGTAATCTATCAACGTTCAAACTACATAGTAATGTTGGCGTTACTGTGTTTTCATTTTTGGGGGGAGATGAGGGTAGTTTCTATAATCTACTGGAATATAATTTATATATTATTCCTAGAAATGTTTTTAAAAATTCAAATTTCAAACCAATGGCTCGCAAAGAAGCTTATAAAGTTTCGGGATTCAATTGAAGATTGCTGTTCGGAATTTTAATTTGGGTTTAAGTGTTTGGTTTAAAGCTTCAAAGTTACAGAGACGAACATATATACTGAGTTTTCTAAAACAAAATTTAATGAAAGTAAAGGTTAAAATTGAGTCAGACATTTCAGACGGAAAATAAGGGGTTAAATATTATCTTGAGGAAGTTCTCTTCATGAAACGTTTCTTAGATGACCCTTATTACAAGTTTTATCACAAAAAAAAGAACAAAACTAAGCTTGATTCTAGATGTCCCCCATTACAAGTTTAATCCCGTACATTCAAAAGAATGTATGGTTACGCGTTATTGTAGATGGAAGTAAACAACTACCTTGAAACTTACACTTTGCCCATGCAGTGTTTGTGTCCATATGGATGGTACGTTGTAACAGAGCTGCTAAAAATGGCACATCTGATAGACCTATGTCAATGTCAGGCAGATACAAATACTTTTTAAAAATGACAACATAATTTATTTCAGTACCATATATAACATGAATGAAGAAATGTTTTGGATTAATGCTATAATGACAAAACTATATTGCTGTTAGGCAGGAATTTAAATACTGAATGTTTGAATATTAACCAAAGAAACCGATACAGCCTAAAATACTCACTACGAAGTTTAAAGAAGCTCAGGAAAAATAATGCTAAATAATTTGAAAAGTCTTTAAATATTTTGATAGAAATTCACGTTTTGTTAAGTCTCTGTTAATAAAGATATAAAGTTGCAGGATTGTACGCCTTTTGCAAAAGGTCGAATATATAGATAATGTTTATTTTGTTAAATTGTTTCATCAATTAAAGCACTGTCTAAAAAGGCACAAAAAGATGTGATTGAAAGATGCACAATGAATTATAATGGCAATGGTCAATTCAGGTATTTAAAAATAAGCTGCATATCACGCATGTTCACCATAAAAACGAAAAGAAATCAAATTATATATATGCAGTTGGAGGCTAGGGGTTGGGGATCTTGCTTTTTTTTCTTCTAAAATATATATCCTCTGTATTCAGGTATGTACGACCATTTTCTCTCTACTGATCCACATGACAAAGCAAAATTGTATTGATCCTGCAGTCTGATTATAATAAGAAGACATGTCGGTCTCGAAGAAACGTTTCTATTCCGGGAATATTAATAATTCCCGGTTCACTTAATTTTAGTAACTTGTCAATCATGTAGTTCCATATCGTGTATGGAAGAGCTATTATTAGAAACACTGTTTTCCAAACGATCTTTACCACTTTCATAAAACTGAATGGTGTAAATTAAATGGTAAATCGAATAAATCGAAAGGTCAAGAAAACATTATTTCGTATCTGTATCCTTCACATGATCTCATGCATTATTCACATTTAATATATTTTTGCAAACCATAACCCTCTCTCTCTCTTTATATATACTCTTTATAAATATATATATATATATATATATATATATATATATATATATATATATATATATATATATATATATATATATATATATATATATATATATATATATATATATATATATATATATATATATATATATATATATATATATATATATATATATATATATATATATATATATATATATATATATATATATATATATATATATATATATATATATATATATATATATATATATATATATATATATATATATATATATATATATATATATATATATATATATATATATATATATATATAGATAGATAGATAGATAGATAGTTAGATAGTTAGATAGATAGATTTGATATACGGAGGATATCTACGATTTTTTTAGTAGGACTTATCTCACCCGTAAAGTGAGAACATGTTAATATTTATAATTCTCCAATGAAATATTACTGATACTAAAACGAGTAGATTTTAGTAAACAATAAATCGAGTAGATTTTCGTTTAATTATATATGTTTATATGTTTAATTATATATATTGTTGGCCAAACTCATTGATTTTCATCGATTTCTTTATTTCTGTATTAATGCGATTTAGGACTGATATACATCAATTAAGAGACATTCCGAAACTGGACCATCATTTTAGGACAGTGACATTTTGCAGACTCAGATTGTATATTTAATGATTGCAGTTGTGTATTTTGTCAAATTAATGTTTTGATATGAAGATGTAGAGGTACATTTCTTGCACGTTTTAGCTTAACGTCATTAAACTACAGATTTTAATGATTGTGGGGAATTTGGCTTTCATGATTGTTTTGCATTTAGACGTAACTTTGTGGGCTGACATGCTTTCGATCTATTTCGGTAACAGACGGTACACCCCGATTTCGATTGTCACTTCATTTCGATTTGCAGTGGACACTAATCAATGCATGATTTCTCTATTATTTTCAGGCATGATGATGATTGTGATGACAGTTAAAATCACTACTTCAACACTTGTATTGCTATATGTAATCGTCTTAGAAATGTACACTATTTGTTGTTAAGTGTGACAGGTGTAGGATACTATATCGGTGACACAAAATATCGAATAGCGGCGGTCATGTTAAGTTTGATCATTGACAATGTGCATGATTCATGTGAAAAACATAGTACACAAAGGTCATACTTTTATCCTGCTGTTTTTGTTTTGGCGTTCATTTAAATTCATTCTTAACGGCGCCTTTTTTTTCGATTTAACAGGCTTCTACTTGAATGTCAAAAACATTGACACGTTTTAATATCGATTCATCCTGATGAAGTGAAGGGGGTGGGAAAGGGTAGTGAGTGAGACTGAGAGAGAAGGAAAATAATATAAAATATGAAAGAGAATATAAAATATGAGAGAGAAGGAAAAGAATTTAAAATAGGCATAAATATTGAAATACAGGCACGAAGAACAGATATATGAACACATATACTTCGAAAAGAAAAAAGAAAGTAGTTCCAAAAGTTATATCGCCCTTGTCGCGATAAAGGAGGTATCGCCACTGTCACGATAACATTTTTGCTCCCACTGATATATATATATATATATATATATATATATATATATATATATATATATATATATATATATATATATATATATATATATATATATATATATATATATAAAAGATGTACCAATCGATACCACTATTCGGAAACTACATGTGAAACGAATGCCAACGAATTCAAGAGAAGACCATTTCTTCCTTTTAACTGCTGAGTGTTGAAGCCATCTTTGATTTTCTTCAGCGAAGGCTAGGTTTGCAAATTAGCTGCTGTGGTACACCTATTAGATGTCAGCTTAAAACGTAGGCATCATTACAAGTGAAAACGCTATTTGTAATGAACATCCATTCCTGACAACACGATAATCAACATGGTTGTAGTCACAATCAAATTAGATTTACAGCCGTTTTTTTTATATTAATGACCAATTATGCATCATAATAAGTCTATTGATAAAAACCCCACGTTGAAATGGCGTCCATTTGGAGAGTGGAGATAATATTTTCACGATATGAATTCCTTCAGAAGAAACTGTACTAACAAAAATTACAAGGTGGAAATTGTGATTCCATACTGGAAGGCAGATCAGTGCCATTTTCATTTAAGATCCACTAGATGTAATGTGAAGTTCTCTGGTGAAAACCCCATGTCAACATGACTTTTTACACTAGATGTAATGTGAAGTTCTCTGGTGAAAACCCCATGTCAACAAGACTTTTTACACTAGATGTAATGTGAAGTTCTCTGGTGAAAACCCCATGTCAACATGACTTTTTACGCATATAGTTGTGATAGCAATGACTATAATATGTCCGCAAAAATGGCGGCCATATCGCATGTTAAATCGATGCCATTTTTATTTGCGACCAGATGGATATCATAAGAAGTCTTTAAGTGAAAATCCTATATTGATAATGGCCATCGATTCAAGAGGAGTAGAGATAACAAGACTTTCAAGAGGAACCCTGTGGTGGCCCTATTGGACGTCCGAGCATCACCATTTTCATTTATGATCCACTAGACCAAAGGATGAATGTGTGTCAAGTTTCATGGCAATCATCCAAGTAGTATAGGCGGAGAAGTGGTAACATTTCGTTAACGAACAAAGGGACGACCGACAACGAATGGGCGATGGACGAAGGACGACGGACAACTAATGGACGATGGACGAAGGACAGAAGAGCATCGCATAATCTCTTCTGGTCAATCATCATTACAGATACAAATAAATAAAAAGAAAAAATGGCAAGCTATACATATTTCTTGAACTAAAATTGAGTTATTCTCTTCATACAACATGATGACTCCTCTCAGCAGAAAGCGTTGTTTCTATACCTTTCAGACATTAAATTAGATACCAATAGTCTCGTTCATTATTGATATCCTAGACACACGGTATTCAATAATTTATCTTGGACCTATTTCAACCTTTCTTCGGTTGATGTCATATTAGTTAGTATTATATACCTATTAACATTGCAACGACAGTTGATTGGTTTAATATTCCACGTTTTAGAAAGGGAAATGAAGAATTGAATGTTCTTTCACAATAAAGGCAGGGCGTTGAATTACATATAATGTCATTTTAGGCACTTTTATGAGTCTAGCGAAGAACATATTGAGGTATCCAATTCATTAGTACTGAACAAATGAACCTGTTTATAAATCTAATTCAAGGTTTCCTATATTCTCCCTGGGTTTGATTACACTTAAGTGCTGCATATACAACAATGGCGAGTATATTACTTAGTTTAATTAGTTCCTGATCTTACTCGTGCAAAGTGAACATCAATTGATCTGAAAATAACTGTACTTCGAATAAGAATCAGATCTTATGACAATAGCGGCATGAAGAACAATACCAACTGACCCTCAACAAGATCGCATTCAGAATAAATGAATGATACATACTGTTTTTCTGTAGTGATAACAACATGTTGACAATATGTATGGATATCAATAAATTTACTGATCAAAACACAATATAAGTCTCATCTTGAACAAAATAGTTTTGACCTTGAGTTCAGGAATCGGAAGAAACTGTCATAGACATCTATATCACATCAAAAAGACAAGTATCGCATACGGGAGTAATAATAATAATAATAATAATAATAATAATAATAATAAATAAATAAATAAATAAATAAATAAATAAATAAATAAATAAATAAATAAATCTGGTTCAGGATACATAATAAGGCTGCCATAAAACTGAACTGTTTCAAAAGTAAGAAAGCGTATGTGAAGGAAGATCAGAATAAATTTACTAGCTTTTAACAGACGACTCTTGGATCTTAGATCATCTCTGTCAGGATACGCGAGTTTAACTTGAAGACCCTTTGAATAACCTTTCTCGGATACTCAATTTTACTCGAGGACCACTAGATCAACCTCCTTCAGGAGGTTGACATTCATGTATTTGTGGATAGAGTGATGGATATATGAACGGATGGGTGTATGTATGCATGGATGAAAAGTTGTCCTTCTACCTTTGTACGAGAAGACACAAAGGTTACACCTGGTACATTTGTCTGAAAACATCGATATTACATTTTTTTCTACGGCAATAATATGATGATGTTCGCACGTGTGAGAGTATGACTACGGTAGCTTTTTGTGTAAAGCAAATGATATCGCATTTCTCTTTCGTTTAGTTTTACATTAAACCAATACATATTCTACGGACGCATGGAGAGGATCTGGCTAATGAACATTATCTCGTGGCGACGAGATTTTATGCCGTAGCCTTAAGATCTCATATCCTAGCCACGAGATGTTATATCGTACCGAACGAGATTTTTTTCTGCTCCTTTGATGTTGACGAATTACACAATCGAAACTGAAGACATTTCTTTTATCAGTAATATTCATTATATTCATTTCGGAACGAACAAATATAAATCGAACTATGGACTTCGTTCTTTCATAAGAAATCTGGTAGTACCATCAATGTTTGTTGTTAACATATACAGCGAATATCTTACACTACGTTATGAAGTTTCTCCTTGGAAAACAATTAAAAGGTTAACTGTTGCCGTTGAAAACATTAGACATGCAACACCACGTGAGGTAATTTTAGAGTTTTATCTGACTGCCCTAAGGTTAAAACAAGAATGGATACAAACTACATATATTCAGACGAACACAACCGCTATATATTTTACCTTACGATTTGTCTCCGATTTTCGTTGTGCCTCTTTCTTCATCGCCATGATTGTGAGAGATTTTGATCTCGTGAGCAACAAATACCATGGCTTCAGGTTGCATTGAAGGAGAAAAGTAATCATCGTTTTAAATTATAAGGTCGCGGAACGGAACATACTGTACTCTTATCTCAAACTATAAGCATGATAAATTCGATTACATTCGTATTGTTTCAGTTATCATCGCTACACCATTCGGAATCAATCGAAACCAAGGAGATACAGTTTGCAGACTGATATGGTCTTTACTAAAAGACAAGCTTATCGCACCGTTCCTGCTTTTGTCCGAAGAATTGATGATCTGTTTTCAGCTCTTTGATCTGGCAGGGAAAATGTACTTGTTACGTGATGCATTACATAAGTAGATATCTTCTAAGGTGATGATAGACAAGACGTGTATGGTATAAAAGTCACTTCAGAAATAACAGTATTTCGTTCGTCTGGTTAACACACCCACGTACAAGATGTTACTGGAACTACTAAGCAACAAGTGATGTTTAAATATAGCATGTAAAAAAAATGAAACATTTAGAGAATGGAAAGGAAACCTGGTCAGAAAATCTACGGCAACATCATGTAATCATTCTTCAGATGGCAATATACGGTCGTATTTTGTATTGCTGCTGTTTTGATAAGCACACACAGAAGTCATTTTATTGACTGGGAAAATCTTGTATGTATGTATGTATGTATGTATGTATGTATGTATGTATGTATGTATGTTTGTATGTATGTATGTATGTATGTGTGTGTGTGTGTGTGTGTGTGTGTGTGTGTGTGTGTATGTATGTATGTATGTATGTATGTATGTATGTATGTATGTATGTATGTATGTATGTTGTTTATAATTCCTTTCATGACTTTATATTTTTTGCAATTGCAAATGGTGTATTTTTTTATAGAAACAACAACAATTAAAGATGACGAATTCTGAACCATGAAATTAGAACCAAGGTTAAGAGAAGAAAGCTACTGAATACGTCACAACACGTTCAAATTTCTTGTACCTGACTTGTGACCGTAAAGGTGCTGGTTGTAATCCTACCATCCAATCAATGGCTTCCATGGTGTGTCCTTGGGCAAGGCGCTTTATTCCAGTTGCCTTGACACTAGATGACCAAACCAAACCAAACCAAGCCAAGCCAAACCAAACCAAACTATTTACACTATGCTGTTAAGTCTTAGCTCTTTTGTTTCTCAAAACCACAGACGTTTGCACAAATATTATTGACAAAATGAAATATAACAAATTTGTTTTCATAATTAATGACACTGATTTCTAAAATCAACGATTTTTACATCTGGAAAGGATTGAATCGATTAAGCTAAGTTCTTTGATATATCCATCTTTTTATTAAAGCTGCCTAAGGCATGTACTGACTTCATGTAAGTGTATTTCAGTTTTCCTCGAATGAATAATAGAGTTGTGATGGCTAATTAATCAGGCATGAAACATAGATAGAAATCGGAGGTTACCTTAAATCTAACATGCTGACAATTAGCTAGTTAACATACGATGCATGTGTCATAGGTCAATTTTAAAGAACGTCCGCATATGTCAAAGGTCATTCGAAATACTTGAACCAACACCAGCGTGGAGCAAATAAATAAAGGATTTGCTATCGAAGACACAGAATATATTAACTTGAAATAAACGTAGCAGATAGAATCATTGCATGCAAGGTCGTCCTTAAAGCAAGACGACGATAGAGTTCAAAACTCTAGAAGCAAAGCTGCGCTTGCTTGGAGGTGAAAACAATACAGTTGGCTTGGTTGTGAACACAGTGAAAGAAATACAGAGAAAATACGTTATTTGATATCTTACGAGAGAGAAAAGACGATATCCTTATCACATAATAGGATTCTTCCCAAGCCTAGAGTTGGAATAAAAAAGAAGGAAGGCGTAGGAAATTGTACGCTTAATCAAGACACGGTATTATACATGGGGAATAAGTGATGCCTTTGTGAAAAATAGCCAAGAGGTCGAGACGTTTATTTGATGTACCTCACTCGCATGACTTCAACACACTATTGATATAGACTACAAATCGAGCGTAAAGATGGAAAAATGGCTATATATAAAGTAAAGGTACAGACAAGAAAAAACCTCGAAAATCGTTTTAAAAATACAGAAGGCATATAGTTTAATTGTCAGAGATTAAATCCCACTAGATAAGCAAGAAAACAATATTTAACTCAAGTTTCCAAACGAAAAGAACCTCAATATACACGTATTCAGCTAGAAAGAGGAAAACCAATTATCAAAAGAAGAGCAAAGTAATTAGAAGCAGTAAAACCAAAGTAGAAATTTACTTTTTAAACGAAAACTCTTTCCAAGATCAAAGCTGTATAAAAGATAAGAAATGCCCTAAAATGAAGTCACACATGAAATTTTATGCCACCTGTAATATTCTTAAGAGATAAAAAGGAACTACTTTAAATCTGAGTCGAATTATTGACAAAATTTTAATTTCATAACGCATCTGAAAGATGTTTTGCGCATTCAGTGGCGTTAGCAACACATATTAAAGCAAAAATAAAATCTTGAAAAATGCTGCAAATCACAATTACAAGCAAATTCAAGCACAGCCTTTAAAATCTGACAGTAAGAAGTCGAAGAGACCTACTTATTTTATCATAAGTGGAAGCTTTCAATAAAGATGCTTGCCAAAAATGCATTAGTGAGCACAGAAAGGATCTATGCCAGCCATGTAATAAATTAAATATGCCATAAATAGATATTAGATACGTTTTGTTTCGTCTGCCAAACATATAAACCGTTTTCTTTGCTATTTACGCATCTCTTTTAATATGGTTCAAACAAGCTATTTGTTGTAATAAGCACTCTCCAGTACTCATCTAAACTATTTCATTAGCACTCTTATCAACTATTTCTTTGAATAAACCCTCCGCCTCGAGTACTCATCAAAATATTTACTTGAATAAACACTCCGTCTCTGTTACTCATGTAAACTGTCTTTGAATAAACCACCTGTACCAAATACCCATCTAAACTATTTCTTTGAATGAATACTCCTATTCAAATACTCATCTAAATTCTTTCCTTGACGAATCACTTAACATATATCACTCATATAAAGTATTTCTTTGAACACTCTGCCTCAAGTACTCATCAAATATATGTATTTGAATAAATACTCCTACTCAATTACTCATCTAAATTGTTTCTTTTAAAAAACACCCCACATCAATTATTCATAGAAATAATATTTCTTTGAATAAACACCCCGCATCAATTCATAGAAATAATATTTCTTTGAATAAACATTCCGCTTTAAGTACTCATCTAAGTTATTTCTTGTAATAAAGACTTTGTAACTAGTACTCATCTTATTATTTTGTAAAATAAATACTCCGTTTTTATTACTGGTCTAATCTATTTCCTTGAATAAACACTTAAAATATCGTACTCATCTAAACTTTTCCTTTGAATATATACTCCGTTTCCAGTACTCAACTATTTATTTTAATAAATATTTGTGTCTCTTTTTTTATCACCCCCTTGTTTCCATTTTATTTTATCGGATTTTTCTAAAGTGTATTTATATGTTTTAATGATATTATGCTTAACTTAATTATTTGGCAACTAATCATACCAGCATTTTACATTTTATAAAACAAAAGTTCGCATATCAGTCTAGTACTAAATGGAAGGTAGAAAATTATGTTAAATGCTGTAAAATCATTTCCTCTGTTTCTCTTCGATAAGAACAAACTATAAATGTGACGACCAAAGCGAGTGAAACTCGAGAGATGCAAAATGATGCTGTAAGAAAACACATTTATTGGCTAATATTCTGTGCAAATTTAAGTACGTAAAATCATTGATTGGCTAAGTAAATTCCGTATATAAATAATGTATACAGAATTGGTTTTAAGTATAGTTATTGTATGCAAATTCCTTGATAGGGTAATATTATGTAAATATTATTGTACGTAAATTACTTGATAGGGTAATATTATGTAAATATTATTGTACGTAAATTACTTGATAGGGTAATATTATGTAAATATTGTTGTACGTAAATTCCTTGATAGGGTAATATTATGTAAATATTATTGTACGTAAATTTTTCGACTGACTTAATATTATGTATAATAAAGTGTTATAAATTATAAATTGTAATTGTGAATTTTAAAGATAATTTGTTGTACCGTGGTCTGAAATAATAATAATAATAATGATGATGATGATGATGATAATAATAATAATAATAATAATAATAATAATAATAATAATAATAATAATAATAATAATAATAATAAATAGTTAAAGAAATATTTATTTTAAAAACACCAAGACTTATTTCTGTATCGTCTTTTCCCAATCATGTTACTGTAAATATCAATTGTGCCATTTGAATTGTACATTATTCCTAAAGATGATAACAATAAAGGAAACAATAGCTAGAGCTATAACTTCTATTTGTAACCGGACCAACATCTGGTGTATCGAATATATATTATTAATTCTTAGAAGGCCTTATTTACATCAGTATATTTCATGTTTTGTTGGATTACAGCTATGACAAAGATCAACGCTAAGATAATCAGTTGCAAAATCAAATTCATCTCTCTGAAATTTTTTAAAGCGGAACGGTAAAATGAAGTTTCATTTCGACGAAGTCATATCTGAGTTCGAAGTGTATTTATATTTAAGCTCAGAAAGAAAACTATGAAACTATAATGTTAGACATCTGTGTGCAATTAACATTTCACTCACTTTCTTAGTGCAACAAGTTTGAAAAATTGCAGAACATTTTTAAAATGGATACATATAAAGTGTACGCTTATTACTACAACAAGAAATTACTACAGATTTAAAGGAATAGAGATTTTAAAAGCATTTTTTTGCACAACATATGTAGACTGGTATTATGTACCTATCTCATGCTTAAATACAAGAAATAAAGTTGTATTTAATCCAAAATTTACAAATTGTGATTTTCTGCATATTTTTTTCCTCAGGGTACTTCGGATTGTCTCAGAATTGTCAGGTCTCCTCTTATCGGTGAGATGAAATTAATGTAAAAATTATAAAGGTACTAATCTTACAACTATGATTAGGTAATTGTGTAATAGACATGATTATTTAAAAAAATAGGGTGCATATCTGACAAAAGAGTCCACTATCTAAAATGTGTGGCATACAACTCTGAAAATAAAACGTCTTTTTTGTACTTGTGCACGTTGGCAACACTTACTTTCGAGAGTAAAATAGAACGTAATAAAAACAACTAAAATGACGAAAAGTGTATAGAGTACACACATACCCTAAATCTAATTTATGTGGAATGTATTACCAAAATAAATTGGGTTGACGAATCAATTGATTTATTTGGAAATATAAATTTAATAAAGACAGTGTACCAGAAAAAAAATATGTTATTGTAATGTTTGTTCAACTGCATATTAAAGTTGTTAATTTATTTCTAATTAAAGTTGTTAATAAATTAATCAAACTTGCTAATAGGTGTAATAATAAAGATATTGACATATTTCGTTTTAAAGTTACATATTGAATTAGCATTTATGTTACTACGACAAATTGCTAGTTTGCTGTAGACGTTGTTTTCATGTCTAAAATTCTGAGAATTCATTTTACTTTTTTACTATTTTGCTTCAACGTTTTAGCAGTATTTAGCATTGGTTGTGACATAAATACTATTTATAGGTTTAAAGAGTTCTGAATGAATCGCATCGAACATTGTAACAATTTCTTGCTAATGTCGAAACCTTTAGAACATGTCCAAGAATGTCAAAATTATGTGTGTATGTATGTGTGTGTGCGTGTGTGTGTGCGTGCGTATGTGTGTGCGTGCTTGTGTGTTTGTGAAGAGGGGAAAAAAGAGGTACACAAATGTACATTAGTATTAAAGCAGCCGTAAACAAGATTTTTGACATATTCCATCTACTCCACAGGGTCAGTGGTTTTATGCACGGAAGGTCAAACGCCATGCCCCGGTAAAACTCTGATGTTCCGGTTCAGAACTCATAACCACAGGTGGCTTATTAGTGTCTTTATAGTCTATCAAAATATAGGCTTGCTATCTGTTACTAACAAGATTCCACTAGTGTTGAAGTGGGTACAATACAACTATACATGCTGACCAGCCTTTCTTTTTATCATTTTTAGTTTTGATTTGCTGAAAACATTCGAACCTTTGATTAACAGGAATGTCATCATCAATAAAACTAATCGAAAATAAAAAATATAAGACATGCTTGCAATTTCATTGTTATATGATTGTGTTCAGTCGACTCGATTTTACTCAATGGTTTGCCAATATTTGCCTTAAGATACTATTTATCCACTTCAATTTTTATATTTCTTTATAGCAAAATACCGTTGTTTTAGTGAAATAGATAAATTCACTGGCAATTTGTTGTCCTAGTGTCACTAATGAAAAGGAATATATTGACTAAATATACATGTCACTAATAAAAACGAATATACTGACTAAATATACATTTCACTAATGAAAACGAATATACTGACTAAATATACATTTCACTTATAAAAACGAATATACTGACTAAATATACATTTCACTAATAAAAACGAATATACTGACTAAATATACATTTCACATATAAGCATGGTAGCCTCATACTTGAAAAGTTGTATCTCAAGTAAATGCTGATTTTATATTCCTCCAGCACATGACTAAGTTTTTTTCTTTCTCTCATATTTTAAATCCTAAGAAAACGAAAGTAATTGTATTTTCGAATATGGCCCTTCTTTATAAATAATTCATTGAGAGAGAGAGAGAGAGAGAGAGAGAGAGAGAGAGAGAGAGAGAGAGAGTACAATTTATAAATATCTTTCAGTTAATGTTCCGTGTGAACTTTAACGTTGTAGATTTTATTCTCGTTATTTAGTTTTCCTCAATTCATGACATGCAGCATGTTAACTGTATAAAGATAGTTCTTTTAATAGTTTTATTTATTAAACTTTTTTGAATGCTCTAGCACTACTAAAATAATTATGAAAATGATGATGGTGGTGGTGGTGGTGATGATGACGACGGTAATAATAATAATAATAATAATAATGATGATGATGATGATAATAATAATAATAATAATAATAATAATAATAATAATAATAATAATGATAATAACAACAACGACAACAACAATAATAATGAAGCCAAGCCTGCATATATTACCATAAGATAACACATTGTGACTTTAAAAGATTTTAGGCTAATAAAATGCTTTAAAAGCGAAGAAAACATATGTAGCTCAGTTAGTCAGTGGAAACATATTTTCTCTTACATTTTAACTGTCGTTTACAAAGAATTTCACAGCAAACCAGATTTTGTATTCGTCCACTAATATGCATAATCCGTTTTCTTTTTGTTTGATAATGAAAAGAACTCATTTCTATTATGGTATACCTTAGAACAGAACTACATAATGATAACAATACGACTGCTATTACTACTACTATTAATACTACTACTGGTACTACTACTACTACTACTACTACTACTACTACTACTACTACTACTACTACTACTACTACTACTACTATTACTACTACTACTATAACTACTATAACTACTACTAATACTACTACAACTACTACTACTACTACTCCTAATAATGATAATAATAATAATAATAATAATAATAATAATAAGAAGAAGAAGAAGAAGAAGAAGAAGATGATGATGATGATGATGATGATGATGATGATGACAACGACAATGATGATGGCGATGACGACGATGACTACGATGATGATGACTGACCAGTAGGAGAAAAGGAGGCTCCTCTTGTGTTTCGTTTATTTATACGATTACCAAATTGGTGTCTTATATTTGCATGCGATGTTTTATGTTGTTGTATATTTTTATGTGTGCCATGGTAAATAGATATGTAAAATGTATCCTTTTGTAAAATGATATAGGAATCAAGTATTTGTACGTATTTGTTAAAGTAGCTTATTTTAAACTTTGTTTCAATTAACTTAATGTTGTGTCAATAAATATTTTGAACTTCGGAATAAAAACCTACACGTGAAGATGAGTTTATCCTTATAAAGAAATATTACGAAACAAACAGGAAAATACATCAGGCACGTGAAGGTGAGAACAAAGTACTACAACATTTTTTGTTCTCATCACAAACACGCAAACTCTTGGAAGGTGGAATAGAAATGCGATCCTTGTTTAATTATTTTATACAACAGATGCAATGCAATACATACTACCAATATACAGGAAATGAAAATGAAAGTAGCATTAACACGCAATTTGATTTGTGGAAGGCTACAATAGCACAATGGCACATTCGTTTTGACACTACGGGTTATAGGTTGTTATTTTCTGTCTGGTTGAACATTAGGAATTTATATGGCTTTCTACATACACAGATACTTCGTATGATTTTCTTCTGGCTGCCAAAAGTCAGGTGTAATTTATGGAGGTTTAAAAATTATTCCTGCAGTATTTTTCTCCACGTCATACCCGAAGCTTTCAAAAGATTTAAAAAAAAATATCGTCTGCACATGCAAATAAAAATTGAATGACTCTCCAAAGCAAAGGTTTTTAACCTCTTAAAACCGCTATAATGCAGCATCTGTACGTCAAAATCCATTGAAAAACAGTATTTTATAGCTGACAAAGGCTGCCTATACATTTAGGCGATAAAAAACCATTAACTTACCCGTCCAGAGCTGTAAATCTTGTTTCTGAAGTTTATTCCGGGCCTGGTTATAGAAAACTACTAGCACACATTACTACAACATTTATTGCTTCCAACACTTGAAGTGACCAATCAACGACAGCAAATATAGGATATCTACCAATCATCTCATGTGTTACTTGTCTCTCGTGATACTTAGCGATCACCCTTTGCTAAGCTGGTTTCTTTGTATCTTAGTTCCGCCCCTATATGATAACATTTCTTCCCCGCTTACTTGCACAATATAACCAAAACATTAAAACATATAAAGACGTGTTCCTAAGATTCGCAAGCAAACACAAACTTTCCGTAATACAAAGAGAATCATTCGAATAACAACGGTGAATTTTAGTGGTACGTGGAAATATATAGGAAATATAACAAAAAAGAAAAATAACAGACATATATACGCGTATTTTTTTCACCCGAAGATTAAAACATATAGAACTTTGTTTCTGTTTTCTAGCGGATGTTTTAGTTACCAAGTTTCAAATCTTGTCTCAGATTATTTTATTATTTTATGAAACAATTTTATTTTCTTCAATTGCACACATACATATAATATATAAATAATTTTTCAGGCCAGGAAAGAGATGCCTTTTTGTCTATATAAAAATACTATAAGATACAATGAAACCTCTTGGCTTGTACTTATTTCAACTGTCGTTTCGCAGGGTGTAATTTGTACTGGAAATAATCACTTTACGACTTAAATTCCGATTTTTGTGTAAACACTACCAATTCATTATCGTAGAAAACTAAACAATACACTACATCTATATATTTCAAACACAACATAACGAAACTGTAGGCGTATTTACATTATAAATGTAAAGATATTTAAGTGCAAAATATTTATGGGAAGAAAACATCTTTTACCTTGATTTAATTATTTAAAATTTACTTTGCCTATGTGGATGTAATTATGTATAAATACATTTTGTCCTTCTAATTACCAATACCCATCTATTTTTAAGTATTACCAACAGACAACAATTTTGGAATATTAATACAAAAGTTAGAGTGAAAGAACTCTTTTTTTTTAATATTTGAATAATTCATGCACAATTGAGCTAATATTATTAGATGAATTTTTAAGAAGATACATCAAGTTGACAAATGATAGGTCGTACTAGAAAATGAATCATGAGATGGAATATAAATAAAATTATTGTAAGAGGATATACAAATTTGGATTTGTTTTACCTTACTTAATTTTAAAGTGCCTGCAGTTTGTCATTAGACAGTTTAGGATTGGAAACGACTTACGGAAAGCCATTAATGCACTTTCCTTAAGATTTCAAAACTTATTGATTAAATGACAACTGACTGGCAAATAGACCGTAAATCAAATAAAATTATTATTATTATTATTATTATTATTATTATTATTATTATTATTATTATTATTATTACTATTATTTTCTTACATTGGGAATGAGATATCATATGGCAAGAAATCGAATAATAGTGAATAAACATACTGAGAAATATATGCCATAGTCCAACACAGATTTAGTATTCATAAACTTCAAATACTAACTATATTTGAAAGAATATTTAGCAATAAAGGGCATAGATCCTTCATTTTAAAGTTTGAACAGTAAATACATAAAGAATTTATTGGTGGAGACAAAAGATGTCAGAAGAAATCTATGACACAACGTAGAGTACTGCAATAGTAAGCTAGATTTATTAGCATCTAATATAATTAATTATATATAGCGTTGATATTCGTTTTTCACATAGCTTTATTTATTTATAAGTTTATTTATCTGTTGTTGTTGTTTTTACGATAAAAAGGAATTTAATAGAATCTCGTACAAGACTACAAAATAACAAAAAGGCATTATAAGGTCAAGGAACTTGGCAGGCAAAGCTGCAGAAAATTTATTAGCTAAACAGTTTTATATCAGCCTATAGAACAAGCCTTAGACAGAAAGGACCCTTCAGTTGAGAAAATAAACCGGGGATGAAATGAATCGTTGGCATTATCTATCACACTTGATAATTTCTGTGGAGAAACGTTTCGTTCTGAATTAAGTTTCTTGGAAGATTATCTCAAATTAAATTAAAAGATGTAATTCTTTGGGGAAATGTTAAATATAACTCCAGCCGTAGAGATTAAAAATTAAGTGGAAGCATAAATAAATAAATAAAATCAAGAAAAAGTATCACTAAATATGGCCATATACAACTCCGATTCAAACAGTTCCACAGAGATGATAAATAAACATAAAACAGTAGCTTCGACATTCGAACGTAAATAAAAGTGAATAATTCATAGTGTTCTTAAAGTTCACGAAAAGATTTATTTGGTTTCAAATTTCTAAAAAGATTAATTTTATTTATAAATTTGTAAACTTCAATTGTAGAATATTGTCACGGGGCTATTGATGTGAAAACGGATTGTCTACTTATACGAAAAATATTGTTTTACTAAAATTAGGCGGAAAAAGAAAATCAGAGTATATAAAACGCCATGCAGAAGTGCCAGTACTATATTAAAAGCAAATATAAGGCCAAATATTGTTGCTTAGGAAATACTTCTGAGAGCAAAATGGTGGAATTTTCAGGTTAACTGATAATAGGTTTAAAAAAGAAAATCCTCGAATTCTAGTTGTAGAGGAAATAAACCAAATTAAATAAGGCAAATACCATATTATTTCAATTTAAAACAAATACGTATGTTCTAATGAGTTAAAGAACTTAAAAGCCTGCAAAAATAAATTTAGAAAGCAATACTACATATTCGAATACATACATATATACACACAGATAGACAGGTATACATACATACATAGAAAGAAAAGGTACATGACAATATCAATGAGCAGAATGATATTTATAGACCCTAGAATACTATCTTAGGAGGCAGATAGTAAACGATAGTTTCAACCTGAAACAGAGACAATGTTCAGACATGCAAATTTGACAAATAAATTATATAATTGTTCAATATGAAATTGAAAGATCTCTCAAACATAATATAATTATCTTTCCTCACAAATAGTTGTGTAAATACTACTAATGAATTGTCGCAGAAAGCTAAACAATAAACTACAAACATATATTTAAAACACAACATAATGAAATTGTAGGCGTATTTACATTACAAATTTAAAGATATTTAAGTGTAAAATAGTTAAGGGAAGTTAATATATTTTACCTTGATTTAATTATTTAAAATTTACTTTGTCTTTGTGGATATAATTATATATTCATGCAGTTTACCCTTCGTATTACCAACAACCATCTACATGTAACTATTACCAACACACAAGAATGTTTGGAATATTAATACAAACGTTAGAGTGAGAGAACTCTTTTTCAATATTTGAATCCTTCATGGACATTTGAGCTAATATTGCAAAAGTTTGATTATATTTACATTTTTACAGGACCGCTCCGGTGGCCTAGTGGTTAGAGCGTCCGCCTTGGATGCGGGAGGTCGTGGGTTCGATCCCCGGCAAAGTCATACCAAAGACTTACAAAACTGGTACTGACAGCTGCCTCGCTTGGCGCTCAGCATTAAGAGGTTAGTGTTAGGACTGGTCAGCCTGGTGTCAGGATAATGTGATTGGGTGGGCCATCATGCTACATGTCTGCGGCATGATGCCCCAGTGCTAGACATCACTATAAACTGCCACACTGCAGAACATCGTAGCTATATGACTGAAAAATGTTTGAAGTTACGCTAAAAATCCAAAACACATACACACACACACATTTGGTGTAGTGTAACACATGAATGTATACCATTTGATAAACACACTATATGTAGTGTAACACATGAACGTATACCATTTGTGTTGTGTGTATGTGTGTGTGTGTGTGTGTTTGTGTGTGTGTGATTTGGATTTTTAACGTAGCATCATGTCCCACCCAACGACATTATCCTGACACCATGCCAACCAGTCCTAACACTAACCTCCTAATGCTGAATGAACGCCAAGCGAGGCAGCTGTTAGTACCATTTTTGTAAGTCTTTGGTATGACTCGGCCGGTTATACCATTTGATAAACACACGATATGTAGTATAAGGCATGAACGTATACCATTCGATTAATACTACACTGTGTAGTGTAACACATGAACGTATACCATTCGATTAATACTACACTGTGTAGTGTAACACATGAACGTATACCATTCGATTAATACTACACTGTGTAGTGTAACACATGAACGTATACCATTCGATTAATACTACACTGTGTAGTGTAACACATGAACGTATACCATTCGATAAACACACTATGTGTAGTGTAATGCATGAACATACCGAGCATGTACACACTTACGATAATGAACTATTGATCTCAGTGAATTGTTTACGTTACCTGTTTGAGAATATTATGTGTACTCGCTAACACTCAGTTTGATTCCTTGAATAAAAATACTTGGGTTTATTAAGGTCAATATGAATCAATCTTCAGTCATGAAGGTAATTTTCTTCACTAATGCTTGAATGATGTAGAACTGATACACCACGGCCGTTTTTAAAATTGGGAATTACATAAACTTTCCATAGTACGCATCATTTCACCATCAAAACTTCATTTAACTCAAGCATTTATTTCTGATCTGTCTGTTTTGCAAGGTCAGTGGATAATCTCACGTAAACTCGCAATTTCCTCCGTTAGATAAATGTGACATCTCGAATGTATGTCTCACCATGTAGCCAATACGATGTCGTACGCTGACCTTTCCTATAGAAATTGATACAGCGTTAAAATACTCGGGTAGATAAATGAGTACCTTCTTTGTGAAGAATTATTTCAAGATCAATGAAATATCAAATAGTTTGCTTTGGTCTAGCGCCAATCTTGCTGACAATATAATTATTTTCTCATAAATATCTTCACAAAACTAATGGATAGTTTAACCAGCTTAGATGACACAAAACAATTAGCTTCATAGCTATCATTTTGAAACCTGTTTTTTTAAATATATATTGGCTGATTAAATGTACGAAAGGGTGGATACTTTTAAATATTCAGACTTCTTATCAGGCATAGAATAAAGCACGATATTCTAACGATTTAAAGAAAAACAAAACAAATCAATTTGATAGATTTCCTCCGCTCATGCGAGGTCACCAGGCTGGAACAGTGCGTATTGTATTCATAGCTCTACAAATGGAATTTATCTCCAATGAAACGTTTGGAAATGATTTTCTACGGGCTGGCATTATTGAAATTGACAACAATAAATGCATCATACTCGTTTCATAATACAATACGAGTTATCGGAATTGCATTCAATTGATTTTACAATATGGTCTATTGAAGTGCCTTATTTTTTTTTCGTGAAATCTAAAGCAATCGTATGGCATGTCGAAGTCGACACAGTCATCACACAGACCAATACTGTATGCCGTGTAACAACATTAAGTAACTCATGTTTGAAACGTACCCTGTTGTGCAGAGTTAAATTTATCGTCAAATGACCAATATATTTATATGGCTCATTTGAATGGAATCCTGAAAATAAGTTTGATTGCCCTTGCTGAAAAGTTCCATGGATAAGTGGTAATTCATATGCATTTTATTGTTTGATTTTCTTGTTTCTCTATCACAGATTAAAATCTATTAGAAAATATGCTAGAAGTTTGAATACTGTGCACAGTAAAATCAAAACAATATCTCATGAAAACAAGCATTTTTGTTTTCTTCACATAAATAGCAAAGTGTATGTATAGCAGTTTTCAATGTTGACAAAAACACTCTCCAACTCGGCTATTGAAAAAGTGTCATTTTTGGAACGTGTTTTGAAAATGTAATGTTCATTCTGTTACATAAACATATATACTGTACGTTTTATTTTGCAATGCTTCAATACTCTTCTCCAAATATCATTTGAACCTTTTTTTCCAGAAATTTCTTAATTTTTTAACACATTTATAATGTACAACATTCCTCCTTAACTGTTTGAAACCCATTTTCTAATAATTAATGTATGCACAGCTGCAGATACTATGAGTGATAAGCAAATTCCCCTGGCATTTCCACTACATCTAAATTATCCAGATATTCGTGTTTTGTTTCTTAGTTAGAGGAATCGACTTCTCAACTGTGCAGTACAAAATGAACACATTTCTTTCGCTCTCTTCAGTGTGCTAAACGATTGCTGTAAAACGTCATTTTATATCAATATAATCTACTATCACATTTCATGTAACTTAAAAAATGTATAGAAATAGAAACGCACGCACATCTCTCTCTCTCTCTCTCTCTCTCTCTCTCTCTCTCTCTCTCTCTCTCTCTCTCTCTCTCTCTCTCTCTCTCTCTCTCTATATATATATATATATATATATATATATATATATATATATATATATATATATATATATATATATGGGACCATTCCAAATACTTTAAGGTATCAATACAGTAAATGAGTTGGCTAATCAGCTGCTAATGCATTGAGTTGTACTCCATTACAGTAAATAATTCAATAGCTTTAATGGTCTAATTTTTGTTCCCCGTGGCAGATGTGCCAAAAACAATTTAAATTACTTGCAATTGATATTCGATAATGTTTTTTTGTTCAGATGGTCCTCAAGTCTTTTGGATCCATGGTATGCAGCCATAAGAACGTATGAAAATATGTCCATCATTTGGAAGATTCATCTGCTGCAGCTGTTCCTAATGCTTTGAAGTAACTTTAGTTAACTAGGGTGGAACGTGATAACGAAGGGGACGCGTGTGTTTGATAGTATTCAAAATATACTTCATGGTTTTCGATAAATGTCATTAACATGAAGAGAACTGCGTCAATATCTACGCACATCAACAGAAGCGCATAAATATCTACGCACATAAACTTCCTTTTGTTATTACAGTCGCTACGAGTCTCGTCACATTTGATTCAATAAAAGAGGAAGAATTCCCAATTCAGCGCTTAATATTTCGGAAGGCTTGGAAATACCGAACTAATCAATTTTATCTTCAGTAATCTTTTATAATCTTTGAATAAATGTACTGAATTAGATTTGAGTGAGGAAGCCAATTTGGGCATCTAGCGATATTGGACTCATATTAAATAAGCATTTACGCATCGCTTGACGCTTGTTTGCTGGGGGATTCGAAATTGTGTAAAAATAATGGACCAAAATTCCTCGGACATGAATCCGGTGTTAACAAAATCCCTGTATTTAGTCATTGGCTTTAAAATTCATGAAATTAATGTCAAGATGCGCCGGTATCGACAGAAGTTCTTTCTTGCCCATGATTTAATTATTTCCGCTGCAACTTGTTATCCTCTAGAAATCGTTCCAGGGAAAGCCAATCTTTCAAACTGTTAGAAAAATTCCCATTCCCAATCATGGCTAAAGGTCGGATCGGTGACGGGTTCGGGTTTGGTTCTTGTGGTTAATGAATAGACTTATTTCTTTCTAATTTTCAGAAATTGGAAGAAGGACTGAGGTCATCCTTTTGAGTGACTATTTCATGCAACGTTAGCGAAAATACTTGTTCCGTATTCCCCTAGGTGTCGAATGCAATCGCTTTAGTTTCCTTTCCAATGACAGATAATTTATTTTCCACAGAAAGTATAATCACGGTGATTCTATTCATATGTTTTGCCATTAATTTTACTCGATCTCACCAATCTAGGGTCTCAAGTCTTTTTGGTCGTTACTTTGGTTACGTAAATCAATTCGCTTTTGTCTCGAAAGAATATTCATTTAATCGATACCATACTCTAGATCTCGTGTCCATAGCCCTATCGCAATCACAACAATTGTTCTTGTTCTTTCTTTCTTTTCTTTTTTTTTAAATAGGGGGGGGGGGGAGATAAAGAAAGGTCAATTGTAAAGCAAAAATAAGCGAATCTACACAAATGTAATATTATAAAAGGAGGACAAACTTTATCACAAATAAAGCCGATAAACGGTTCAAATATTACTGTACATTTCATATTTATTTAATATTTATTTTACTGATCTTGTTATATCAATTCCATGCAGGCGTACCCTCTCGATCCTTTTCATTTGTACAATTTTTTTTATATCTTCCGTGTATGAACATTTATTTTTACGTTCCCGTATTTCTACTTTTCTTTATGCTGCTATACTAAATTTGGTTCACACGTAATTTGTCCTGAAATAGTCAATATGAATCTTTGCATTTTCTTGTGACAGAGTACTTAGTATAGTTAAAAGATAAATAATAAAAGGTGAAAACATAGACACTATGTTGCTACCATCCATTGCAATACTAAAGTTTGGATTTTGTTTTGACTCAGTATTTTGCGGGTAATGAATATTGCATGCCTCGGTTTCAAAGGTTAGGAACAGCCTTAAAGCAAACCTCCTGTAATTATGGCATGTCTTAGGACCTTAAAGAAATTTTTGATGGTCCAAGTTGCCCGCCAAGAACAACCCATATGCATCTGAAAAGGTAGGATCAAGCATTAAGTTTTGAATGCTTCGAGAACTTAGAAATGTATAGTTACGTAACGAATACTAATAACTTTTGCATGCTCTTCCTTCGAGGATTAACATATGTAGAAGAATGATAGACGAAGACAATTGCTTAGACTGACATGGGTTAGAAGCAAGGATGCCTCCTTCAACATTATACAGAACTTTTGTATACCATATTTTGTCGCTGCATCGTGTTTAAGCTCTGTACAATTGAATATAATCGCATGCCTTAATTCATTTGCAGTTCTCTTTGTAATATGAAAAGGCATATTATTGCAATGTATGAAACAATCAAGCATGTATTTGCATCATCATCACCACCATCATCAGCATCATCATAATAATCATCATCAATAACAAAGCATAACGACAAAGTCAATAATAACAATAGCATCTGAATTATTATTTAAATATTTTGTATCATTTAAATTAGTTTAATTTTTGTACAGATTGCAGTCTTTCAATATCTGTATGACGACGTCTGGATGCGGTGGGAGACCTGACGACTTAGTCGTTATAAAATCTGATATGGTTAGAAAGGACAGTGTCGAAATTGTCAGCTTATAATCTGAATAATGTACTGCAAATTACACCTCTTTAGTCAAAAACATACTTTTTACAAACAGAAAGAACCCATTCTGAAGAGACCATATCACATACATTATAATTTATCCATCAGTTTCCTGTCTTTATTCGATCGATATTATTATTGTATTGAAAGAACGGTCATGTGTGCCAAGTTTTGACATGCGCGTCTTTTTTTATACATTCTCATTCAATCAACTACTTACCTTTAGTTGACCGCTCATGTGGCCTAATGGTTAGAGCGTTCGCCTTGGATGCGGGATTTCGTGGGTTCGATACCAAAGACATACAAAAATGGTACTAACAGCTTCCTCGCTTGGCGGTCAGCATTAAGAGGTTAGTGTTAGGACTGGTCGGCCTAGTGTCAGGATATGTGGCTGGGTAGGCCATCATGATACATGTTTGCGGCATGATGCCCCAGCGTTAGACATCACTATAAAACTGTCACACTGCAGACATCGTAACGATATGGCTGGTAAATTGTTAAAGCTACGTAAAAAAATCAAAATCACACCCACACACACACTTACCTTGAGTTGATATGAATGAAATAATGCTACGAGAAAACATAATCATGCTAAATTTACAGCAGATGATTTTACTTAATAACAATTTACTTTTACAAACTGTAATTTTATATACACAAAAAAAAGAACGTTTCAGGAATGCAAACTAAATAAAACATATAGGTCCTTTTTAAAAATTTTTATGTAAAAAGTAGACACATTCCCTTATCAACCTTAAACTCATAAACGCACTCTCACCATGCCAAGTCAGCAAGCAGCAAACATTAGGTATAGTAGAAGAGAGGAGGAAGAGGAGACGAAGATTGTATGGTCGAGTTACCAATGTGATGACTTGATTGAATGTAGCTCTCGTATGTCATACCTTGATTCTGGTTTCTTATACGAAAACATTGAGTTGGGAAAGTCCGAACGTTTGCTTGAAGACATCAATCAAGGTAATTTATATATTTTCGAATATGTTTTTATATAATCTTAATTACAATCAACATGGGGCAAAGAAACATTCCAGAAAGTTTCTCGTTTCCCATGTGAATAAATAATTACCAGGTTACGGCTTGATCGAGTCTCTTGCACGATAGGGCCATTTTCTAATTCAACCCATATGTTTGCAAACATAAATCAAAACGAGGCTTGTCCACCAGCACCGGGCTTGACTGACGGAAACGAAACCCCTCGACTGCTGGCAACCATTTTGATTTATGGATGGATTCCCTTGACCATATTTGAAGAAGGTATTTTTGGATTGGTTTTGGACGATAACAGAGGAGGTGGTTATGGTTGATGCCGTTCGAAATCGTTGCTAATTTTACGAATTAAAATAGTTTGACGGTGACCGCATACATTGATAAGGATAGTATAAAGGGCGTATTGTAACGAGAAAGCCAGTCTTGGAGGTCAGAGGTCATACTTAAACTGGATTTTGTGGTTACAGAGTTCATTAAAGAAATATATTTGACTTTGTATCTGCCACTGTTGCTCACATGCAGACCTACCGGTATATTATAGACCGCAACTCCAAATTAACAGTATACCCTTTTCAGTGACGCATAGTTAAAGCGAAATGATAACCTATGCGTTCAAGCACATTAAAGACACAAGTATGTTACTTATTTTGCTTTAAATAATGTCATTATTTCCACATTTGTTCTTTTCCTAGTCTTGCTGTTATTGCATCCTTCCAGATTAGACCATCATGCTTGTAGTACACATGTTCCAACAGAAATCTCCAACCAACAAACCACTTTACCACTTTTGCTTCCTCTTACAACCCATCTTTCCTTTTTGCTACCTTTCTAAAGGTTTTTCACTGTAGCTCACATCTGGAGCGAATTGCTGATAAATCTCATGCTATTCGCATTGCTTTTCAAGTTTGATTACAGCCAGTACGGCGTACAGCGTGACTACATTATCGGATTCAGTATATAGCTATAGTTCAGTTGTACATTTGAAAATTTACATCTTTCGCTCAAAGGGTATACGCTGTTGCAGATTGGTTTTTCCTTTGAATGCAACGTAATCTGAAAATTAGTGTAATATATAGTATGGATTTTCAGGGAAAATATGTAAATGGATAAAAACGATTTGAACTTTAGATATAATTATGTTTAATGATGATAAATGTTAAAGTCCTAGGCCACATTGTATAAGGCAATTGTGTTTCCGATTGCTTTCAGTCTGAATTGGACATTCAGTAAGACAACATATCTCTATTATGATTGTCTGTAATATACTAGTATAGGAAACTACATGAAACGTTGATTGATAGGTAGGTGAAGGTTAGATACAACTGGCCACCTGCCAGTAGAGAAAACTAATTAGGCTACAATGAATACAACAACTTAAAGACATTTTACATGTTTTCTTGTTATACTTTATTTGATAAGGTTATTTATCTAAGTTCCACGTTAATAGACCAATCATAATTAGTATTTACCATATGCTGCCCACCTCTACAAGCGACATACAGCTGTGCTACTTCTACTTTTCCTTTTAATCAAAATCAGCAATGTCCGGCGTGAGCAACAATAACTTGCTAGTGTATATCACTTGTTTCACCCGTCCATGCATACAATTCTTCTCGCAATTAGTAGCAAATCTAAGGATACCCTAAGTAATATGTACTGTTGATACCCTACAGGGCCGGACCAGGTCAAGTGTTGGGGCTACGATTCCAAAATTTCAAAAAGCGCCTCGACGTTCCCTGAATGGGCACTAAAGTAAATATATATACATATACATATCTATACATATATACATATATATATACATATATATATATATATATATATATATATATATATATATATATATATATATATATATATATATATATATATATATATATATATATATATATATATATATATATATATATGTATATATATCTATATATGTGTATATATATATATATATATATATATATATATATATATATATATATATATATATATATATATATATATATATATATATATATATATATATATATGTATATATATATATATCTATATATATATATATATATAGATATACATATATGATTGTACATATATATACATATATGATTGTAATATGCACAGCATTGATTATGATATGGCTAATAATGATATTAATATGGCTAGCAAAGCTTATAATATGCATAGCAACAATTGTGTTATGCCTAGCAATGATAGTAATATGCATTGCAATAATTGTAATGTGCCTAGCATTGACTGTAATATGTCTAACAATGCTATTAATATGTATAGCGACGATTGTAATATGTCTAGCAATGGTTGTAACATGCCAAGCAATGATTGTAATATGCCTAGCAATCATTGTAATATGTCTAATAATGATATTAATGTGCATAGCAACGACTGTAACATGGCTAGCTATGATTGTAATATGCCTAGCAATGATCGTAATATGTCTAACAATGATATTAATTTTCATATCAATGATTGTAATATGTCTTGCAATGATTGTAATATGCCTAGCAAGGACTGAAATATACATAGCAATGATTGTAATATGTCTATCAATGATTGAAATATGTCTAACAATGATAGTAATATGCCTAGTAATGATTGTAATATGCCTAGCAATGATCGTAACATACCTAGGAATGATTGTAATATGCCAAGCAACGATTGTAGTATGGCTATCAATGATTGTAATATGCCTATCAATGATTATAGCCATGTTTAACAATGATAGTAACATGCCTAGTAATGATTGTAATATGCATAGCATTGATTGTAATATACCGAGCAATGATGTTAATATGCCTAGAAGCGATTGTAATATGCCAAGCAATGACTATAGTATGTCTAACAATGACAGTAAAATGATTAGGAATGATAATAATATGCATAGCAATGATTGCAGTATACCTAGCAATGATTGTAATATGCCTGGCAGTGATTGTAATATGCCAAGCAATGAATGTAATATACCTAGCAATGATAGTAATATGCCTAGCAATGATTGTAATATGCCTAGCAATGATTGTAATATGTCTAACAATGATATTAATATGCATAGCAACACATGTAATATGCCTAGCAATGGTTGTAATATCTCTAGGAATGATTGTAATATGCCAAGCAATGATAGTAATAAGTCTAACAATGATATTAATATGCATAGCAACGATTGTGATATGCATAGCAATGAATATAATATGCATAGCAATTTTTTACATGCCTAGCAATGATTGTAATATTTCTAAAAATGATATTAATATGCATATCAGTGATTGTAATATGCCTAGTAATAATTGTAATATGCCTAGCAAGGAATGTAATAGGCCTATCAATGATTGCAAAATGCCTATCAATGATTATATTATGTTTAACAATGATAGTAATATGCCTAGTAATGACTGTAATATGCCTAGCAATGATCGAAACATACCTAGCAATGATTGTAATATGCCTTTGAATGATTCTAATATGCATATCAATGATTATAGCATGTCTAACTATGACAGTAATATGCATAGTAATGATTCTAATATGCCTAGCAATGATTGTATTATACCTAACAATGATTGTAATATGCCTAGCAATGATTGTAATATGCATAACAATGATTATAGTATGTCTGACAATGATTGTAATGTTCCTAGTAATAATTGTAATATGCCTAGCAATGATGGTAATATACCTAGGAATGATAATAATATGCCTATCAAGGATCGTAATATGTCTGACAATGATATTAATACGCACAGCAACGATTGTAATTTGCCTAGCCATGATTGTAATATGACTAGCAATGATTGTAATATGAATAGCAATGATTGTAATATGTCTAATAATGATATTAATATGCATAGCAATGATAGTTATATGCCTAGTAATGATTGAAATATGCCTATCAATGATTGTAATATGCCTAACAATGATTATGGTATGTATAACAATGATAGTAATATGCCTAGCAATGATTGTAATATGCCTAGGAATGATTGTAACATACCTAGCAATGATTGTAATATGCCCAGCAATCACTGTAATAAGCCTATCAATGATTGCAATATGGCTATCAATGATTATAGTATGTCTAACAATGACAGTAATATTCCTAGTAATGATTGCAATTTGCCTAGCAATGATTGAGATATACCTTGCAATGATTGTAATATGCCTAGCAATGACTGTAATATGCCTAGCAATAATTGTAACATGCCTAGCAATGACTATAATATATCAATGATAGTAATATGCCTAGCAATGATTGTAATATGCATATCAATGATTGTATTATACCTAACAATGATTGTAATATGCCTAGCAATGATTGTAATATGCATAGCAATGATAGTAATATGCATAGCATTGATTATAATATGTCTAACAATGATTTTAATATTGCTAGCAATGATTGTAATATGCATAGCAACAATTGTAATATACCTAGCAATGATAGTAATATGCCAAGCAGTGATTGTAATATACAAAGCAATGACTGTAATATGTCTAACAATGCTATCAATATCTATAGCAAAGATTGTAATATGTCTAGCAATAGTTGTAATATGACTATCAATGATTGTAATATGTCTAACAATGATATTAATATGCATAGTAACGATTGTTACATGACTGACAATGATTATAATATGCCTAGCAATGATTGTAATATGTCTAACAATGATATTAATTTTGATATCAATAATTGTAATAATCCTTGTAATGATTGTAATATGCCTAGCAATGATTGTAATATGCCTATCAATGGTTATATTATGTCTAACAATGTAAGTAATCTGCCTAGTAATGACTGTAATATGCCTAGCAATGATCGTAGCATATCTGGCAATGATTGTAATATGCATTTCAATGATTGTAATATGTCTATCAATGATTATAGTATGTCTAACTATGATTGTAATATGCATGGCAATGATTCTAATATGCCTTGAAATGATTGTAACATACCTAGCAATGATTGTAATATGCCCAGCAATGATTGTAATATGCCTATTAATGATTGTAATATGCCTATCAGTGATTATAGCATGTCTGACAATGATTGTAATATGCCTAGCAATGATTATAGTATCTCTAACAGTGATAGTAGCGTTCCTGGCAATGATTGTAATATGCACAGCAATGATTGTAGTATACCAAACAATGATTGCAATATTTATAGCAATGATTGTGATATGCATAGCAATGATAGTAGTATGCCTAGCAATGGTTGCAATATGTCTGTCAATGATATTAATATGGCTAGCAATGATTGTAATATGCTTAGGAACGTTTGTTATTTGCCTCTCAATGATTATAAGATGCGTAGGAACGACTGTAATATACGTGGCAATGATAGTAATATGCCTAGCAATGATTGTAATATGCCTATCAATGATCGTAATATGTATGACAATGATATTAATATCCATATCACCGATTGTAATATGTCTAGCAATCATTCTAATATGACTAGCAATGATTGTAATATGCCTACAATGATTGTAATATGCCTAACAATGATTTTAATATGCATAGCAATGATAGTAATATGCCTAGTAATGATTGTAATATGCCTGGCAATGATTGTAATATGCCCAGTAATGACTGTAATATACCTATCAATGATTGTAATATGCCTATCAATGATTATAATATGTCTAGCAATGATAGTCATATGCCTAGTAATGAATGTTATATGCCTAGCAATGATTGTTATATGCCTAGCAATGATTGTAATAAGCCTAACAATGATTGTAATATGCCTAGCAATGATCATAGTATGTCTAACAATGATATTAATATGCCTAGCAATGATTGTAATATGCACAACAATGATTGCAGTATACCTAACAATGATTGTAATATGCCTATCAATGATTGTAATGTGCATAGCACTGATAGCACCGATAGTGATATGCCTAGCAATGATTGTAATATGTCTAACAATGACATTAATGTGTCTAGCAATAATTGTAATATGCCTAGCAACGATTGTAATATGCCTAGCAATGATTGTATTATGCCTATCAATGATTGTGATATGCCTATCAATGGTTATATTATGTCTAACAATGATTGTAATATGCCTATCAATGATAGTAATATGCCAAGCAATGACTATAATATTCCTAGCAATGATTGTAACATACCTAGCAATGATAGCAATATACCTATCAATGATTGTAAACATGCCTAGCATTGATTATAATATTCCGAGCAATGATTGTAACATACCTAGCAATGATAGTAATATACCTATCAATGATTGTAAACACCATATTATGTCACTGGTTTCATTATGCTCTGTTCCTCTTCCATTGTGCTAATTCCTGCACCGTAAATAGAGAAGACATTTAAAATCGTCCGATGAAAATGACTGGGTGGAAAATAAATTACTAGCAACAAACGGTTTTATATGAAGCATTTGATCATGCACTTTATTGTTTTCATGCTGATTCAACAAATCAGCTGTCCTGAAAAGGTTTAGAACTTTTGCCACGTGTTCCCTCAAAATTGCAATTTATAGATTCAAGAGATTGTACTCACAAAGACATCCGGGAAAAATGACTTCGTACATGAAGGTGCCATAGTTTGTCATAGATGTGCTGTAAATGTTACATCTTTCCGAAGGATTTTGTAGTCTGGCTTACTTTACAATTGTTGCAAGTTCCCACAACGTTTAATTTGCACTGATATATTTATATTTGTCACGTGATATAAATTAAACTAACTAATCTTCGCTTGATATATGCATTTTCAGATAAGGAAACAATTCATTGTCCAATTAACTTATTAAAGAATATTGGAATCAGTTCGTCTTCTGCCAGTATTTGCTAGAGTCCAGTATTCTCAAAAATCTGCTCGATTGGATTCGGCATCCATTTGGGAAAATGACATCGCTTACTTTCCAGAGCGTTGCAGTTTTGCACAGGGTTAAACATTCAAACGAAAGAGAAAAAAATCCCACAAAAAACGAAACAAAAACAGCATATTCATTCTGAAAAGGTTAATTTTCCACAGCTGATTATCTTTTTGTTCTTACGAAACAGGAAATAAGTATATTATAAGGGATGTTAAAAGAACCTACAATTTTATTAATTTTAAGATCTGCGTGATGTCATTGAGTTTATACAGTTGGATCTTCCTTCTGGCATGCATCGCATAGACGATTGCTAACTCTGTATGGATTTATTCCTTTACTTCAAAGCTCAGTTATTTTAAAAAAAAAACAAAACATATAACTGTTTCCTTTTATAACTTTTTGATATTTTAGCTTTGTTCTTATAAAAGAACTGTCAGAAAATATTAATACCCTATCTCTGCAAAATTATTTACGTATTTCAAAGACAGGCAAAATTAGAGTAATTTGTGCAATTTGAAGTAAATATTTCCAGCACACATAATCACTGTTATCAGCTGTCTGCTCCAGGCCCAGTGGATAAAGATACATGTCAATCCAAGTAAACTGTGTGTATGAATGGTAACTAGAAGCAGATATATCTTTAAACTCATTCTTGCCACCTCAGCCGTTACACGTAAACCACATCTGAGAAACAAATGTATTTTAATACTAGCCTGCTACGTATGTCCACAATAGCGGAAACCTGCTAAGCATGCGCAAAATAGTAGGTCTGCTAAGTATGTACAAAACATATTAGCTGTTATCCAAAATGAAAGACAAATTCTTTCCTTTATGCAAAATCGTTAAATAGAATTTTAACACATTTTACAGAAAACACACCGTTATGATGCATTTTCTGTTTGTACATATGCACGAAACATCACCTTCTATGACACAACAAGTACGGCATGAACATCTCGAGAATATTAGGAGATAACGGAGGGCTGGGTGTAAAATTATTCGACAAATAGTTATGCTAAACTATGTAATTGACTTTAGTGTTATGGTAATTGTTAAACACATAATCTGCTTATCCATTAATTGTACTCATATCTTCATGAAAGTGAGTTTTCAATTGTTATCTGAAAGCCTGCATTGTACAGTTTAGAAAGTTTTCAAATATGCTCCACTGGCATATGCTAAACGATATGATTAGGCGATGTAGCGGCTAAGTATTTGCTCTAATTACGGTTGCTGTATGCATTCCATGGCTAAGTATTTGCTCAGATTCCTGTTGCTTTATGCAGTCCGCGACAAGTATTTGCTCAGATTCCGGTTGCTGTATGCATTCCACGGCTGCGTATTTGTTCAGATTCCAGTCGCTATATGCATTCCACAACTAAGTATTTGCTCAATTACGGTTGCTTTATGCATTCCACGGCTAAGTATTTGCTCAGATTCCAGTCGCTATATGCATTCCACAACTAAGTATTTGCTCAATTACGGTTGCTTTATGCATTCCACGGCGAAGTATTTGCTCAGATTCCGGTTACTAAATGTATTCAACGGCTAAATATTTGCACAGCGTCCAGTTGTTGTATGCATTCCACTGCTAAATATTTGCTCAGATTCCAGTCGCTATATGCATTCCACAACTAAGTATTTGCTCAATTACGGTTGCTTTATGCATTCCACGGCGAAGTATTTGCTCAGATTCCGGTTGCTAAATGTATTCCACGGCTAAATATTTGCACAGCGTCCAGTTGTTGTATGCATTCCACTGCTAAATATTTGCTCAGATTCCAGTCGCTATATGCATTCCACAACTAAGTATTTGCTCAATTACGGTTGCTTTATGCATTCCACGGCTAAGTATTTGCTCAGATTCCAGTCGCTATATGCATTCCACAACTAAGTATTTGCTCAATTACGGTTGCTTTATGCATTCCACAACTAAGTATTTGCTCAAATTCCGGTTGCTTTATGCATTCCACAACTAAGTATTTGCTCAAATTCCGGTTGCTAAATGTATTCCACGGCTAAATATTTGCACAGCGTCCAGTTGCTGTATGCATTCCACTGCTAAATATTTGCTCAGATTCCGATTGCTGTATGTATTCCACGGCTACGTATTTGCTCAGATTCCAGTTGCTGTATGCATCCCATAGCTAAATATTTACTTAGATTCCGGTTGCTCCATGTATTCCACGGCTAAGTATTTGCTCAGATTACGGTTGCTGTATGCATTCCACGGCTAAGTATTTGCTCAGATTCCGGTTGCAATATGCATTCCACAGCTTAGTATTTGATCGAATTCCGGTTGCTGTATGTTTTTCACGGCTAAATATGTGCACAGAGTCCAGTTGTTGTATGCATTCCACGGCTAAATATTTGCTCAGATTCCGGTTACTGTATGCATTCCACGGCTACGTATTTGCTCAGATTCCAGTTGCTATATGCATTCCACGGCTAAGTATTTGCTCAGATTCCGGTTGCTCTATGCATTCGCATTCCACGTCTAAGTATAGGCTCAGATTCCGGCTGATTTATGCATTCCACGGCTAAGTATTTGATCAAATTCCGGTTTCTGTATGTATTCCACGGCTAAATATTTGCCCAGTTTCCGGTTGCTGTATGTATTTTACGGTTAAGTATTTGCTCAGATTCAGGTTGATTTATGCATTGCACAGGTAAGTATTTGCTCAGATTCCGGTTGCTGTATGCGTTCCATGGTAAAGTATTTGCTCAGATTTCGTTTGTTGTATGCATTCCACAGCTAAGTATTTGCTCAGCTTCCGGTTGCTGTAGGCATTCCACGGCTAATTATTTGCCTAGATTCCGGTTGCTGTAGTCATTCCACGGCTACGATAGAGCATTTATTAAACAATAACAGAGTACACAAATGTGAGATTCCATGATGCAAAAACAGGAGCGTGTTTTGACTCAAGCAAGCACAACACAAGATAGCATAGCTCTTTTATAAAGTTTTAGTAATTTCTCATGTTTCATTTCGGTAGTACATTAGTTGACTACATATACACATAGTCACCACTTACGGAGTCCAGTCTGTTATGGGATTATATCTTAAAATGAAAACGAAAGAAAGAAAGAAATCAAAGAGGTAATTTATGTCCCTACAATATTAACTGAAAATTCAAAAGGCACTTACAGTATTGTGAATTAAGTTCCAAAATAATCCTAAATATCTTATCCCAAAAATGTATAATCTTCTGATTGGATTCCAATAGCTTTGATCGTCCTAATATAACACATTGACTCCAATCCAGAATGTCTTAGAATTAGTTCATACGAATCCACAATAATATATTCATCCAAAAGTCAATGATCACTTTAGTAATTCCAATGAATATTTTAAATAAACAATTCATCTCTAAGTACACCTGAGTTCAACAACAAAACTGGAAACTCTGACCACAAATGGATTCACAGAAACTGAACTAAAATAGGAATTGATTATGTGTTTATGATAAAACATATTTACACACATTTCCAATCAAATGTTAAGCACTCTAACGGAATAACCTAGTCTATTTGTAAACAAGGCTGACCTTTATCTCTAATGCTATGTAAACGTTATGTTTACAACGTACAGTCATGGGCCATAAGTTAATCATACAATATAAATTATCTGTACATAACTATATATAAGACCTGACTTTGAAATTCATCAAATAATTGTTACAACTTCAAGAGTTCATGATCTGCTTGTTGTTTAATGCAAGCATAATGATAATTTTGGAACGTTTTATTGATGTTACAAAGATCTACACGCAACTTGTCTACATGCATTACATGGAACTAATGTTATTCTAAATTAAGGGTTAAAAGAAAGTTCATTTCAGCTGGTAGTCTTTAAGAATGTCAAGCTGTAACATCCTCGTCTTTTTTAGGAACTATTTTCGGAACTATTTTTGTTCACGTGACACAGTATGACAGCTGAAGGAGACAAAGGAGACAATCGTAACATTTCGGTCCCATCAAATGTAATGCACACCGTCAGAGTGAATCAGAAAAACCCATACAATATGTATGTATTCCTATAACAACATCCTGGTTATTTCTCGACTTGACGGAAATTGCCAAGCAATATTTCGATTGGAATCTCCATATACATTTAACGTTGATGAATAGGCTATAACAGTCACTTATGTTCACGTATGAAGTTGTTTAATCACTATATATAGTCATTAAATATAACAATGTCATGATTATTAGAGTAGAATGGAATTTTCATGATGGATAAAAAATCAACTTTCCTTTAGAATATATGCTGGTTTATTTAACAATCCATGAAAGCTAGCTTTAAATGAAACCTTTCGTTATCGCCAATATTTAAAACATAACTGTATTGGTTATGTGGAACATTTTTAATAATTTATAATAACAATAATGTTTAATAATCCGAACGAACTCTGTTCAAAGCCCATTATCACTTTCCTCACCATTTTATTCCTTTTCCTTAAACTTAATTTTATGTTTATAATTTTTTTCTTCTTTAAACAAATATGAGACGATAAAATTTCCATGTTTATCTTCGACGTTTTATATGCGATGAAAGTTTGTATTAAAATCAGGAAAAACAGAAAGACATAATTTCAAAATATATTTAACTAATGCAAACTGAAGTAACTTTCCAATGTAGCGCAAAATATTTCTTGACCTTCGAATATAAAAAATTGTGATTTTGTTACAGCAGGAGATTTTAGCGGACACATTAATGAAAAAAGTAAGTAATCCAATTGATATTACATTTTTTATGTAACAGGAAGTAGCCAAAATGTTATATTTACATAAAGGTGACAATCTGAACCCCGAGGTCGAAGGTTCCAATAATGAGGCGGAGCCATTTATAATGAATTTGACAACGTCATAACTAAAAATGTCAATTTAAGGACCGTTATGGTTGCCATTGCCGAGAAAATTGTATTGGCAGTCGGAACCAAAGGTTATTTATGACCATATGTTAAGCATGAGGTAAATGCAAAAAGATGATAAAGAAACGGTACTTTATCGCCGACATGGTGGAGTTACTACTTGGTATGGGGAGGACGGAATCAATGTCTTGCCCATTTCTTCAAGCCCACGCGAGGCATACGGTACGCATGCTATCAAAGTTTAGGTTATATTTAAGAAGAAAGCCTCTGACCAGGAGGAGATCCCAGTCAATATTATGATGATCCCGGGACTGACGATCCAGACAGACAAGCTTCAAGACTTAATGCAGATTGCAGGACTGAGTAGACATCATTAAGGGTATTTGTTATAGAATGTGTAGGGTGGGGTGGGGGAGTCAAGGCCTACTATTAGGGCACTGACTTACAAGACAGTAATAGAAGCTTCATGTTTTTCTATGGCATACTTTTTTCCCGTACTTTTATTATGTTAATTTGGAAACAAACAATTTTTCACAGAAGACTTTGTCATAATTCCAATGTCATATCAATTCTCCGACTTAATACAGCTAAAAGATATATGCGAAAATAAAAACTGCATCATAATTATTTAACCCAGTTTAAACAACAATTATCAGTATTAAATGAATAAACACAATTTCACGTCATGAAATACGTGTTTGTGAAAATTTGCAAACGGTTCTATACATGTAACCAGTTTGACTAATATTTTACAGTTTGTGTAACGGTACCTTAACGTCATAAGGTTGCATTGTAAACGCTGTATAGATTCCATCTGATAAAAAGACTGACTCACTCTGGTGCCTTAACGTCATAAGGTTGCATTGCAAACGCTGTATGGATTCCATCTGATAAAAAGACTGACTCACTCTGGTACCTTAACGTCATAAGGTTGCATTGCAAACGCTGTATGGATCTGGTACTCATATGGTTTCAAAACATTACTGATAGAAAATGTAAAAAAAATACATATCGAAATTTTACGCCGTAAGGCCTGTTTTCCCGTGAACATGCTCTCTCTCTCTCCATCACACACACACACACACACACACACACACACACACACACACACACACAAACACACATACAAACACACATGCAAGTGCATACAAGTATACAATTAAGGTTATACCAATTAATTCCCTGTCAAAGTTTTATATGACTTAAAAACGAATGCAATTTATCGATTCCACAACCTAATCATATATAACAATTGAATATGCTGATTTTTATTTTATTAGTTTTTTTTTATAGAAACGACATAGAACTACACAATTTCACCTTAAACATTGCCAACACTGTTATTCTAGCTTGACATAAGGCGAAAGCCAGAGAGTTATTGAGGAAAACAAAAATAGCTTCCTCATAGTTTGTTACCCATAAAGTGTACATCTCTATGCCATTTAAATACTGGTAATGGAAACAAAATCGTGTCCTGTCTAGTTACGCAGCCAGTCATTACATAAATATCTTAGTGACATTACATAAATATCTTAGTGACATTACATAAATATCTTAGTGTCATTACATAAATATCTTAGTGACATTACATAAATATCTTAGTGACATTACATAAATATCTTAGTGACATTACATAAATATCTTAGTGTCATTGCATAAATATCTTAGCGACATTACATAAATATCTTAGTGTCATTACATAAATATCTTAGCGACATTACATAAATATCTTAGTGTCATTACATAAATATCTTAGCGACATTACATAAATATCTTAGTGACATTATATAAATATCTTAGTGACATTACATAAATATCTTAGTGTCATTACATAAATATCTTAGCGACATTACATAAATATCTTAGTGTCATTACATAAATATCTTAGTGACATTACATAAATATCTTAGTGACATTACATAAATATCTTAGTGACATTACATAAATATCTTAGTGACATTACGGAAATTTTAAAAAAATTCTCAATCAGCACAACCTTACTGGTCTTTACATATTGACAAAACTGTTACATTTTACCTCTGTAAAGTTAGTATATTTTTATGGCAAGTAATTATTTTATTATGTAATCAAATATAATAAGCATTCACACTTCTCAATTTTGCAAGGTCATTGTTCTTTCCAGTGAATATAATTGTTTTTGTTTTCAAACAGTGCTTACATAATCGAGTTTAACATATTCAGATACTACAAGCTAGATTAAAGTAGATGTTATTAGAATTTTGTTCAAAAGTAAGTTTTAACTGAGCTGAAACGTAGCACAAATAAAGTTTCAAGCATATGAATATTCGTTGTCCGATATTCCATTGGTGTCCGATGTTCCTTTTTGATGTCCGATAGTCCTTTTTTCCGATATTCATGTTGTCTTCTTCATTGACGTTCTGATGCATATTATTTTACAACAGAAAAATACAAATGAAAATGTGGTATGATGTAAAAGATATTTTTAAATTAGCAGCTGAACATTAGTATATAATAAAGTGGTAGAATTATAACCTGAAAGTGGTAGAATTATGACCTGAAAGTGGTAGAAGTATGACCCGAAAGTGGTAGAATTATGACCTGAAAGTGGTAGAATTATGACCTGAATATGGTAGAAGTATGACCTGAAAGTGATAGAATTATAACCTGAAAGTGGTAGAATTATGACCTGAAAGTGGTAGAATTATGACCTGAAAGTGGTAGAATTATGACCTGGAAGTCGTAGAAGTATGACCTGAAAGTGGTAGAATTATGACCTGAAAGTGGTAGAAGTATGACCTGAATATGGTAGAAGTATGACCTGAAAGTGGTAGAATTATGACCTGAAAGTGGTAGAATTATGACCTGAAAGTGGTAGAAGTATGACCTGGAAATGGCAAAATTATGACCTGAAAGTGGTAGAATTATGACCTGAAAGTGGTAGAAGTATGACCTGAATATGGTAGAATTATGACCTGAAAGTGGTAGAATTATGACCTGAAAGTGGTAGAAGTATGACCTGAAAGTGGTAGAATTATGACCTGAAAGTGGTAGAATTATGACCTGAATATGGTAGAATTATGACCTGAAAGTGGTAGAATTATGACCTAAAGTGGTAGAAGTATGACCTGAATATGGTAGAATTATGACCTGAAAGTGGTAGAATTATGACCTGAAAATGGTAGAATTATGACCTGAAAGTGGTAGAATTATGACCTGAAAGTGGTAGAAGTATGACCTGGAAATGGCAGAATTATGACCTGAAAGTGGTAGAATTATGACCTGAAAGTGGTAGAATTATGACCTGAAAGTGGTAGAATTATGACCTGAAAGTGGTAGAAGTATGACCTGAATATGGTAGAATTATGACCCGAATATGGTAAAATTATGACCTGAATATGGTAGAAGTATGACCTGAAAGTGGTAGAATTATGACCTGAATGTGGTAGAAGTATGACCTGAAAGTGGTAGAAGTATGACCTGAATATGGTAGAAGTATGACCTGGAAGTGGTAGAATTATGACCTGAATATGGTAGAATTATGACCTGAATATGGTAGAATTATGACCTGAAAGTGGTAGAATTATGACCTGAAAGTGGTAGAATTATGACATGGAAGTCGTAGAAGTATGACCTGAAAGTGGTAGAATTATGACCTGAAAGTGGTAGAATTCTGACCTGAATATGGTAGAAGTATGACCTGAAAGTGGTAGAATTATAACCTGAAAGTGGTAGAATTATGACCTGAAAGTGGTAGAATTATGACCTGAATATGGTAGAATTATGACCTGAAAGTGGTAGAATTATGACCTGAAAGTGGTAGAATTATGACCTGGAAGTCGTAGAAGTATGACCTGAAATTGGTAGAATTATGACCTGAAAGTGGTAGAAGTATGACCAGAATATGGTAGAAGTATGACCTGAAAGTGGTAGAAGTATGACCTGGAAATGGCAGAATTATGACCTGAAAGTGGTAGAATTATGACCTGAAAGTGGTAGAAGTATGACCTGAAAGTGGTAGAATTATGACCTGAAAGTGGTAGAATTATGACCTGAAAGTGGTAGAAGTATGACCTGAATATGGTAGAATTATGACCTGAATATGGTAGAATTATGACCTGAATATGGTAGAAGTATGACCTGAAAGTGGTAGAATTATGACCTGAATGTGGTAGAAGTATGACCTGAAAGTGGTAGAAGTATGACCTGAATGTGGTAGAAGTATGACCTGGAAGTGGTAGAATTATGACCTGAATATGGTAGAATTATGACCTGAAAGTGGTAGAATTATGACCTGAAAGTGGTAGAATTATGACATGGAAGTCGTAGAAGTATGACCTGAAAGTGGTAGAATTATGACCTGAAAGTGGTAGAATTATGACCTGAATATGGTAGAAGTATGACCTGAAAGTGGTAGAATTATGACCTGAAAGTGGTAGACCTGAAAGTGGTAGAATTATGACCTGAATATGGTAGAATTATGACCTGAAAGTGGTAGAATTATGACCTGAAAGTGGTAGAATTATGACCTGGAAGTCGTAGAAGTATGACCTGAAAGTGGTAGAATTATGACCTGAAAGTGGTAGAAGTATGACCTGAATATGGTAGAAGTATGACCTGAAAGTGGTAGAATTATGACCTGAAAGTGGTAGAATTATGACCTGAAAGTGGTAGAATTATGACCTGAATGTGGTAGAAGTATGACCTGAAAGTGGTAGAATTATGACCTGATGGTGGAATATTTCTTATAAAGGAGACACCGATGGAAACTTTTCAACATGTTTTTGATATCTTGTTACTGTAACAGCTCAAGCAAAGAGGATCTACCAGGTTGAATTTGTTATATTGATTCGGATAAAACTAATTTTTAAAAAATGTGTTCTTTAAATTTGGATAAGTTAAAAGTTATGGCTACATTAATTCACATTTTGTATGCAAATCAAACACGAAAGTACATGAGGTTTAACTATCACTGCTTAGAATTTCCTCCCCATCATAAATCTCTTACCACAAATCAAACACGAAAAGATATGAGGCTTACCTATTACAGCTTGTAAATTCCCCACCTGGAAACATCTTACTACTAAACAAACACATGAGATTCACTATTATGTAAATTTAGTTTGCATAGTTTTTTAATTAATTGTTTTAAAAATTTTATTTCATTATACGCTATTGTAATGTAACATTCTATGTTGCACTTAACATTGTCCAAAATCAAATTTATTTTATACTACACTTGATTTTTAAAATTTTATTCTCTTTGTATGGGTTTAATATTAGCATACGTTTTTTTTTTTTTTTTGTTTTTTTTTTGTTTTATAGAAGTAAACCAGTTTATTTGGGTCTCGGTCTTTGTTATTGGAATTCCCTACAATTTACCTGGCGTGCCTGACATAGCACAGGTTATATATTATAATTTTGTAACAGACTTTCTAATTATAATCAACGTTTTATTTTGTAAATAATAAGAAGTTTCTAGAAGGTTAATTTCCAGTAGGTAATATTTTTTTATTCAGAGAAAATGCTAATTGTGACCTGAGGTCAAGTAGAGGAGTATATAATTTTGTCACAGGAAAGATCATTCATTCGTTCTTTAAGATCTAGCAGAATCAATTTGTATTATTTTTGTGTCCATTACATTATTTGCGATGGAATTTATATCATCAAATTATTCAGAACAAATTATTTTTCTCTGGAATTCAAGAGTGCTCATACAAAAGTAATTTCTTGGACATTCACTGGGACATTCACAGGGATTTATACTAAATTGCAGCCTGGAATTATATTAATGCGTTTCAACAAAAGACTGTGGGTACAACAACACGATACATGTCGTTGCAGGCACATCAACACTTTCAACGTTGGATTGAATTTGGATTTGTATAAGTTTATTCAGAAAATTTGTTATTAGGACTTGTTTCTGCAATTCTATAATTTTTTTGTGTTTTAGTTCATTTTTTTCATTTTCAGTTTATATCATAGGAAAATACATTGATTGTTGAAACTTGCAAAGGTGTTTGCTTTTCACTCTTTTCTGTTACTTATTCTAAAAGCATTGACTTGTAACAGTACTCCAGTACACACTTCTTACTACAAGTCAAACAGGAAAAGATGTGTTTTACCTATCGCTACTTAGAATTCTCTCCCCACGACCAAACATCTTGCTGCACATACAACAAGAATAAATAAGATGCATAAGCTCTTATCTAGTCGGATTATCTCATGGAGTTTCCACAAAATTCAGTCTCTAAGATTTCGATTGAGCGATACAGCGTAAAAAAGGCTTGAGGAAAATCACCGGAAATAGAAAGAGGACCCATCCACGCGCTGAAGTAAGCAAGGCTTGATAAACGTGTGATACTATTTTCACAAGTTAAGTACAAGAATGTTCTCTAGTGAGTTCACACTTAAAGGAAAATAAACCTGTAACTGTTTTGGCCACATAGAGGCAGTACATTCGAGTCGCCCGTAACGAACCCTTATGGTATCTGATATGTACATGACACCATTTCGTATAAAAGGTAAATGCAATGGCAGTTATTGTGGTATTTCCGAGGTGTTTGTTTTCCAATCGTGAGGGAAAGGCCCGAGAGTGTCCAGATTGACCATGACTAAGTAAAATGAAGTATCCCTTGCTACAAATAAAACAAGATACAATTCATGGAAAGCAACAAATTGCCTGCAACAACGTGTTGCAACGACTTCTGTAAATCAACATATTAAATCGTGCACGTGACTACAGATCATTAAAAGTATTTTGAAACTATGAAGATTAATTGTCGTTGATACATAAATGTTTTTACGATAGTTACGACAGTAACGACGGTTAAGATCGTCTTTTACAACTATTATGTTTGGCATCATTAGTAAAATAAATAAATAAATAATGAAAATTCTCATGAGATAAAACATCAGACTAAATGGTGCAATCAAGATGTTTACTATATATCACTAGCAGTATTTCGATTGATTTTACTAATACATATCCTTATTGTATGAGTTTATGTTTGGCACTGTTAATAAAGTAATTGGCGATCTTTCCATTTCCCCCATCAGCAAACAAGAAAATATTTATCTCCAAATAACAAATGCAGTAGTTAATATGAACTGGAAGATCAAAGAAAAGGACGTGGAAGAACAATGAGAATGGAAAACATCGTGTTTTGTGAAGGAGTGGCGAAAACAGTTTGCTTGCTACTCATTAATTTTATGATATAATGCACTTAAATGTGTCATATTATTTCGTATTGTAAATAAATAACTTATTGCAACTATATAAACAGTAAAAGCTAACAACCCGTGCTACTTTTATTTCAGGTTAAAAATACAACAGAAACGCAAGTTCATTAGAGACGTACACGTTCCATACTAATAGGATAACAAAATGGTTGATTTCCGATTACATGAAAAAAAAATTACCAGGACACCTTTAAAACAGAATGGCTTTTTGCCATGAGGTCATGCATATCCGGCTATTAGGAGTGCTTTGATTAGATACAATATTATATCTTTACAAACGCTCCGGACTTTGGTCAGAGCAAATAAAACGAAACGGCTTTAGTTTGCTTTGTCGATGAGACACCAAGCAATTCGCATGCCAAAGAAAATAATGGAAGTATCGAATGCACAGGAATGTCAATCGCAACGAAGATGATAAATTTCAACAAACGATATGAAGTTTATTTGAAAATGTCAAAGATAACTTGACCATCACACAATCAAAATACTTTCGCAGCGAACACTATAATTGTTGGTGGCATTGCTTGCATTGGTTGTACACATTTATAAGGTCTACTATGTTAGTTAAAGACTAATCGAGTAACATGCTTCCTATAGAATCGGATATTAGTAAAATATGGCAATAATATATCTATACACACTATGTGCACAATGAGAAAAAAAAAAAAAAACCAGAATTTTGAAGAAACTAATATAGGTCGATGCTGTAGGCAAAGTGCGTATGAAAGATGGTGTTAGATGCATATACATTATATTCTGGCAAAAAGAGATTTCACGTTAACACAACATATTTCTCACCGCCGTTCAACATACATGAAGCATACTCGGCATACAAAAGTAATCTCGATTGCGGGTTTTGATCCTGTGACAGACTACCTGAATGCATTTAGGGGTTGTTTCAAAGCACTGTAAGTGGTCAGTCTGTAATCATTTCTAATCATGCACTTATACAATATTCATTGTTCATTATGCAAGGGAATTTCATTGTAAACCATCAGGTCCACAAATGATAATGCAGTATGCACCATATATAAAAACAGACTAAATGTGTACATGTGTGTGTGTGCGTGTGTGCGTGTGTGTGTTATTTATTGCAAGGTTAGCATTATGAGAGTAAACAGTTTGTGATTTAAATCAATAATCATAAAGACGCGTCATTGTTAACGTTGAACAGTGAGTTTGAGGGAAGGACGGGGCTTATTTGAAACTACATCCCTGTGATTATAACTCAGGTGGTAGGGAATTTCCAGACAATCATTTTTGTGAATGACGTCATGATTGTGCAAATGATGTTATTGATTATCCAGTCTGGACAAGTCTAGCGAAGTAAACTGCACGATCTTTCGTCCTGTAACGCAGTGCCAATTTTGTTTAATTGTTTCGCTATTTTCAACTAATCTGTGTGTTTTGCAATGTGGATAACAGTATTGTGTTAGAGTTTTCGAATAGATATTGACATCCCCATAACGGCGATAAAAGTGGCAATGCCACTGTGGCGATATCACTGCTGATCTATTTTGTATTCACAATTAGGAAATGCCTTTTCCCATTCTTCTTACTATATGACTTGTGAGAATAATAATTGGCTGAACTTACATGATCCGATTCTATTATATATTCACTATTAGCCTCACCTTTCGGGCAAATCTGGCTTAAACATAATACAACAATTTGTTTATTTAGAGAAGTTAAAGCTCGTGATATTCTATTCCTTAAT